>CM063509.1:73146352-73158801 GCA_032207245.1 Pardosa pseudoannulata | reverse complement strand
AAAGGAAACTTTGGATTTAGTGGATTTGTACCACCAACATTTCTTAACTCAACAATTTGATGGTACAGTCCGAGATAGTAACACGTATAAAAATATCTTGTGTAAAATAAAAATGTGGTGTAGCTGTCGCATTTTGTAAACAGTAGCAATGAAACAACAGCTAGTCAGCGCGGAAGTAGTATAAGCACGGAATGATAGGATCATAGACTAAGCCTGGTGTAGTGCTTTAGTCTATGGATGGGATTTCCTTCCCGTATGATCACGTGATTTCTATCGACGATCTGGGTGAAATGAAGGGTAAAAATAAATGACCATGTAAATGGGTTTCTCCGACCCTCCAAGCATAATCCCTTTACCCGGGTTAAATTGAAGGGTACTTGACTGGCACATGTAAACGGGGCTATAGTCGTACAACTAGTACCACTGACTGACACATAGCCTCCCCCCACCCCCCGAGTACTTATCGGTAGGGAAAGAAACGATCTTCAGACGTCTGCAATACGTCACTGCTCGAAAGAAAATGCATGCATAATATACATGCTAATATCGTCAGTGGTTATGAGATGAGTAATAAAATATTTAAATTACTTATTATAAAAATAAAGTAACTAATTTTCTAACAGTTTTAAACCAGAAGGGGACAACGTGTCAACCATGGAGAGAGTCACTTCGTGTGATGGAAAGTAGGCCGAGAGTGCTCTTATTTCTTTAACCCTTTGAAGTTCACATTTAGAAATTCTTTGGTATTTAATGAAAATCGTTTATAATATTATCTATAAACCTTATAAATGCGAAATTAGTGAAGAACATTTGCATTTTTTCGGGGGTTTTAGGTGTGAGAAGTGGTTTAACTGTAGAACCATAGTTTCCGCTAACCGGGAAAGTCATGGAAAATCATGGATTTAGACAATGGATTAATTTTGTCATGGAAAGTATTAATTTTTCAAGTAAAATGAGTAAAAGTCATGGAAAGTCATGGATCCGCTAACTACCGATTAAAAAAATGCATTGAATTGTTTAATTCTATTTTTATTTGACATTTGGCTGAAGTTACTGAGTTTGGTATTTATGTATTATCCTATTGACCCTATTGCCAAGTAAAATTTGTTCACCGAGGAAACTCAAAGCAAGAAAGCTTAATGGGTGGGTAAATGTATATTATTCTGGTTTTTTCTTTAATTGTAGATTAAAATTTTATTGATATAATAATAATTATTTTTTAATAAAAATTAGTTAAGATTTTTGCACAAAATATAAGTTTATCTCTAGGGATATTGTATATAAACATTATAGGGTTGTATTTGGCTATTATTCACGGACACCCGGATAATACCAAAGTACCCTGAATTCAAATTGGTAACATTTTGATTGAAAAATTGCTATATGGTTAAACTTAGGTATGTAGATACAACAATTTATTTTTATGTATGTGAGTTTATTAACACTTATAAAGTAAGTTTATTGTTTTTTGTGATGAAATTCCTGTAATTTCTCTAAAAGCATATATTTTTTTTCTATGTACATCAGAAGTCTTATTCATTTATACTTTAACGAAAGCTTTTTAAAGTAATGGAAAATGATCTGCTAAATCAGGGAAAGTCATGAAAAGTCATGGATTTGAAAAATTTTATTTCGGCAGATATCCTGTAGAACCCTCCCCTTGTACGGCGTGAAAATACTTCTCTAAAATTTCTTTCAATTATAATCGAAGAGTAAAGAATAAGTATCATTAATATGATGTAATAAATAAATATATAAACAGTTTATAAGTGTTGTTTGCGTAATTATTTTTATTTGGGATTATAAGCGACGAAAACAGAATTCTTGATAGTTTCAAGCAAAGCAAGTTTAAAACTGTATATTTGAAAAGGAAAAATAAATTGTGTGGTGCCGTAGTGCTTTCATCTATTGATAGTTTAAAGTGTTAAAAAAGTAAAAAATCCAAAAAATCATTCATATATCTTTAAAAAGAAGAGAAAAAGCAACTTTAATAGCTGGTTTCGCTGCGAAACTACTGTACTTTAAAGGGACGTTTCAGTTTGGTTTGGCGTAACCGCGGTAGCTCAGTCGGCAAAGGCAGCTTTCTCGTAACTGAAAGGTTGCGGGTTCGGGGGTGGAGCCGGTACCGTCGAGAGAGTCTCTCGACGGTACCGGTGGAGCCGTCTTAAGATCCGTCGCTAAAGGTGACTGGGGCACTTAAAATAGGTTCGTGATCACAAAGTCGTCCAAGTTCTCAAACGATAGATCTGGAGTTGGCAGTTCAAGCCTGAGGGTTCTTCTGCTTGGCCCAGTGTTGCCAACCTTCAAAGGCAAAATTATGTATTCTAGGTCCTAAAATTATGGCATTGGCTTATAAATTGTCGTACATTTTTGTAATAGTTAAAAATAGTGTTAATAGATGGTGCTTATACGATATATGTTTCTCGTTATACATATCTCCCCCCCCTACTTTTTTTTTTGGGGGGGGGCAAAAAATATGTAAATATTTTAATATGATTCATTAAATATTTTCTTATCATCCCGTATTTTACTTTAAATGAAACACCAGACATGTGATTTTTCTTTACTGATCTAAGCATAAAATTGTGTGTGTATATATATATATATATATATATATATATATATATATATATATATATACTTTTTAATAATGTTATAATTCATTATTTACTGTGGGGTTTTTTTTAATATGAAATATTCTGTAATAAAACCGATTATTATTTAATAATTGGTTTAATTACTAAAAATACCATATTTTAGTGAAAGCTGCAATAGAACAAGTAAAATGCAAAATTACTTCTAATTATCCATAATTATGTAATCATTGAAGAAATATCTCCAGTATAATTGTGAATATTCAGTAATTTTGCATTTAATAATTTTATGTTTTAGACTGATTGAAATAATTTGAAATAACTAACAGATAGAAACACTGGACATAACAATTTTTAAAATTCTTTATTTTATATTCGTTTCAAAAAATATCAAACATTAGTACCTAGATCACATTCAATTTCGCAAATATACATTTTTTTATAATTGACACTTTCTTTTCTTTTATTACACAGTACATATGGGATTTCTCAACTCAGGATTATTTACTTTTATTTAATGAAGAAGCACCTCAAAACATGCTCCTTAAGCTGCTCTAAAATCTACGACATTAATTATTTAATGGGAAAAAGTGATCAAAAAATTCATAATTAGACATTCTCTATTTTTTGTTGTTAATCTTTATAGAGTTACAGTTAAATTACCCGTCCTTTTAATTCTCCATTAGTCTAATGTTGTTTTATCGTACAAATCAGGAAATTATCGTACAGTTTTTCAGAATTATGCCACATAATTTTGAGATAATTTTTCATCGTATAGCGTCCTAAGTTATCGTACATATATGATAATTATCGTATGGTTGGCAACACTGGCTTGGCCTCTTAACGTATCCGGTCCCTGTTTCAGGTGGCACAATGAAGAAGCAGGTGTTTCTTGATTAAATGATTTATTTACACTTCACAGCTATATACACATTTCTATATACACACAGTACAATTACAGTTCACAAGTATGTGATACAATAGACGTAGGCCTGAGTCGAGACGTACATTTAAATACACTGCCGAAAGGTTTGATAACCGACGGAAGAAAACAATTCGGTAGCTTCGCTCAATAGTTCTCGGTAGCAATTATGAAGACAGCACACTCAATTAGACGAGTGTGTTAGAAGTTGCAATGAGTATCTTCCAAGAAGATAAAAACAAAGTTAGAATTCCTAGGGGGAATATATGAAAAATCCTGAAGAGGATCGGATTAAAAGAAAACCCAAGACACAGGGTATCTTTAACAATCTCAGAAAGAGATTTATCCCAAGGTGGGAGATTTTCGCTACGAAAACTCTCCGATAGAGAGACTGGTCAAGACGACCTCCGAATTAGCTGACTCTAGCTAACTCTCAAAAGAAAAGATCCCAAGGTGGGATTATAGCTAAAAAAAAACTCTCCGATAGAGAGACTGGTCAATGCAACCTCCGTGCTAGCTAATTCTACTTCTTTAAAAAATCTTATCTCTTCTCTTTTTTTTAGGATAGGGGCCTCTAAGAGAGGGGGCTCACCCACAACTTCATCATTGGATCATCTGGCTATGATCTCACCTTCAACCAACTGGATTGGTCTGGGCTAGACAATCACCGGCCGCAAATCTGGGAGTCTCTGGAATTTCGTGTCGGCGAAAGATCCAATGTCGGGCATTTCTTTGTGGTTCCGATGGTCATCTTTCTGGCTGTCAGTCTGGCACCCGGTCGTCTGGTCTGTTGTTTCACTCCTGTAGAACACAAAAGTCTAGACATCGTGGTGCCGGGAAAAACAACCCTTTTGTATCCAAATAAGCGAAGTTCATTTCTCAAAGCAGAGTTCTTCGATGTAGACACACCGTTAAATCACGCCGTTACACTCCCAACTAACAATGACAAAAATACTATTAATAACGATCCCAAAAATCATAGGAAAATGTTCACTCAAATAGAAAGGAACGAAAAACTGTTAGAATCTACTCCAGCATCAAATAATACCTCAAATATAACTGCTAATGAAGCCCAAAATGAAATACAAATTAGCAATTCCACTCTTAAAGAAATTATAGAATTTGGCAAAATTATCAACGAAATAAAAACTCTACTTGGTTTCCAAGCTATTAATAACCTATTCAACTCTCTAAAAGATCTCAGCGATAAACTTAAGAAAACGGCTGACTGTAATGAGCGCCTTTCCCTCCTTCTGGAATTTAGTTCCAACTTTTCCTAATTCATTTTTCGTTGTATTTAGTCCTCACCACCGATTTAAAACTGTTCTCTGCTTGCTAAATCTTCGACGTTTCAGGGCTTGTCCCAGGCAACGTCGTTAAGCTTTGCACCCTGTGATTACTGTGGATTGAGATAGAACGTCTTGAAAAAGGGTTGCTGTATGAACCCTCGCTAAGTAGGGCTCCTTTGTTAAAGTGTGGACGCTAGCTACTTTCCGCCATGTTTGATGGATTACTGTTAAACTGTACTTAATACATGAATAAATGCATTATCAAGAAAATTATGATTCTTCATAACGCTACAAGACTGGCATATATGTGTGTATGTATGTGAGCAAGCACACAAACATATAAACACATTTATACCTATAAATTCGAAATCTCTTGATTTATGTCATTTCTTTGTCAACATTTAATGGAAAAGAAATAAGGATTTGAACTGACAAATTTGATCAATAAAACAAAATTTTCTTCTCCACTCGCTGTTTAGAATGCGGCGCACTTGGTTAATTAGTCTTCATAATATTTCTTGTGGCATCGCTTGAGAAATATATTCTCTCGTGTGTTGACGAGGTTAATGAGATCAGCGTGCATCTCCCTCGATCACCCTGCGCCCGAAGGCATGAAATCCTCTGGACGCATTTGTCCGTGTCCATTAGCTTGCTTGTTTGTTTCCAGTTTTAGTTCATCAACGTGCAGTTTGTCGTGTGCGATGATTATGTATCCAATGCATGCAATGTAATAAGTGGAATGAGAGTTCAGGATATGAACTTAAATGTGTTCGTTCTGGAACTTTACGGTCATTCCGGCTGAAGTCTACAGTGCTCGATTGGATTAAGTGAGCATTACTGTCCAATCAGTGTTGTAAGATCATAAAGCCAAGTCCCAAACGCATTTCACTTAAGGCCTCTCCACACTATGGTCCACTGCAAGCCATTACCACCGTCTGGAGGGGGTATGGCTTATCGTGGTCGATGGTGGCAGACGATAAAATAGCCTTGGCGGACGATGGCTTCAGAGGCGGTTTTTCTCCAAAGATCAAAGGCAGCCAGATGCGCAACTAAAGTGCGCAGTAGACCGTATGGACGAATCCACGAGCTCGGCTCATTTAGTGGCCCAGCGTGTCGATGCAACCCGTTAACCATTGTCCAAGGTCACCATCAGGAAGTGGTGAACAATTGGCTGTAGTGTGAAGGCTACATTATTACAGGGCAGTGATGGCGAACCTATGACCCTGACACATGCAAGCTTTTTAACTGACTCACGATTACTAGACAACCATTTGTTTGTTTTTATTATTTTTTATTTAGAGTTTATTTAGATTTTCAAATTTGTGTGCATAATTTATATTCCATCTGCATTTTTTCAAGCACTGCAATGCAACAAAAGTAATTTAAACGATGTCTATAACATTTAGTTTGATCATTATAGTTTTAAAGTTACGCAAATGACGACAAATGCCTTTGTAGTATTTGAAACAAAGCAAAAGTGTTTACAAAAGATCAAATAAAGTGTATAGTTTTACTCACATTTTGTTTGTTGAAAAAAAATCTACAGACCTAAGCAAACAATTATATTTAAAGCACTATCTTCTGATAAAATGCACTTTTGTACTGTTATGTTCAGTATGTGTAGTAAGATGGACTTCATGATGAGTAATTACAGTCATGGCCCATAAAAATGGCACCGTTTTGAACAAAGACCTTTATTAACAGAACGTTGGAGGACGGAGTCCCACTTTATTATAGGGAAAGAACAAACTAAGGGGTCAGCTAACATCAAGTTATAAGTAAAAGTCCCTTAACACCTGGGTCAACATCGCTGTGAAAATCTCTAGGAAAATCTGCCTCCTACAGCGTGCATCTCCTTTTTGTTTGGAAAATTGCTAAATTGTCCGCCAGGGCAATGTAGAATTATAATTGGTTAGACTCGTTCTCTGACAACATAAATTGTAGCCCCGGTGGTCAATTTAGGTTAGGGTTAAAAAGGGGAAAGCAAAGGGACACTGGAATTTTTGCCCCTTGCTTAAGATTTGAAAACCCCTGAGAATTTTCTCGTGCTGTCTGTGGTGTTTTATACAAAATGCCTACATTAGTTTCCCGTTCTAGTTTACTTTTCCTCACAAACACACACACACACACACAAACATATATATATATATATATATATATATATATATATATATATATATATATATATATAGATAGATAGATAGATATGGAGATGTATATATATACATGCATAGATATGTATACGTATATATATATATATGTATATATACATGTATATATATGCATATACATATATATACATATATACATGTATATATATGTATATATACATGTATATATATGTATATGTACATGTATATATATGCATATCCATGTATGTACATATATATACATGTATATATATGCATATACATGTATATACATATATATACATATATACATGTATATACATGTTTATATATGTATATATATTCATGTATATACATGTATATATATATATATGTATATATATATTTGTGTATATATAAGTGTGTGTATGTCTGTGTACATGATTACATGCGTATATTTGAAAAAATCGATAGGGCGCGGAATAAGTGTAAAAAGGAAGTAACTACAGTAATATTTAACAATTTTTCATAGGCGTAATGAGAGCACAATATAATTGCTGTGCTATTCTCTTTCATTCCCTATTCTCTTAATTTAGCTTTGTTCTGCTTCAGTTTCCTTATTAATAAAATGCGAAAAATTTTCCCTCTCATACACTTTTAACACACAACGCCAAACAGTTAAGCTTCCATCATCTACAGCTAATGTTTACCTCCTTTATTTTTCAGAGAAAGAAACAATGGTTATCCGGCACAGAACTTTAGCGCCACTATTCCTTTTTCGTTGCAGGGATTCTCGTTTTTCTACACAAAATCCTGTTCCGTCTAAAATTCGCCGCAAATTACACGATGGGAAGGAAAAGAATAAAAAAGAATACGGCGTGCAAAAATAAGTGCGGTCGGCGAACTTCCATCTTCCAGGTCTGGAAAACCTGTTTGGACATCGGTAGCACTCGCGAGCAGACGGTGTAAAATAAATAAAGAACGTTTTATCTTATTTATTTTGATGTGCGCTTCGAAGCTTTTCCTATATTTTCTCTGCTGTGCACAAGGCGGATGTGTGTGTGTGTGTTTGTCTGTCTGATGCAAGAAGCGTTGGGAATGACGTATGTTGAGCAATTAAGGCTCGGTCTATGCTAGAAGGTAGTGTGACGCCTTCAATATTCCCAAATGAGAGGTAACGTGAATAATGGATCACAGTCAAAGAATAAAATTGGAAATTCACTTTAATTCTGGATTAAATACGGCTATTTACAAAGGAACGTTAATTCCTAAATCATCTAGAACTGCAAAGGATGGTTGCCGATAAAACTTCCTCACGACGATCACAGTCGAAAGAAAAACAAGAGATTTAATAATCTCTTACAAGTGGGGAGGCTTTTCAGGGTGCAATCAAACCCAATTTATCCCCCGTTCGGTATCCGAGACTCTGCCGCTCCCTATATGAGCGGACTTTACGAATCTCCCGAACTAGCAAGCTCTCTGGTAAAAAGGCGAAAGCCTCCACGAGGTCAACACACCTCCGAAATAAATGACGAAAAACCCTGAGTCGCAAAATTGTAGGCTTTTTATACCTGGGGGGTCAGTTACGGTCCCGCCACTGTTTTTTTCTCAGTTAAAATCCCAGTTACATGAGAACTCCAGCTAAAGATACAGTTATACTTTTTAACTGAATTCTCATTCGTTTTCTGTCTCTTCACGGAATTTCCGAGCGTTCATTAACGAGATCCATCAGGGGCGTATTCGTCTATTCAGTCCGATTGTCAAGATCCCCGACTCTGCGACACCACGCTATTGTCCAGGTACAGGTGTACTCCGATCAGCTGTTTTGGCGCGTGTACAAAGGGGAGTCTTCACAGCAGTTTAAAAAAAATATTTAGGACAGGCTCAAGCTGTAAACTCGAATATATTTTTATAGGTACTTTTGTTTATACTGTCTGTATCAGTTATATGTAGAGTTGTGAGTAGTGGAAAAAACCCGGTTGACGGTTCTGCCCCTGACGATACCCAAATGTTCTAAATGTCGAAATAATCTAATATTTTCTGCTTTTTTTTTTAATTCTTATACCTAAAGTTGTTTTATTATTTTCAAAATAAATTTTTCAACTTTTTTATGATTTTTATAAAATAAAATAGATACATGTGTGATAATTTTAATCAATCACTTTTGTTGAAAGATAATTCTCAACCAAAAAACAAATTATTTTTTTACCTGCCTCATAGGGTACTTTACAATTCTGTAAAATTAAATTATTATATAGGAAATACATAATTACGTCATAAAACGGATCAGCAACGCTGTACATAATTTCATTGTACCTCTGTTTGGTTTGGAGCATTACAGTCTACAGTTTTTTTCTAATGTGACCGGAACATACATCTTTTATCCGATTCTGAACGGCTACGAACATCCATGCCATCAGCAGGATTCGAATCCACGAATTCCAGTACTGAAGAGCAGTGCTCTACATTTTGGTACCGCTTAGCTCCATTGTATCTTGAAATATATATTGGCAAGCACATTGAGTCTTTTAATTTACTCTCTATGTTTATAAAAACTAAACTCCACAGCCCAGCATGCCAATTTGCTCTTTAGAGCTCAACTCCCATTAGGTGCGAAACACATGTTTAGGTTAGGTGGTCATCCTTACGTGGAGCCCCATATAAACTTTCCGCTATATAATAATAGCCTAAGTTATATGTCCGTCTGTCCTCGGATTTATGAAGCGGTTGGACCTGGAATGGATAGAGGCATCCATATTGAATTCTTGATGAGTTAGTGTTAGCAAAATTCAAAGCGAGGAAAGTTTATCTTCTCCTAAACTGTCGATCCGATTCTAAAATAATTTGGTATAAATATGCTTCATATCACATAAAATAATACTGTCGTCTTTAAAACGTTTGAAATCCACCCCTTCCCCCGTTTTCGAGCCTTTAATGCCATTATTTCAAGCCCTATTTTCCTCGGTTAAAAGCAGACGATTAAATTCATCCCTGTATCGCATTATTAGTAGATGAAAATAACATTTTTTTTTCCTAGCGTGATAACGTTATTCCTTTAACCATCTCCTCTAATCATTTCTTATTTTAAATTATTTAAATATCGTTTGCATAATTTTCACACCTTTTATCTCTGAATTTAGATATTACGTAAATAATTTTCTTTTATATTTGGCCTAAAAAATAAATTAGGTACGTATGTGATAATTTTAAATTTAATGATCGATTATTTTTTGTTGTAATGAAAATTTTATCGCCGGTATTAACTACAAATTCTTTTCTTAGAAGTCTAGGAGTCTATTTTACGGACTAATAAATATCTAGAGTTAAAGTTATATATCTTTCAAAATTAAGAAGTTTGCTCGTTTGTGTGTTTGTTTTTTTATACATAACCACACGGTTTGCAATCGATTCTCTAATTTTGGACATCATTCATATATACCGCCAAATAATCACTGTCAATATTAAAACTTCTGCTGTTCATCCTATCATGTAATAGAACAAGATAAATTAAAATTAGCAACTATCACGATGTCAGGAAAGATAAACAAATTATTGATCCTGTACTATATAATTTTCAGCCAAAAAAAAAACCATTTTTTTACCTGCCATTATAGGATACTTTACAATTCTAGAAAACTAAACATTTTACTGATCCCGTCATATGACGGGCTATAATACTAGTCGTCAAATAGTTTTAGTTGAGTTAATCTACACAAATTTGTTTTTACTCAACACTTACGGTTTGAATAACCTTACTCTGCGGTTTCGCAGAATAACAGTTGAGAGTACGGTCAGTAAAAATTTTTTATGCTAATTTTACATTTTTTTGTCATGTCCAAAACTTTTCGAGATAATTCTAAACTTTTAAGATAAATTCGAAGAAGATAAAATCACTGACAATTAAGCATCCATCTTATTAATTATTTAGGTATATCGAGAAAGCATTTTATTGATCCCGTCATATGACGGGCAATGTGCTAGTTTTAAATAATCATTTTGACCATCGCTAGATAATTTTTTTTATAGAATCGACTTGAAGAAACGTGAATAAGTATATATGTATTCATCTCATATAAATGCCAAACGGTAGCCGAATGGTTAGGGCGCTGACCTTCGGATCCGGAGTTCGTAAGTTCGAGTCCCACTATGGCATGAATGTTCGTAGCCGTTCGGAATCGGCTTTAAGCAGTAGGCCCATTATCATTAGCCCTCGTGTTGCAAAAAAAAGTAGATTGTAGTGCTGCCAACCAACCATCTCAACTAACTCAAAAACAATTAGACGCCAAAAATTTCGTGTTTAAGAACTGGTGTATTATCTTGTTATACACATCTCCCTTTTTAATTGCAAACTGCACTATGATTTTGTTTGGTTGATTCCTACTTTTTTGTTACATTTGAAAATGTAGAAAGGTGAAATTTCGTATTTAGTACTGTTTTAACATTTAGTTATACATTTCCCCTTTTGATTGCAATCAACCCTCTATATGGCGAAAAATTTCGATATAACGTATATTAACGCTGTCGGGCATAACTCAAAATACGATTAGCCGAGGAAAATTTAAATCATGTATTTAGAGCTGTTGTAACATTCAATTGTACATCTTCCCTTATAATTGCAATCTGCATTACGTATTGCGAGAAATTGCAATATAACTGAAGTTAAAGCTGTCAGGCATAACTATAAAAGGATATTTTAGAGAAAGCTGCAATTTTGTATATAGGTCTAAAGTGACCAGCACTCGCTGCCAACAAAGTTTTTAGCCTCCAAGGTCAAAGGCAAAATGACGCTGAGAAGAGCATTTGAATTTATAATTGCAACGTAGTGTATTTAAACGAAAAATCTCAATATAACGGATATTGCCGGTAACATTCTTCCCAAAATGGTGTTCTTGCCATTATGTGCCAAATATGAGCTCTGCAGGTAGTTGAAGTAATACATCTTCTCATTGGTGAATACAATTATACTCATTGTTGAATTAATATTGTACAAAAAAATTTTTATGTTATTAAAAGGTAATAGTTTTAGCAATAGTGTAACTATCTATATTGAATTAAAAGATTGTACCTCACTTTCAAATAAAATAAGTTTAAATGACAACTACAAAAAAAAATTGTATAATTTAATAGGCGTAAAAAGATGTCATGTGGTGTACACATCGGATTTTCTTAAAATCTGAATCGGATTCCATTTGGTCCGTTGGACGTAGTTTACCCATCACTGACTCAATTTGTATAATTTAATAGGCATAAAAAGATATCATAAGGTGCACACACTGAATTTTCTTAAAATCTGAATCGGACTCCAATTGGTCAGTTGGACGTAAGCATCACTGGCATAATTTGTATAATTTAACAGGCGTACAAAACTGTCATGTAGTGTACACATGAGATTTATACCAAATCTGTAGTGAACATTATGTGCCCAGTGAGACGTAGATTACCTATCACTAGCTTAGAAATATGCGTGTGTACAGGTATTGAAATATCTTGTTTTTTATCTGTTATTTTAAAGTGGCTTTTTGGAAGGAGGGGGGGG
>CM063509.1:73116096-73141252 GCA_032207245.1 Pardosa pseudoannulata | reverse complement strand
CATAACAAACAAGACGGAAATTAGTTGTAATACGTAATTAAAAAAATAATCTTGAGTAATTTTTGGCTAGGAACTATTTGCTTCGATGTATGAATATACGAAGCAAATTCGCAAGATACTGTGATAAAGTTATGGTCGGGCGAATAATTGAATTAATAATTAACTTTAACAAAATTCTGTAAAATATCTGAGGCTAAAGTTCTAGATATTGTGGAGATATTGTACATTGGTAAAGTACTTTCGGGATAGCTATAGATAAAAAATTTAACTTTTAATACTATCTTTAAATTTTGTTAAACCACGACAACTGTAAAGCTGCTACATGAGTTTGGCTGTCTTTTGTACATATCTATAGCTAACATAAACAATTGTACGTGATACACATACTAGTAGGAAAGTTTTAAATCGTGTATGTTACAGATTGTGGACGAATATGTTAGTTCTAACCAATTGATACATCTAGTAAATGTTAACACCAAGTCATTCGTCGAAATGTTAGGACGCTATACTACTGATCAAAGAATGTGTGGGTTCAAATTATATCTCTGTAGTAAATGATAGTAGTAATCTAGAATCTCCTAACCATGGAAAATCATGGATTTAGACAATGGATTAATTTTGTCATGGAAAGTCTTGATTTTTCAAGTATAATGAGTAAAAGTCATGGATCCGCTGACTATCGATTAAAAAAATGCATTGAATTGTTAAATTCTATTTTTACTTGTCATTTGGCTGACGTTACTGAGTTTGGTATTTATGTATTATCCGGTTGACCCTATTGCCAAGTAAAATTTGTTCACCAAAGAAACTGAAAGCAAGAAAGCTTAATGGGTGGGTAAATGTATATTATTCTGGTTTTTTCTTAAATTGTAGATTAAAATTTTATTAATATATTTTTTTAAAAAAAATTAAGATTTTTGCAAAAATATAAGCTTATCTCTAGGTATATTGTATATAAACATTGTAGGGTTATATTTGGCTATTACTCATGGTCACCTGGATAATACCAAAGTACCCTGAATTCAAACTGGAAACACTTTGATTGAAAAATTGCTATATGATTAAACTTAGGTATGTAGATACAATTTATTTTTATGTATATGAGTTTATTAACACTTATAAAGTTTATAGTTTTTTATGATAAAATTCCTGTAATTTCTCTAAAAGCATATATTTTATTTGTATGTACATCAGAAGTTTTATTCATATATATTTTAACGAAAGCTTTTTAAAGTCATGGAAAATGATCTGCTAAATCGGGAAAAGTCATGAAAAGTCATGGATTTGAAAAGTTTTATTTTGGCAGATACCCTAATGATTCGACTTCGTTAATGGTCGTGTAGTAGATAAAACACTACATTGGGGCCAGATGTAAAGGTACTTTTGGAAGTAAGTGCATCATATATATAGGGGAAGATTCTGGTTTAGCTGTTGCCATGGTCTTATCATAACTTGGAGTAATAGGTATATCAAATTTAGTGATTATACCTCAATTAGTTCTCAATGTATAAGAATTGGTTAAAGGCAGTAGAATTTTAACAATATATTAATGTTAGTAAATCTCTGGTTCTTACTATAATCTTCCCTTTCCGCTTAATGTATATACTGACATATAAAGCTGGTTTTAAATAGTCACGATTTAGTTATAAACTATAATTGTAATAAAAGGCCATTGTAAAAGACGTTGAACCTGTTTTGATAATTGGAAACCATTAGTGGATAATTATGGAAGCATGTGTCTATTAACTACATTAATGGAAAATTTTAAAATTAGATGCAGCTAGTTCGTATGGAATTTTCATGACTGCGTGACAACAGTAACAAGAGCTAGCACAATCTTTTAATGTTATAAGAATCGAAAAAGAACGTACTCTTCTTTAAAGGTTAACTATCTAACATAGATCATATATAGCTACCTGACGTTTTTTCATGAGATTTTACGACCATTGGTGGTAAGTGGTACTAATATTGTAGAAAATTAAGAGAATGATAACGAAATTTATAGCATTACTTGAAAGCCTGAATCAACGCTGGTCGAAAAGGTAAGATAGTAATTTCGATTGCTTAGTTCATCGTAAAGGTTCGAATTCTAATTAGGGCCGGTCTCATTAAAGTTGTTTACCTACTAATCGCGATTAATGTCTGTTTAAACTGATAACTTGGGGCTATCATTTGTTGGCTCTATGGTTAATCAGCTATTATACCTATGGTTAAGTGATTTTAGATTGACTGGCTCATAAACTCATTTCCGACTCCATCCTCAATTAACACACACACACACACCCTTGAAAAGTTAAGCTCACCCTATCTCTAACCTACTAACCAAACTAAACAATAGCCTGAAATTTTTTAATTTAATAACATCAGTTATAGATTCTGAATTTAATTTTTCATGCATAAGTAAGAAACTATATTGGTAATAATTCCCTCTCCTCTTTTAGCGGAATGGTCACAATAAAAATTGCCGACCTTCTACTATACAAATACTTAATTTGTTCAATAGAATGATTTAAGAAACAAAAAGCTTTAAGAAAAATTAAAAACTAACTGGCATCAAAAAGCCAAATATGTAAATAAAAAGCTTGTTAATTTAGAATAATTTATGTTGAAATAATATTGTTTAAAACCTCGCAGAAACAAATCTACACTTTTTATTAAGACACAACGTTCAGATCTCGCACTTTCAACTAACCCAAAATCCAAATGTTGCTACTTAACATCTTGTATTCAGGTTTATTAAATTCGAAAAATAAACTGACCTAATCTCTTTCGCAAATCATCCACAAAATTTTCGAGAAATATCTATTCCCGTCGATAGAACTTTACGAAATATTTGGCGCTTTATAGTGTACCTCCTGTAACCAGCCAATTACCCAATAGTAGGTTGTAAGTCTGACCGTCCGGAATCATTGTTTTACGCAGGGGTGCAAAGCCCGTATTCCAATTATATAATTAAAATAAAATACACGAAAGAAAAATAATTGCATACAGGCAAACTAAACAATCAATACTTCCAATAGAGTTTCCGAAAGCGCGGGGGATACTCCGCAAGAGTCCTGTCAAAGTTAAAATGTACAATACCACATGGTCATGTCGCAACTTTCTCACGTGAAAGTAGGGAAGCAGTAATTAGTTGACATCGAGCTATTAGAGTGGGAAGTAATACTAGCACAGGGTATTAGTGTGATTTTAGGCTAAATTCTGGCCGCATTAGTTTTTTTTTTTAATCAATACCAGGTTATTTATTAGGCTGTCGGCCCAGAGTTTCTGGGATACGTGCAAATTGTATAACAGAGGGCAGTCGTGCAGTTAATGACTGGGGTTATCCAAGATCTGGATCCTGTAAAAATATTGATGTCCATGGTTTGTAAGGAGGGTTCTTACTAACACTTAGTCTATTCATTTTGATTTTAAGAATTGCTGTCACTTTATTTATAAGCTATAGGGCCGGATCCTGACTGAAACGTTGCGTCCACAACTAGGTCACGTGGGGTCTTGTGGCCGCAACTTTCTGAAATTTGGATCCTGACTGGAACATTTTCAGGAGTCCGCTCCACAAAGTTGTGGAAGTTGCTCTAAATTTTGCGGGACCTCGGGGAGCTCCCACAAGCTTCCACAAGTACTTGAGAACGTAAATAAAGATGGCGGAACTTATTGTGGCGCGTAGAATTCTCAGATGATATTTGGAAAAAATCAGTTAGCGATTGAGAGACCATCAAAATCCATTTGATTTTTCTGAAATGGAATTTATCCGATGTTTTAGGATGATTAAAATTGCTGCGACGGAGTTGATAAACTTCGGCAGTAAAAATAAAAATGAATTTTTCATAATCAAAATAAAAGGATTACTAGGAATTATTCGCTTTTAGTCGAAATAATGCGGTACAAGTAATGTTTATATTGGTTAAAAATTAACTTATTTTGTTAAAGGATATAAGTTTAAAGTAATATAAAAACATACTTTAGTAATTTATTATATAAATTAATTAAATAAATGACTATTACATATACATACTTCTTCATATATACATATATGTGTGTTTGTTGTTTAAATTGTTTGTTTTTTCTTTTAAACAAAACTTCCAGTGTAAAAACTTAAATAAAAATAACTATTAGATATACATACTTCTTCATATACATATATCTTTTTCTACACACACACACACATATATATATATATATATATATATATATGTGTGTTTATTAAATTGTTTCTTTTTTCTTTTAAACAAAACTTCCAGTTAAAAAACTTCAATAAAGGATAACTATTACATATAAATACTTCTTCATATACATATATCTTTTTCTACACACATATATAATATAGTGTGTGTGGTACAAAATAAGTGTGTGTTGATTGTATTGTTTGTTTTTATCTTTTAAATAAAACTTTCAGTTGAAAAGCTAAAATGATGCAAAAGACTTTAGTATGTAACCATTAAATAACAAAGTATAAGATATAAATAAACCAGTAGTGACTGAAATTTCTATCTTGTTGTGAAAAAAAATATATATCTATAGGGTATCATATGTTTACAATACAACAATAAATTCAGTTTTAAATATTTGCTTTTTAGAATAGAATTTGTGGAAGAATGCTTGTCCTCGAATATGTGAAAATTTTTCCCTCAAGCTCATATCACGTTAAACAATATTTTGTTTACAAATTTAAACATTCCCTTTTAAACAGTTGAATACATTTTAATTTTTTGTAAACAACATACAATTAGTTTCATCTATGAAATAATTTTTAAACTATCTAATCAATATTAGCTATAATGAATCATTAAATTTATTTATATTAAATTATAATGTGGCATTAAATTTATTATTTTATAATTCATTGTATGGTTTATTGTTACTTTCATTTTTCTTGCTATATTATATTTGTAAATTAAATTTAGTGAAAGATTAATATTTATATTTCTTTCACTTGAATCTTCAAATCACATTTTACTTTCTTTCTACACTGTAATTAGTATAGTGAAAAGTGTATAACTGTAATTAGTATATTAAAAATTTTGGATTTTTTTTTTACTACTGGTAGTAACCAATCATAAGTTGTACTACTAAATTAGCAGTAAATGACACCTTTTCATAAATGTGCCAGTGGTCAGTCAACAAATGTGTCTTAGAAACAACACAATACATTCCAAATAACAGATCCTTAACATTTATTTACACATTATGTATTATGTGTTGCGTGCACACACATATACATATATGTGTGTATATATATATATACATATGTAGTGTGTGCATATGAATTTAATTTGCTAATGGAAGTTGAATATATGTTAGCTTTAATTGAGTCTTCAAAGCACATTTCTGTTTGTTTTTACATTATCATATATTAAAAGATTTGAGTTCTTTATCTACTGATCAACATCTTTGTCTACTTACAAATCTTTATCTACTTACAAATCAAAAGTAATAAATGATGCATTTTTATAAATGCCATTGCGCAGTTGTCAGATGTATCATATGAAACAGTAGAGTAAATGTCAAATGTCTGAGTCATATATTTATATATATGATATATGTGTGCATTAATATAGATGCGCACACACACATATTTACTTATATATATATATATATATATATATATATATATATATATATATATATATATATATATATATATGCTGTGTGTGTGCATGTGAATTTAATTTCCTAATGAAAGCGTAATAGATAGTTGCTTTGCTTGAATCTTCAAAGCACATTTCTGTATATTTTTACATACAATATATTAAAAACTCTGATTTCTTTCACTACTGGTACACACAAAAATATATTAGTTTTTATAAAGTCTAATAGATATTTGTTTTACATGAATCTTCGAAGCACATTTTACTCTTTTTAAATCATCATATAATAATTAAAGTTTGAATCCCTTTGCCACTTGTTTTATTTATAATTTTTTTTGGTATAAAGTTTATGTACATGAATATATATATATATATTCTTAAACTTCTTTAGGTTAAAAAAAATTACCAATTTCTGTATTACATGTTTGTATGGTATCAAGAATATGTTAGGTTCTTACAACATGATCACATTTTCGCATAAAATCAAAAGTAAATGAAGCTTTGAGGTTTCCAGATGTAATTTTTGCTATTGATTGCATATTTTTCTATAGTTTCTGCACTATCATCAGATAATTCTCCAAAATCTTATATGAAATGAAAAGGATTCACCAGACTGAATGTGCAATAGATAATATACTTCATATCTTTACTGTGATTTTTAACCTATTTTTAAAATTATTTATACTTAATAACTGGTTTTTGAAACAATTAATAAATTTACATTATGTAGGTTTTATGGTTAGCTTTGTTAAGTAAATAATATTATAAACTTTAAATACACATTTTATCATAAATTGTTGATTCTGACTTTAGCAACAAATACAAAATTACTAGGAAATGTACATGATATATTTATTTGAAAGAACAGTGCAGCAAATCTCCAAAATAAGAAATGATCAAAATAAGAATCCTCAATAATTTAATAAGTAAACTCCCAAAATATACAATTATAAATTTCTGAAATATATCAATTAGTCTTGTAACATAATGTGAAGTACATATGAAATTTGTATGACTTTTCACACTAAACTTGTATTTACTATACTATCAATATTTTGTCTTAAAGTATTTAAAATAAAATTAAGTAAAATGCCAATATTTATCGCATTGTATTTGATATAAATTTAATTTATTTACTCAGATTATTCTTTCCATTTAACTGGAAAAAAAAGATTTAGTATAAATAATTGCAATAATAAGTAATGTGGAGATTTAAATATTTATTTGAAGTATTTAAATAATCAAGAATTCAAATTCTAAATGCAAAGTATTCAAAATTCTAAATTGCAAGTGATAGTGGATATGGCTGGTTACTCTGTTACTTAACCCCATACTTAGCTAATGCCTTTTTTTACTTTATTTCAAGCCAGTCCACTTGTATTTTATTCCTTTTCAATCCCATGCAGCAAGCATTTACATAATTTGCAAGATTGTCCCACTCTTTTTCTGCAGATGGGCAGTTTTTATTCAACTCACCAGATAATATGTGCAAAGTTTTTTCAATGTAATAATCATTTCAATCTCTCTTTTTTTTTTAATGGATATTGCTGTTCAAATAAGTAGCTGTTTCAGCAATGCAAGGCTTCAAAGCTAATATTTTTCATTCACGTGGATCTGTTTATTTTCATCTATCTGTACTCTGATTGGTTTAACGCAAACGATTATCGATATTAAAAATCCCGCCCTTCACAACTCCTAGTTGTGGACCGGTTGTGTGTGGACGCTACAAGCGTTCCAGTCAGGATCCAAATTGAGTATCCACACGCAAGTTTCGGAAGTTGTGGACGCAACTTTGTGGACGCAAGTGTTGCAGTCAGGATCCGGCCCATAATTAAATAGATATTTACGATCTATCAATAAGTTTTAATTATATATCACTGCATATAGAGTCTTAAATATAGTATGGTCTGTATAAATACAAACATACAAATATATATATGTGCATGCTGATTATCCAATAAACAAAAATTCAATTTTTTAATTAAAGAATGCATGAATTTATATTTTTATATACTGTTTTAAAAAAACTGCAAATCCTTTCCATGCATATTTATTCTAAAATGCAAATTATTCAAAATTTTAGAAAGTTAAACAAGTTCATCAAATGAAACAAGAAAATCTATGCGTATTTTTTTTGTTTCACTCATGGGGGAGAAAATAATTTTGATAAGCAATAAAGAAAAAATGACAGAAAAAAAAACTCTGATTATTTTCAGAATTCATATATAAACATTACTTGAAGTGAAAGATGCCTTTTCCCTTTTTTTTTAATATAAATTTTGAAATTTCAAATTAAAAAAAATAAAAAATAAATTTTTTTTTCCAATTTTTGATACAAACCTTCACAAATTTGCGGAAATTTCAGATCAGGATGGAGTGATACTGATTTGAAAGAGGACGTTTTATTTTGGACGTTTATCTCGAGCGTTATCTTCTTAACGTTTTATTTGAAACAGAATGCTTTATTCTGAAATTTGTATAGTTAAAAAAACATGTAATTGGTTCAAATATTGCCATTTCTGTTACTTGTCGTAATATTTAGGTCTATTAGTCCTTAATATTGCCTAATAGGTCCTTCGCCGTACGAGATCATTGCTATGCCGAATTCTGCTTTCAATATGCTTCAAGACCATCAAGATCAGAGGAGGGCAAAAGCCGGCCTGCAGGCTGGATCCGGCCCTTTTGCTTACTTTATCCGGCCCGTTGAAAAATCCTGCATGCAATAATTTTTTTTTTTATCTCTTCTATGCGATTTTGTTGAAATCAACAGTATTTGTATGCGTAGTGTACATATAAATAATGAAAAATATATAAATAATAGAGAGTAATATAATATGAACAGCTGTAACCATATCCCAACTTTAACGTACACAGCACACATACTCTCAAAAAGCGTGCGGTCGGCTTATTACATAGAATTGAACATGCACTCCTCTGTTTGTCTTTTCTTTTTATAATTCTATTTACTATTATATTTACAAAATGTAATATAAATATAAAAATGTAATAACTATGATCAAAATAAAATAATCAAGATATAAATAAATATCCAAATAAAATCTTTCATTAACTCATTTATTTAATGACCATTAATGGATCCTATTTCTTTAAAAATGACGTGACATATTTTACTGGGCACAAATTGCTCGCATATACACCTAAGTAAGGCAATTCATTATTACAATTTTCTTTTATTAACTGTCAAAATTATTAAAAATGATACTTATAATGTTTTTGTCAAAAAGCTTTCTTTTCAAAAAAGAGAAAAGATTCCACTCAAAACATTCGCGTGTGCACAGACAGCGTAAGCGGTATTGTCGTCCGGCCCGGGAGACATTTTGAAAATTTCATTTTGGCTCGCGCTTAAAAGTATTTTGCCCACCCCTGATCAAGATGATGGATCAACTGAATCTTCTCGGCCCCGCCCTCTAATCCAGAGATTTCTAAAAGTAAGTACAAAAATGACAACGACCATAAATAGCTAATAAATAGCTAAAAGAGGAAAGAAGGGGATAGTGCGGTGGATTTGTGAGTTCATACCACAAAAAAGTAGAGAGTAGAAGAAAGCTTTGTGATAGAGAAACAGAAATATTCTTGCGTCCAGGGACATCCGCACTCTGCGGCGACAAATCAAGTCAATAAGATTGTACGGGGCTCCTAGACTAAAGTCGTGTCCCCCAGTAATGAGAGATAGTACAGTCTTAAATGGTGTGCTCCGTTACGTTAAAGGGAGGTATAATAATACAAGTAAAAAAATTTTTTTAATTAGAATCATGAGTAAAAATAAAATACAATAAGTTAAAGGCCCTTCCTTGAAATAGTCTAATTTTGTTTACTGTTCTTCCTAAAGTATTTTCTTAAAACAATAAATAAATAAATAAGTAAATAAAAGCAGGATCGGTGGCCGAATGGTAGGGCGCTGCTCTTCCGAATCGGAGTTTATGGGTTCGAATCTCGCTGTTGGCATGGATGTACGTAACCGTTTGGAATCGGCTTTAAGCAGAAGGTCTTGGTCTTAGTAGTTCTTATCTATCAAAAACAGTAGACCGTAGCGCTCCAAACCAACCTTATGTAAAGTGTTTCAGTCATATTTACATTATTCTTAAGATGTATTCACATATTCTACATAAAATCCAGACATCAACTTGTTTGACTTTTACCCTAGACACCCAGTCATTCAATAAATAATCATTCCACCGCAAGAATTCGATGAGATCCCTGAATTTCGTCATACGGAGAGAGTTTTCTGCATGTAAAGCATCTAATTTTCATTTCTCGTTGACTTTCGTCTAGCGCACAACGAGAAACCACCTGTCTATGCGGCTTGAAATGAGACTTTCCACCACAGCAAGTCTGGTTATACCGTGTTCGAATTTCCTAATTCGACTGCATTTCTCACTACATTTTACCCGTCTCATCTAAAAGTGGAATTTGAACTAGGAAAAATGTATATGAAAATTAGATACTTTCATCTCATTGACTTGTGATGAAATATAATTAAGTATAACAAACTAAAGTAGTTTTTTTTAAATATTCAACACTAGCATATAGCCCGTCATATGATGGGATCAGTAAAATTTTTAATTTAGCAGTATTGTAAAGTAAATGAGGCAATAAAAAAAATGGTTTGTTTTTTGGCTGAGAATGAGGAATTTGCGGATGTGGGAGATTCGAACAACTTAGTATTTTTCTGATAATTCCAGACTCGTAGATTCCAAAAATGTTCTCAAAAATGTAAAAATTGGGTCCACCATTTTAAAAATGAATTTTAAAGTTAAGCGAAAATCACGTAACATCAAAACGCTCCGTGATTGGTTGTGACGTCATCGTTCACGATATCCGATATTTCCTTATTGTTTGTAAGCACTCTCTATTTTCCGATTTTCTTTTTGCAACTTCTTGAACTTTTCTAGCTATCAAAATTTATTTTTATTTAAACCTGAAGGTTTATTTTATCGATATCGATAGCTTAATTATCTCAAATTGTTATAAATGTCTCTTCTACCTGTATTTACCAAAGGGCAATCGGACAACCTCCCTAAATTGATATTATGTCAATGTTTCTTGGGAATAAAAACCCGGATTTTATGGGAGCAGAAACACGGGAATTAAAACTCAAAGATATGTAAAATCATTTATATATTTATCCAATTTTACTTAGCATGTATTAATATTTTATTCATTCTAATCACAGCTCTTCTGTTTGTAATCATAGATAAGTCAAATAAATATACATATATCATATACACACACATTTGTAGTAGCATTACTTTTTATAAATAGAGATGGATGTAATATTAAAATAAAAATTAGACGAGGTATTTATCATTAGCCCTCGTGTTTCAAAAAATAGACCATAGCGCTCCAAAACCAAACGAAAACCAAACCAATTTTTGGATATTTTAAATTTGATGAAAATAAATTTAAAATCTTTAAAAGGCTTTACTTAATTATTTATGCATTTTTAAATAGCAATACAATTTTATTGCCTTTAATATTAATGTTAAATTAAAAAATGTATGAAGTTTCTGAAATTAAATTTAATTTTTAAAGTAATATCATTAAGTATTTTAAAAATATTATACTTTTTTTTCAAATTAGTCCCCAATTTAATCGAAAAATATCACTGGGAATTGATACACTTCAGAAAGTATGCATCTCTGAAGAAAATATTTATAATACCTTGAAAATGCATAACCTTCCCCTCCCCCGAGTTATTTATTAGATAATTATATGCTTTAGATATTTATATGTTTGACAATATTTATATGCTTTATCAAACATTTATTGTAGGTGAACTCTTTGTAATACTCGAAAATTAGCTGTTTTGAAATTAAATAGTGGTTAATCAAGTCCTTTAAAGGTATAGATGTATTTTTATATACTTTAATTAAATTATGCACTTTATTAAAGTATGCGATAAGAAGGATAAATATTTATAATTATCTTAAAAGATAAATATTTTTTTATAACAGAAATATAATTTTTTATTCTCAAAATGTTAGTTATTTAAATTTGTAAATATAAAAAGTCATATAATCTTATATAGATAAATATATGAAAATTAAAATGCGTATTTTCATAAATATATAAAAAAAAAACTATGAAAAATATCATTTTTTTTTCCAATTTTATGCGAGTTATACAAAATGCTGTCCATTTTACAAAAAAAAAAAAATAAAAAAATAAAAAAAAGCAAAATCTCAAATTGGTAGAATGAATGTAATACGTTACATATTAATAATAATAATTACATATTGACTAATATTTATAATTATATAATTACATATTGATAATATTTATAATTATCTTAAAGATAAATATTTGCTGAAGAAAATATTTATAATACCTTGAAAATGCATAACCTTCCCCTCCCCCGAGTTATTTATTAGATAATTATATGCTTTAGATATTTATATGTTTTACGATATTTATATGCTTTGTCAAACATTTATTGTAGGTGAACTGTGTGGTAATACTCGAAAATTAGCAGTTTTAAAAGTTAAATAGCACTGGTTAATCAACAGTCCTTTTAAAGGTATAGATGTATTATTATATAATTTAATTGTTCTAAATTAGTAATATTTAAACAAAAGTAAGCATTTTCTTACCGAGAAATGGTCTTCATAAACCCATAGAGATGATTTATATGATAATTTGGGGTTTAATTCTCATCCCTTTTTTATCCCCTTAGTTTCAGAGTTTACTAATCATTGTAGGCGATATTCAAAACATACGTTTAAATTTGGTTTGGTTTGGTTTGGAGCGCTACGGTCTACTGTTTTGCACACGAGGGCTAATGAGACCGGGACTTACAGTTTAAAGCCGATTCCGAAAGGCTACAAATATCCATGCCATCAGCGGGATTCGAACCCACGAACTAAGGTTCCGAAAAGCAGCGCTCTACCATTCATCCATCGTTCGGCACATATGTTTAAAAAACGGTATTAAAGATAAAATAACCTATTAGATTTGAATAAAGCAGAAAAATCAGCATTTAATACATACTATCAGCATATAATACATACTATACATACACTATACATACATATATAAGAATAACAATTAATAATTATATATACTGTTTGCTACAGTCTTGCTATTGCAGCAATATTATCATTGGCATCCAGTTATCATAAGTAATTTGGCTGATTTTACAAAAATATGTGAAAAAAGAAATTAACATCCTTAAAAAGGCTTTGCTTAATTATTTATACTTTTTAATATAGTAATACAATTTTATTATCTTTTAATATTAATACTAAATAAAAAATGTGTTCAGTTTCTGAAATTAAATTTACATTGTTAATCACTATTAAGTATTTTAGATCTAGCTGAAAATATTATTGTTATTAGCATGCCACCCGTCATATGACGGGAGTAGTAAAATTTTTAATATTCCAGTACTGTAAAGTACTCTATGAGGCAGGTAAAATAAATGGTATGTTTTATGGCTGAGAATTATCTGGTACACTCTCAATAATTTGTTTATATTCATACTCCTCTAAATTCTTCTGATACTGTGAATGGAGTTTAGAATAACGTTGAACTCATTTAGTCAAACCGTGTGGTTACATATAAAAAAACAGCCGAACGATGGCCGAATGGTTAGGGTGCTGGCCTATAGAACCGAAGTTCGTGGGTTCGAATCCCACTTGGCATGGACGTTCGTATCCGTTCGGAATCGGCTTTAAGCAGTAGGTCCCGGTCTCAATAGCCCTTTTGTTGCAAAAAGTAGACAGAAGCACTTCAAAAACTAAACCATGTATAAAAAACAAACACACAAACGAACAAACTACTTAATTTTCAAAGATATATAAGTGAAACGCTAGATATTTATTGGTCCGTGAAATAGACTCCTAGACTTTTATGAAAAGAATTTGTTGTTAATACCAGTGATAAAAATTTCATTGCAACAAAAAATAATCGATGATTAAATTTAAAATTATCACATTTGTACCTAATCTATTATTTAAGCCAAATATAAAAGAAAATTATTTACTTAATATCTAAGTTCAGTGATAAAGCGTGTGAAAATAATGCAGAAGATATTTAAATAATTTAAAACAAGAAATAATTAAATGAGATGGTTAAAGGAATGACGTCATAATGATAGAAAAAATGTTATTTTTACTTATTTATTATGTGATAAATTGATAAATTTAATCATCGCCTGCTCTTAACCCCTTCCGGTATGATTTAATAATGAAATAACCATTTAATTTTTGTTTAAAAAACTTGTTTCATTTTACAATTCTTACATATTCTTAACTAAAATCCACTTTTTACATAGTGTTAAATAATATCAGAAACAGTAAAATTAAGAAAATATCAAAGCAAAACATTAATAAGGTATACAGATAATAGTCTTCAAGCTAGTGGTACTTTTCAAAACAAAGTGCAAAGGAATTCTTAATTGTTTACACCGCCAAGTAGTCTCACTTTTAATTGGATTCTTGTAACACACACGGCATTTCTTAGTAGCTTTTCTTTTATTCCGACTCATTAATTTGGCAGTGACTTGTACCAAGAAATTCTAAGTAAACAGTGACTTGGGACTGCAAGTGCATCCATGCCAAGTGACAATAGTGACTTGGGATTTTCACAAGTGATAAAAGTGTTGCCAAATTCAGTACACTAGAAATTTTAAACAAAATTAATTATCATATTTAACAGTAACTTTAATCGCATGACGAGTGTAGCTCGTCATTGTGCGGTATGGAATGAAAAACTAATGACGAGCTAGACTCGTCATTTTACCGGAAGGGGTTAACCGGGGAAAATAGGGCTTGAAATAATGGCATTAAACGCTCTAAAAGGGGGGGATGCATTTGGAACATTTTAAAGACGACAGTATTTTTCGCAGTGATATGAAGTATATTTATACCAATTTATTTTAGAATCGGATCCATCGTTTCGGAGAAGATAAAGTTTAAACGCGTTAAATTTTTCTAACTCTAACTCATCAAGAATCCAATATGGATACCTTATCTATTCCAGGTCCAACCTCTTCATAAATTCGAGGAAAGACGGACAGATAACTTAGGATATTATTATATAGGGGATCCTATAATAAATAGAATTTTTCCCACAACATACATTTATTATTATTATTAAAGAAATAAAACCTGCAATAATTTTAAACTCTTTCTGAAAACAAAATTTCAGGGTGACACACTCTAGGTACATTTACACCTGGGATGATTTCATCTATCAGATATCCTTATAGCAAAGGTCTCATTAATAACTTTCAAAGTAGCAAAATAGTAGACCGTAAAACTCCAAATTAAGCAGCCAAGCCATATCGCAAATGAATTTACATTATAATTTTCATCACTACATTAAAAAAAAATTTTTTTTTTTAATTTTCAATTTAAAGAAAAGATTGAAATTGTATCAAAAATCAAATATTGCATTCATTCTACCAATTTGAGATTTTTTTTTTTTTGTAAAATGGACAGCATTTTGTATAACTCGCATAAATTGGGGAACAAAAAAAAAAAAAAGATATTTTTGATAGGTTTTTTTTTTTATATATTTATGAAAATACGCATATTAATTTTTATATATTTATCTATATAAAATTATATGACTTTTTATATTTTTGTATTTGAGTCAAATTTAAATAACTAACATTTTTGAGAATAAAAATTATATTTCTGTTTTTTTTTTTGTTTTGTTTGTTTGTTTGTGTGTATATGGCCATGCAATTTACCACTTTTACACCTTGTGAAACTAGGCCAGGTCTTTAAGCAATACACTTACTACTTTTACACCATGTGGACTAGGCCAGGTCTGTAAGCAATACACTTACTACCTTTACATTGTGCGGCCTATGCCAGGTCTGTAAGCAATACACTTACTACTCTTATACCGTTTGGGCTAGGCCAGGTCTGTAAACAATACACTTACTACCTCTACACCGTGTGGACTAGGTTAGGTCTGTAAGCCATAAACTTACTACTTTTACCCCCTTATGGATTAGGCTAGATATGTATGTAAGCAATACCCTTACTACCTTTACGCTGTGTGGCCTAGGCCAGGTCTGTAAGCAATACACTTACTACTTTTATACCGAGTGGTCTATACCAGGTCTGTAAGCAATAAACTTACTACTTTTACACCATGTGGACTAGGCCAGGTCTGTAAGCAATACACTTACTACTTTTACACCATATGGATTAGGCTAGATATGTATGTAAGCAATACCTTTACCTTTACACTGTGTGACCTAGGCCAGGTCTGTAAGCAACACACTTACTACTACTTTTACATCGTATGGACTAGGCCACGTCTGTAAGCAATACACTTACTATTTTTACACCGTGTGGATTAGGCTATGATTATGTATGTATGTAAGCAATACACTTACTACTTTTACACCGTGCGGATTAGGCTATATATATATATATATATATATATATATATATGTAAGCAGTACACTTACTACCTTTACACTGTGCGGCCTACGCCAGGACTGTAAGCAGTAAACTTACTACTTTTACCCCTTGGGGACTAGGTCAGGTCTGTAAACAATACACTTACTACTTTTACAAACTTTAGCAATTCAACTAACCTATACCTTCTAGTGGAGAGGAAAATAATATTGAGCTTGTAGCCAAAAAATTTAGACCAGTATAAAAGATCTTTATAAGAGGTGGCTTTTATGTCATGCCAACTCAATTTCATTAGTCTAATGCAAATACCATTGCTATTATCATCAGAACTATAGGGCTTGGCCTAGGGAGTTTCTGTGAGGATTCTGTGAGGATTTTCACATAGGAGCCACATAGGATGAATTGGCAACAGTACTCCCTGGGCCAAGCCCTCTAGTACTGAGTTTGCTGACAGTGGTAGTGCTTCAATCTATTGAGTATTTTGTTGGCATTAACATTATAAAATTGGAAATGAGGAAAATGAGGATTCCTCATTTTCCTCTGTCATTCATCTGTCTGAAAATGAGGATTTCAGATAGGTCTCAGTGTATATGTATGCATTTATCTTTGATAAGACTAATGATAAAGTACATTCTATGGTTACAGCTTACAAGTCTCTTATCTTTCACGGTAAATGGTTTTTCAATTCCCCGCATGAAAGCCATACAGATGCTAACTTCTCCCCTTCGAAAAGTTTGCAGACCACCTGGAGTGTTCTTCAAACCCCCAGGCGAAGCGGAATCGATTCCAAGAAGGTTGAAATACGATTCCCTCATTCGACCCCTGAAGGTTTTAGAATATCCCCAGTAATTAATCTTAAACTAGAAAATTGCCTTCTGGACAACTTGACTGAAACTAATGAATGTTCGCCACGTTTGGGGGAATTTGCTCCTTTTTCTCTAATTGGCTATTTCGAGAGAAAACAGAATGAATTATTATACATTATACATAATTCATATACTGTGCGGTTTCATAGATATACTTACTACTGTGTGAACTAGGCCAGGTCTGTGAATAATACACTTATTACTTTTATACCACATGGGCTATGTCAAGTTTGTAAGCAATAAACTTGCTACTTTTATACCGCGTGGTCTATGCCAGGTCTGTAAGCAATAAACTTACTACTTTTACACCATGTGGACTAGGCCAGGTCTGTAAGCAATACACTTACTACTTTTAAACCGAGTGGATTAGGCCAGGTCTATAAATTCAGTGTAAAGGTTTGGTTTGGAGAGCTACGGTCTACTGTTTTGCACACTTGGGCTAATGACAGCGGGAACTACTGATTAAAGCCGATTCCGAACGGCTACGAACATCCATGCCATAGTGGGATTCGAACCCACAAACTCCGATAAAAACGATCAGTGCTCTAACCAATCGGCTAGCATTCGGCAAATCCAGTGTAAAAAAGCAGCTCTTTGAAAGAAAAATTAAATTCAGTGTAAAAAATATCTGTTCGAAGTGAATATTAAATTCGGTGTGAAAAGAAGCTCTTCGAAAGGAAAGTTAAATTCAGTGTAAAAATCAGCTCTTCGAAGTGATTATTAAATTCGGTATGAAAAGAAGCTCTTCGAAAGGCAAGTTAAATTTAGTGTAAAAAGTAGCTCTTTGAAAAGTAAATTAAATTCAGTGTAAAAAGCAGCTCTTCGAAATGAAATTTAAATTCTGTGTGAAAAGAATCTCTTCGAAAAGAAAATTAAATTCAGTGTGAAAAGAAGCTCTTCGAAATGAAAATTAAATTCAGTGGGAAAAGAGGATATTCGAAAGGAAAATTAAATTCAGTGTGAAAAGCAGCTCTTTGAAAGGAAAGTTAAATTCAGTATGAAAAGCATCTCTTCGAAATGAAAATTAAATTCAGTGTGAAAAGAAGATCTTCGAAAGGAAAATTAAATTCAATGTGAAAAGAAGCTCTTCGAAATAAAAATTAAATTCAGTGTAAAAAACGGCTCTCTGAAATGGAAACTAAATTGAGTGTGGAAAGCAGCTCTTCGAAATAATTAAATTCAGTGTGAAAAGCTCTTCGACAGGAAAATTAAATTCAATGTAAAAAAAAAAGCTCTTCGAAATGAAATTTAAATTCAGTGTAAAAATTAGCTCTTCGAAATTAAATTCAGTGTGAAAAGAAAACATGATTCCAAATTGCTGGGACAAAGAAAGAGTAACACGCCTGTATCACTGATGAGTAAAGGAGGGAACAAGGAAAATGGTGCGTAATAAACAAAAACAATGACGTATTTATAGGGGTGGGGTCCGAGGGGTCTGGTAAACCTTCATCTAAATGTAGAAGAAGGTTTGTACAAGCTGCCTTAAAATCTAGAAGAATTAATTTGCTACTATAAAACGGTGTTTTTATAAATTGCTGTGTATGACATAATCTTTTTGAATATTGTTGTCATTCAATGTTATGAAATTTTGTACAGGTAAAATTAAAGCATATGTAAAATCCCTTTCTCAAAAAGTTTTTTATTTTCCTAGTTATTCTTAAAATTAATTAGTTTAAGTTCTACTGGTAAATACTGGATCGTAAATTAAACAGGCTTCATTATATGCCAGGCAAATTTAAACCTGGTAAAAAGTTTAAGCTTAAATTGAAAGACACACTGTGGTTGTAAATATATTTTCTAAAATAACTTGGTTCTAAAATAAATTGGATTCTAAAATAAATTGGTATGAATAAGCGTCTTATCACAGCGAAAAATATTTCTCATAAATTATAATAAATATTTAATATAATAAATTTAATATGATAAATTTAATTATAATAAATTTATAATAATATTTAATATAAATCATATTTAAAAACGTTCGAAATCCACGTCGTTCCCTTTTTGAGCGTTTAATGCCATTGTATCAAGCCCTATTTTAGGAGCAGGCTATAAAATTTATCAATTCATCACATAATAAATAGGTAAAAATAACAATTTTTTCTAACATTATGACGTCATTCCTTTAACTATCTCATTTAATCATTTATTTTAGATTATTTAAATATCTTCTGCATGATTTCCATACATTTTATCACTGAACTTAGATATTACGTAAATAATTTATTTTTATATTTGGCTTAAATATTATATTAGGTACATATGTGACAATTTTAATCCATTATTTTTGTAGAACAATAATTCTCAGCCAAAAAACAAACATTTTTTTTACCTGCCTCATAGGGTACTTTACAATTCTGGAAAATTAAAAATTTTACTGATACCGTCATATGACAGGCTATATGCTAGTAAAAAATAAAAAATCAGTTTCTATTTTTATTATTTCTGGGTAATCATTAAAACTTTACGTTATCTCTTATACTGATATGCTTAAAGTTCAGTCAGATACGGAACCAAGCACTTCGGCATCTTAATCACTTAGAATGCGTTCCATAAATTATACGATTGCACTTAAATTAAAATGTCCCATCCCTGTTTTTATCCTTTCATTTTTCCTTCCTTTTTTAAGTTTTGAGTCTACGCCCATGAACATTAAGGCGTCACCCATGGCTACTGCATTCCGTAACTCACTCTACGACGCAGAAAATAGAATTGATGAAAAAAAAAGAAAGGAAGCAAGAAAAGGCAATTGAAAAAATGCGTACGCTTTTCATCCCCTAACCTCTGTTAATCACAATCGCTAAGGGAGACGCGTCACATCTCGCCTCACGTGACCCGACGGGTGACTTCTCAGCTGTCGTGCGGGAGGAGTGCCCAAGGTCACTTAAGATCTTTGTCCTCCCTCCAGTGTCGTGCAGCGATGGCGGACTTCCTGTCCTCCCATCTGGCCACAACAATGTATCGAGCATAGAAAATCGGCGGACCTCTTGCCGAAAATTCTAATTTCGAATGATCCTTCGACTTCCTCGTTCTTGTGCTTTATTTATACATAAAGGGGAATTATAAACTAACATACACATACACATGAGTAGTTAGGAGGAGGGGTTCCATAGAGGATTAGAGATCTTTATCCCAACCAATATTAGATATGGGGTAAAGCCACTATTATCATGACCGATTAATCCATTAACGCCCAGCGTCCTCATATGAGGACAGTCAAAAAATGATTTGTAGATTTTTTGTTTTCTTGAAATGATTCTCCTTTTTAATGGAAATAGATATTAACTTATGAATAATCTCCCAAGTTTTCAAATAGGATCTTATCTATAATTTTGTCATTTCGATCGGCATTTTATGATTTTCAGCTTAGAATAGGAACTATATGACCGGTATTGAACATATACCGGTCAAAATCATCGAATAGCCATAAAAATAAGTCATCTCTTTTCAGTACTTTTCTCATATATGATAGCAAATAAATCTCTTATCGAAGTTTTCCTTTTTTTTTAAAAAAACATCTTATTATGTTTTAAAATGACACCTCCTCACTAATGATGACTTGATGCCATATTTAAAGTTTAGGTTTGGTTTGTTTGTGCTACGGTTACTTGCAACACGAGTAATGAGACCGGGACCTACAGTTAAAGGATTAACGGCTACGAACATATACTGTGGGATTCGAACCCACGAACTGCGGTACCGAAAAAGCACCCTAACCAATGCCATCGTTCGGCATCGCTTAAAGGTGTTTAAATTTCATATTTTGTTACTTCCAGGTGTCTATAATACTTCTATGTTAGGTATTTACAATATATAGTCATCAGAAATATCCGGACGTTAATTTAATAGCTGGAAAATAATATAAGTAAACATTTTAATTGATAAATAGATATAAAAAGAAAAGTATAAATGATTTAATAATAAAAACATTTTAAATTTGATTCAATTAAATTTTTTAGTAAATGAAAATACTTATCAGAATTGCAAATAACTATTTATAACTAACCTATAGCCCGTCATATGACGGGATAAGTAAAATTTTTAATTTTCTAGAATTGTAAAGAACTCTATGAGAAGGTAAAAAAAAGGGTTTGTTTTTTTGGCTGAGAATTACCTTTCAACAAAAATAATCGATTAAAATTGTCACATATGTACTTAATCTATTATTTAAGTCAAATAAAAAAGAAAATTATTTATGTAATATCTAAGTTTAGTGATAAAACGCATGAAAATGATGCAGAAAACATTTAAATAATTTAAAATAAGAAATGATTCAATGAGATGGTTAAAGGAATGACGTCATAACGATAGAAAAAAATTGTTATTTTTACCTATTTATTATGTGATAAATTGATAAATTTTATCGCTTGCTCTTAAAATGGGTCTTGGTATAATGGCATTAAACGCTCGAAAAAGGGATGGAGTGGATTTCGAAAGTTTTAAAGAGAACAGTATTTTTCGCTCTGATACGAAGCTTATTCACACCAATTTATTTTAGAATCGGATCTATAGTTTAGAAAAAGATAAACTTGACTCGCCTTGAATTTTGCAAACCATAACTCATCAAAAATCCAATAGGGATGCTCTATCCATTCCAGGTCCAACAGCTTCATAACTTGGAGGACAGACGGCCAGATAACTTAGGCTATTATTACATTACGAGAAGAAAGTTTAAGGATACACAACATAAAATGTTTATATGGCCAGGGACATCCGTAAAACAATACGTTAACTTAATAAAATGAAAATAATAAAAATCATAAAAAGTTGAAAAAATAGTAAAAATTTATTTTAAAAATAATAAAACAACTTTAGGAAAAAGAATTTAAAGAAGAACAAAAATATTAAATTTATTAGACATTAAAAAAAAACTGACTGCTTCGGGAGAGAACCGTTAACGCGAGAAGTACGACAATCAATTTGGCGGACCAAACATACAACGCCTGCACGCTGTGAATGAACTAATTAAAGTATATGAAGGTTCAAGCAGAAACAGTCGAGAAATTTAAATATTACTCTCCGCCTTTGCCGCCTATCAAGAATAAATTTTGTATAGAATAAGAGGAAGGATAACGCTTGAAATAATAGCATTAAACGCTCGAAAAGGGGGGATGGGGTGGATTTCGAACTCGCTTTCAATTTTGCTAACCCTAACTCATGAAAAATCCAATATGGATGACTGTATCCATTCCAGGTACAACCGCTTCCTAAATTCGCGGACAGATAACTTAGGCCATTATTATATAGGGGATTAGAAGTTAAGTATAAAAAATTAAGTAAAAGAGGGATTTATAAGGAAAATTAAAAATTATTGGAATCAAACGAGGCTATTTATTCTTGTAGGCTAATACCAAGTTAAGGCACTGTTGTCGCCTACAAGGTCTAGAAGGTAATAGGCCAGCTGGATTTTCAGGGCCGAGCCCTCTAATCCAGAGATTTCTTACAGTAAGCAGAGAAATTGACAACGAGCAGAGCATTAAACAGCTAAAAAGAAAAAAAGAGGATATAGGATGGTATATTTTCGTGAATCCATAACACAATAACTAAACAGTAGAAAGTTTAGGGATAGAAAATACAAAATATATTTTGACCAGGGACATCAGTACAGTAGTAGAAAAATAAAAAAAAATTGCTGTGTAATAAAATATATAAAAATGTTAAATAAAATAAGAAAATAAAATTACTGTTGTCGCCTTAAATTTAAAAGTGGTGAAAGCAACTGGATATAGGCCAACGTCATCAGATTTCTGTCAGTAGAGATGTAAAAAACCTGGAATTTTTGAAGATAATAAACCCGGAATTTTAATAAACCTGTTTTAACTTTGGGAAAAATCATTTTAACAATGTTTACATTATTTTTTCAACATATTTAAGAATAGCATATATTTCTAAGACATTTTTTTTTTTACTTTTGCAATATATATATATATATATATCTATATATATATATAATATATATTCAAGAAATAATAGCAATGAGCATTTAAATATTTTACAGTAGTACTTATGTAATTAATTACCCTGTTAGACTTACAACACATAACTGGTTGCTTCAATTTTATGGCTAATATAATAATTATATATTATTTTTGATCATTATTTATTATGTAAATTGCTTTATGCTAACTTTCCTTTTATAATATAAAATTAATATCTTTAAATTTAAAATAACAGTTCATATTTTTTGTAATGCATGTATCATTTAAAATATCATCAAATACACTGTTGCATTTTGTGTCCAATTAATACACACATATTCATTATATATATATATATATATATAATATATATATATATATTGTAACGATCCGTTACATGACCCCAAAACGAACAAGGAGCCCAAAAGGTGACCTTTCGTCGTGGACTCACGAGTAGCCGATAATAGGACCAGGTGGTCTAAAAACCCGTAATTGAAAAACGGTGCGTCGACGGCTCCGAAACTGTCTTGACATTGTAACCTGGTGAATGGACCTTTACTGTGTACATAATTGAGTGCACCTTGCCGCCCATTAGCGGTTACAAAAAGGGCATTAAGTTGGTTAAGTTAATGAATCTGAGAATTGCTACATCTGGAACCAGGACAGCTGATCTAAGACTTGGGAGTGACCGCAAGATTGCGTCACCCTGGCTCGGGAAGTTTCTCGAAGAACCGAGAAGCGGAAGGAGTGCTTAGTATAAATGGAAAGGACCGGACTAGAACGGGGGCTTTTGCTTTGTTCTTCTCTCGAGGCTTCTACCTGCTAGAGCCTGGTCGATCGAGGACCGCTCTTATCTCCGTGTCTGGAGTTTGTTTTTTTTTTGAGACCGCCAGCGTCTCCGTTGCTAGATAGTCGAACATTCGACTTGGGAATTCCTTCCCCGTTATTGCTGATTGATAGTTAACTTCTTGCATAGAAGTAGTCAGCCTAGAGTGACTTTGCACTCTAATTTTGGATCGACTTGCATCCTGTGTTTTCTTCACGAATCCCAGCGTGATACGCACTCGGAACCTCCGAACCTGCTGTGAAAGCCAACCGCGCTAATCGACTGACGGAGTGATCGAGTCAACATTAATCCCGGCACTAAGTAGTTTCCAGCTATTGTGTTTTAAAGCCCTAGCCATACTGTTCCGGTATCCCACGCATCCTTGTATGTGCATATTATCTCTGTACGAGATCCCTGAATGTTATCGTTTATTGAATTTGTACATATCTGTACATAGTTTATTCTAGTGAATAAAATATTTAGTCAAGAATACCTTAATTTCTAGCCTGTGTCATTGAAGGCCTCGCCTACCTATTTTCCAGTACGTTACAGGCTAGTGGTATTCTAAATATTGGTGGCAGCGCTGTTACGGTAAACAGTGAAGGCTAGGTGAAGAAATTTTCGCGGGTGAAATTGTGCAGCCAGACATCAGATGAGAAATTTTGCGTTCCGAATCTGAACCTGCATTAGTGAAATTTTTTTGTGATCCTGTGATATTGAGAGTCAACTGTGAGACCCTTTTTTTTGTGATCCTGTGATATTGAGAGTCAACTGTGAGACTTTTTGTGTGATCCTGCGATATTGAGAGTCAACTGTGAGACTTTTTGTGTGACCCTGTGATTTGAGAGTCAACAGTGAGATTTGGTGTTCAACCGTAAGACGACGCTAGAGACTGATGAAACAAGCATCAAAAATCGTGAGTAACCAATTCTGTTCTCTTGTATCGAACCAACAGTACATTGAGTATAGGTTGTGCTAGGAATTTAGATAGATCAGAGTATAGTAAATTGTGTTGCATTGTGTTTAAATTAGATGTATATCAATTGAAAGAAATCTTAAATTGGTATGCAAATATTTTGTAGAGTGATAGAAAATAATTTCAAAGATAAGAATTATTGACTAAGGTATATTAAAGTTTTGAATTAAGAGTAAAGTTGAATTAAGGAATTTTGTGTAATAGTATTGTGCATAAATTTGAATTTTAAAAGTGTGTATAAATTATAATTGTAATTGAATATTAATTGGAATTTAACTGTTCATAAATAAGATTTTTAAACTGTGTATAAATCAGAATTTTTTTTTATGTCGATTATAATTCGGAATTTTGAAATTGCATAAATTGAAAATTTAAATTGTGTACGATGGTGTTTGATTTAAATTGTTAATAAGATAAGGAAAATTAGTGTGTTGAGAACATTGCTTAAATTAAATATATTAGTTATTTAATTATCATAATTTGAACTTAAGAAAACTGTTAGCACATTATAAGAGAATATTGCAAGTATTTATTTTGTATTGTGTGCATTTGTGCTAGGAAAATTCATATTGTTTATTGTTTTGG
>CM063509.1:73109125-73115996 GCA_032207245.1 Pardosa pseudoannulata | reverse complement strand
TACATCCAAACAACCTAAGACAAAGGGTTGTTCTTGATGCAAGCGCAAAAACAACAACAGAAGAAAATCTTTAAATGACTTGTAAGCTTTATACATGATTTAGAAAGCACAAATACACCTTTAATTACTGATATAGGAAAAAGGTTCAGAATGATAGAAATTTATCCTTCACAAACTAAATTTTAAAAAATTCTGTGGAAGGAAACATCCCTAACTAAAGTATACCGATTGAAACAGTAACTTGTGGCACAGTTTGTGCTTCATATTTAGCCACAAAGGTTTTTACACTAACTTTGCCTTAGATGAAAAAGTTAACTTTTCAATAGCTGCGAGTGTTGTACTCCAGGACTTCTACATAGATGATTGCCTATCTGGTGCATGATCCTCACGGATTTGACACCCTTATAAAAGAACTTTTTCAGCTCCTTCAAAGAGGGGGGATGAAATTGCACAAGTAGAGCTGTAGTAGGACTCCAACTTGGGAACCTCAAACATTCCCGTTGGATAGGAACTCAGAGGTTACTGTAAAAACATTAAGCATGCTATAGAGAAGTTCTACCGATACTTTCTCCTATAAAGTTACAGTGAGCACTAATAGTAGCTTCACGAAAAGAGCTGTTCTCTCAGAAATCCACGGATTTATGATCGACTTGGTCTTCTTGGTCCATTCATCACTTAAGTCAAGATTTTTATGCAGCAGTTATGGCTATTAAAGATCGATTGAAAGAACGTTACCTCTACACATTGCTGAGCAATGACAACCCTTCTTTACCAGATCTAGAGAAAATTAAGATTCCTAGATTCATGTTGAATACCGGTATTACATCTATCGGTTTGTGTGGCTTCGCTGATGCTTCTTCAAAGGATTCGGACCTGTGATTTACCTCCAAAATGTGTCTACCGCTAATGACATCACCATTCAGCTGTTATGTAGAAGTCGCGGATGCTTAATAGATGACAGTGCTCCGTCTTGAATTGTCTTCATGTTTTCTATTGTCACAAATTGCACGCAAAGTTATAGAAGCTTTAAAACTCTATTGATTCTGTACAGCTATTTTTCTGATTCTTCAATTGTCTTGTCGTGGATTCTGTGCAACAAGTGGTCAAAATTCAAGTTCTCACTAAAGACTTAACTGAAAACACACATTTCATTGGATTGCAACCCCACCGATCCACTTTCAAGAGGTTTGGAAGCAAAGGCCCTTGTAGCTGCTGAGCTTTGGTGGAAGGGACCCAAATCAGATAAACTGTTTAGTGACATTCAAGAAAAAAAAACTTTTCCTTCTTTGACTCTAATTGCTAAAAATAGTTTTGATTTCTTTGATAATTTGATCAATCTGACCAATTCTTTTCCGAAACTCATTAGAATTCTAGCATAGCTGTTTAGGTTTAGAGATAACTGTAAATCTTCGATAAAGAAAAAAATGAGCTTGAGCGCATAGAAATATTTAAGAACACAGAGGGCTCTTATTAAGTATATACAGGTAAGATATTTTCCTGCAGAATTGGCCGCGTTGTCCAAGAGAGCTGCAGTTCCTAACGTAAGTAAACTTGTAACTATTAACCCCTTTTTAGACTCTGATGGATTAGTGAGAGTTGGGGAAAGTCTAATTAATGCTAAACTAAGCTACGATCACCGATATCTGATCGTTTTACCTGCAAGTAATAAAGTAGTAAAACTAATCTTTTAGTATCATATGCAAGTTCTTTTAAATAGTAAGACGAAATTTCTGGCCCCTTGGTGGCAGAAAGACATCCCGACAAATTGCTCATGAATATGTACATTGTTTTAAGAAAAAACCAGTCATCTCTAGTTAGATTATGGATAATCTCCCCCCTGAAAGTATAGTTCCTAGTCCTTACTTTTCAAATGTAGATACAGATTTGTGTGGCCCATTTCTAATCAAATTTAAGGGTCAAAGAAAGGGACCTTTACAAAAAATTTACGTCTCCATTTTTGTTTGTACGCCAACAGGGCTTTTCAAACGCGCATTCTCCAAAGTCAGTATTCTGCCAATAATAGATAATGTTTATTGAATAACTTAATAACTCATTTATGCTTTTACTATATTTGTATTGCCGTACTCGCTAAAGGTGACTGAAGCACTTAAAATATGTTCATGGTCACAAAGTCCTCCAAGTTCGCAAACGATACCTCTGGGGGTGGCAGGCCAAAGCCCGGGGGTTCTTCTGCTTGGTTCCTGCTTCTAAATTACGAGGACCCAGCGGGGGTAATGTTACTAGCGTCCGTAGCATATCTTAAGCTACACCTGTTCTTCGGGTAGTGCTAAATGAGTAACAGGTTCTCATCCTTGTTAAAACGTTAGGATAATGTCTGTGTCATCTGCTACGTTGGAAAAAAACTTTATTTGTATTCAAGATCACTGTATTGTATAAATATTTGTTTATAATTTTAAAGAACTCTAATTTTTGTACATGTTTAACCTTCTAAATTTTTATTATTTTATCGCATTTTGTAATACTTATATTTGTGTTTAAATTTGAAATAGTTATATATTTCAAGGCGGAGTTATATATTTCAAGACTTTTGACGTCAACGTGACCAACCGCAGAAGGCAAGTGTCATCAGCAAGTTTGGTGGATATACAAAGTAAATTGTAGGCATTCGGAAAGCATTTCAGTTCTTGCAGTCATGGAAAAAATGAGCAATTTATCCGACTTCCATAGAGGCATGATCATTGGATTTCGGGTCAACGGTCATTTCCGAAATGGCTAATTTTGTAAACTGTTCTCAGCAGTGGCGTATGGTCCATATGTGCAGGGTGTGTACTGTACACCCTGGCAAAATTTTGAGGGACAATAATTTTCCGCACCTATGTCTACCTATCTTTATATGGTATGTAATAAATATTATTTATAATATATTCAAATATTATGTTGATTTGCTTGCTTGTATTCCCACAGTGCGTGCGGTACTAGGTGCTGCACCACGTAGCGCACAAACGAACATAGGAAGTTCTGATGTGTACGCACTGCGCATTAAATTGAAAATCCCGCTTTAAATGTATAGGCTACTCGAGAAGAGCATCATACTATGGCACTGAGGCAAGTGCAGCATTCAGAATCATCCGAAGGTACGGTTTACAAAGCATTATATTAGAGCGGGGACTTACGTGCTGAAGCGCTTTTGGTTTTTTAACGGATTAACTGGCCATACGATTTTGCAGACGGTTAATGTTTAAATTTATATATTGTAAGATTTTGTTTTCATGGAAATATAAAAGAAGTATTTCATCAATATAAAGTGAAATGTTTTAGTGTGGTAAATTAATTTCGGTGATGTATTCTATTTATTGAAATAATTAGCTGAAAAACAATGTTATTTTGTTTTAAAGAAACGAATTTTAACAGAACAGTCCAAGTTTTACCATTCATTGTGTCTTTTCGCAGAATATATGATTTCTAAATGTAAAACAATCAATAAATATAATTTAATCCACTGACCGAACAACAGTTCGCTCTATTGTGCCAGTGTGCAATGAAATCGTCTGCAGGTGGAATAGACGTTCGGTTTGTCTGCACCAATGAGCATCTGGATGAGGCACCGCAGTGGTGGGCGCCATGTGGTGCTACGTTTGCTGAACATATAAGTTTTTCGTGGAAGCCCGAAGCGTTGCTTTTTCGACGCCGATATGACACCATACAACAAAAAAACATGATTTTCGCTTCACTGCTAGTAGAATTCTCATAAGTTTAGCTGTTTTTAGAGTTATAACTCGACACTCGTAGGTAAATATTTTTTTATTGCAATCTTTAAATTTATATTCATAATAAATAACCCGTTTCAGAATGGAGAACTCAGATGTCTCAATAATTAAAGATTTATTGGAAAATCCATGTTCTCTGCACATCCTGCATGAAAACCTACCGCATGCCACTGGTTCTCAGTTTACCGTGGCAATAGTATACCGTGCATGGTAAAATGGCACAATCCAAAATCAGCTTCTTAGTAAATGTGGCGTACAAGCCGTAGATAGCAGACGTTAACGACGGCTGCGGAGATGCGTCCGGACGAACAGACGTGCAACCGTTGAACAACTGACAGCCCAGATGAACTAAAGGGCTACCAACAGTATCTCCCCAGCGATGCTTTAGCGAATGTTGAATCTCGTAACACATTTATAAAACTAAAATATTAATTGGGCTCTGGTGCATCTACCCGATGCTTAACGGCTGTCAAAAAAATAAATAGGAAGTCAAAATAATCTCACAGGGATATTTTAAAACTATAATAACATATTTATTCACTTTCTAAAAAACTAGCGACATTCGCCGAAGCGAACCAAAACTTAAACTACTAAAAATAATAACAATTTACAGCGTTGCCACAAAAACTTAATACAAACTGAAAACATTGGAATTTCGATAGTGGCTTCAACATAGTTCGTTATTTCCGCGCGAGGGGTGTTCGCAACATACTCCCCCCTTTTGAGTCGACTCTGGATGACTCAAAACCTCAGCAGCATTATGAAGGTTCAGTCTATGAGGGTTCCTAATTATTCGTCCAGTTCGGGTAATATGAGGCAAGCGAGTAGAAGACACTGACTTCACAACTTCAGAATTGCCCTCCTTCGGATGTACTGTAGGAACTTTCTTCGAAACAGGCAAGATGCATTCTAAATTATCGTTAGATGACAATTCAAGAGGGTAGATTCTTTGGATGGGTCTTGTTAAGACACCATTTGGAGTCTTCAGCTTAACTGTTCGCACTTTATTATCTTTGCCGGGTATAGACATCTCTTTCATTGGCGCGACTCTTGATTTTGCTCTTACGATTTGAACTTTAACTTCATAGGAGTCTAATATCGATCTCATGAAAATACAGGCTCCGTATGATTTTTTACTGGCATCAACGAAAATATGCAATTCAGAAGTGACATTGGCATACAAATGCCTAGGGATTCGTATTTCATTAAAAAAAGTAATTTCTTTTAACCAGTTAGAAAATTCTTTTTGCAAGTTAAAGGGTAAAATACTATCCCATGATATTTTGCTCTTCCAAGCTTCCTGCAATAACAACTTAGGTAACAAAGTAGCAGGACTTAACACACCAAGAGGGTCAAAAATTCGTTGAACAATAGATAGAACAGTTCTTTTAGTTTGATCTCGGTCAAGATCTATTTTCGTCGGCAAATTACATCTTAAGGTATCTTGATCTAGATTCCAAATCATTCCCAAAAAGAAGTATCTCCAGTAGAATTAGAAAGGTAATTACTGCTAATGTTACCTTCCCATCCTCGTAAATTAAAACATGCATTTTTCATTAATTTTTGAGTTTGGGGAACAAAATGAGCTAACTCTTTCAAACTAGATACTCCGGTTACGCAGTTGTCGACATAAAAAGAATTCTTAAGCTTGGGAACTATGTCATGATATTCTTCAGACGCATTTTCAAACAAATGATACAATGATGCCATTAAAAGAAACGGACTGGAGGTGACGCCGAACACTACTCTACAATGTCTATAAACACTAAAGTTCTCGGTTTCAGAAGGAAAAAAGAATCGTAAAAAATCTCTGTGATCCGGGGAAATGCTCAGCTGCAAAAAGGCTTTTTCTACATCTGCAGAGAGACCAATCTTATATAATCTAAATCTATCGATAATATCCGGAATTAATTCAATTAAGTTCGGCCCTTTAATTAAACAGTCGTTTAAGGAAGGTCCGTTACCGTCTTTGGCAGAAGCGTCAAACACCGGTCTGATTTTAGAAGTGTGACTTGCTTCTTTAATCACAGGTCTATGTGGTAAGTAATGTCTACCTAAATCTATTTCCTCATCTGGTACCTTTTCGATAATTTTCAACCTTTCCCATTCCTTAAACACTTCAATATAATCTTTTAAATAGTTTCCTTTTGCCGCACGTTTGCACATATTTCTATGCCTTTTCATGGCTATTTCTTTATTGTTTGATAGCAGGGTATCACACTTAAAAGGCAATAACAACTCATACCTTCCGTTTGGAAGAATAGTTAAATTATCTTGAAATTGCTTGACAGTATCAGAAAAAATTAACTTCTTTTTAGAATTTTCCCATGGATCTGTTATACCAATAATATCAAGATCCCACAAATAATTAGCATCAATATTCATAGCATGCAATGTAATACTAGAAATATTACAATTACTCTCAATTGTATCTGTTTCATATATAACTTCACATTTATAAGGCATGTTTTCCATTCCCATTAAAGTGAAACCTAATTTTGTTTCCAAAACAACTAAACCAGAACTCAATTTAACAGAATTTCCAGTCATTATTAATCCAGCAACGTTAGCTCCTAAAAGTAAATCAATTTCTTCATCTGGGTGATTCAAATCTGGTATCATTAAGTTGTTTTCCTCTAACTCTTTCAACGTTTAAAGCTGTTCTAGCTTTTGGGACTAACCCACAAATTTTATCTTCTGATAAAACATCAACATTAACGGAAAATGTATTTTGCAAATCAACAATTTTGATTTCGTATACTTCATGTACACAGGGCTCAGATTTTCTCCCCCCAAATAGGCTATGAACAAGATTTTGTTTTCGTTTTGGTTTTAGCTTAAGTCTACTAATAACTCTGTTGCTTAAATAGGAGAGCTGAGACCCAGTGTCTACAAGAGCTCTAATCTTTAACTCATTTCTTCGGCTCTTAATCTTAACAATTAAAGTCATCAAAAGAACTGGTTCAACACTACAACTATCAGTTAAAATTTTAGTTGTGTCAACTTCTGTTTTACTTTCGTTTGTGCTTGTTTCTCGGTCAGGACACATCAAAATAAAATGATTTCGATTACATTGTATACACTTTATTCGAAATTTGCAAGTTCTAGAAGTGTGTCCCACCCGCAAACAAGAAAAACAAGCA
>CM063509.1:72971625-73104125 GCA_032207245.1 Pardosa pseudoannulata | reverse complement strand
TGCGCCCTCGGTGATTTTCAAATTTAGTATTGCGCCCTTAAGAACAAACAGGTTGCCGACCCCTGGTCTAGGGAATGTTTTCGTGGTATTCTCTTTGTTAACTCATCGTTGTGGTAAGTACGATGGGTGAACACAAGTATGCATCTATCCTTGCGGATCATGTTCACCCCTATATGCGAATTGTTTTTCCTCAGAATGATAGCATCTACGAGCAGGACGATGTGACGTTCATAAAGCTCGCAGTGTACGTGCGTGGTTCGAAGTCTGTGGTTCGAAGTAGAGGTGTAAAACCCCCAGAATTCTGAAGAGGTGGGAATAAATCAGGGAATTTTTGGGGAATAAACCCGGAATTTTGGAAACTTTGGGAAGAAATCATATTAATAATGTTAACATTTATTTTTTCAGCAGTGGCTATTTAAGAACTAGTGTAACGGCCCGGAATTCAGGCACGTGACAAAAACCGCTTGGCCCTTTATTCCCTCACGCTCCAACCAAGCTTTAGGTACTCACCGCTAAAGTTGCGATGACGTTATATATGATGTGTGTGTGTTTGCGTCTTGAGTGATGTATACAGTGTTGTTTTGTGGTAAAAAGAAAAAATAAATGTGTTTTTGTATTAAAATGGTGCCGTCCTTGCGTGTCGACCATTATATTTGGCGCCCAACTCGTGGCCGAGTCCACTTCGAATTGAAAATTTTTTTTGTGTGTGAAATTTCGGTTTTGAAAGAAGTGAAGCTCCTTTTTTTAAAATTGAAAGTGTCTGCAAATGGTGTTTTCAAGTCGTCGATGGTGATAAAGTTATGTGATTTGCTAGGAGTGTCTCCAAATGCTACAGATACGGAAATTAAAAGGCATAGAAAGTTAGCTAAAGAATGTCATCCTGATAAAAATCCCAGCTGGTTTTATTTCATTTTGTGTTTATTTCTCTCCCAGTGGATAAGTATTTCTCTATCATTTAAACCAAAACCAATATGCTTAATTTTATGTTCTGATTAATAGTTTTGATTTCTAAAACGATTTATGTTGATTATGGTTTTATTTCATTTTGTGTTTATTTCTCTCCCAGTGGATAAGTATTTCTCTATCATTTAAACCAAAACCAATATGCTTAATTTTATGTTCTGATTAATAGTTTTGATTTCTAAAACGATTTATGGTGATTATTGATTATTGATTTATATTGTTATGTGGAATTTTATGGTGTATGAGTTTATTTTATTTTAGAATAACAACGTGTTTTGTGTGTCATATATTTTAAAATTTAAACAGTGAAAAGATATCTCAATTTATACTTTCGTTTCTGGTGTATGAAATAAATTGATGCAAGTAATTATAACTGCTTATTTATGAGCAAACACATTAATTATAATATAATTGAACGTGGTTCTTTCCGTATTATTTAAAGTTGTTAATTATGATTTTGAATACTGATAGTATGTTAATGTTTGATTTTGAATAATTATGTTTAAAATCGTTACTTTTGATTTCACATTTTCTTTAAACATTGTGTGAATTTATGACTTCTGGTTGTTATTTACGTAAAGTGAAAATTTATGATTATTTCGAAATTTATTTTGATGTATACAAATATTATTTGTATATGCTTAATGTAAGCTTTAGCGGTGAACCTAGTGTTTGGGGAACGGTATAGAACTTTTCGATTAGTGTATTCAAAATTTTAGTTGCTGACCTTTTTAGTTAAAATTTTTAAAAATGGCAGAATTGAACAAAGCGCGTAAAGAAGACCTTTTCGAAATTGCTGTTGAAATGAATTTGGATGTACAAAATTCAATGAAGGTATTTGAACTTCGAGAAATGATAAAATCTTCCCCCCTTTATGAAGAGGATGTTATAAATTCCTTAGTACGAAATCAAATTGCGGTTCGTGAAGAAAAAAAACAGCGCGAAGCTTTGGAAGAAAAACGTAGGACAGAGGAGTTAGAATTCGAAAAGCGGAAATTTGAACTTAATTGTGAACTTGAGAAGCTCAGATTGCAAGTGCAAAGCCGAAACGAAACCAGTGTAGCGGTAGGGGCTGATACAGCGAGATCATTTTCTCACCCGGAGGGTAGAATTGATGTGCAGAAGCTGTTGCCTACATTTAAGACAGATAGTGATGATATCACTCTGTTCTTTGTGCTCCTGGAAAGGCAGTTAAAGCTCTCTAAGGTTCCTGAGAATATGTGGGTGTCGTACTTACTCAGTGTTGTTCCAAGTTCGGTTTCAGCTCTCATTGCCCGTGAATCGGAAGAAAATGCTTCTAGTTTCCCTCACGTTAAAGAATTGTTATTAAAACGCTTCAAACTTAGTGCAGAAAAGTTTAGGCAGCTGTTCTTTTCTCATCGCAAGCTTAAAGAGATTACCTGGCGAGATTATTATTTCGAATTACGAGCTTATTTCGAAAATTGGCTCAAGGAGCTTAATGTTACGTCTTTCGAAACCTTACAAAATTTGATCCTAGCTGATCAAATGAAACGGCGTGTTTCCTCCGAGTGTAAGGAACATATGCTAGATGAGTGGGAAAACCTCAATTCTCCAGATATTCTAGCTGAAAAACTGGATGCTTATGAAAATATAAGGTCCACGTTTGCTAAGAGAGATCCTGTTATAGGTAACAGTAAGAAAGAGTATATTCATAGAGAAGGTTTCAAGAAATCGAATACCCCTCACGTTCCAGGTATATCCAGGCCTAATCTCACAATTGCTAACAGACAAAAAGAAAACGCTATTGCCTGTTACGGGTGTGGAAAACCGGGTTTCATTAAGCGAAAATGTCCGGACTGTTCTTCTGTGGTTAAAAAGGAAAATGTGCAAGCACAGCGACTTCTGCTATATAGTTGTAACTCTGCAACCGTTCCTGCTCCAAATGTGCCTATTACACTCTGCAACAAAAAGGTGTTGGTGTGTGCAGATACAGGGGCAAATCGCTCAATTGCAGGCGAACGCATGCATAAATTGTTTAAAGAAACTGGCATTACCTTGAATCCCAGTACACATGATGTAACGTTGGCCGATGGAATCACCCAGGCTCGAGAAACTCTCTCTGCTATCGTGCCAGTAGAAATTGAAGGAAGAATTTTTGAAACTGAGTTTATTATTTTACCTCATGCAATAGGTAATCGAACACTCTTAGGTATGGATTTCCTGCACAAGGCTAACATAGTTCTAGATACTGCTAAGAGGACATGGTATTTTGGTGATACGCCTAGAAAAAGATATCCATTTGTAGAGGAATTTGACGCAAAAGATGAAATCCCAGTTGCCGCGGTCGAGGTTAATCCATACGAGTTGCGCAAAGACGAAGGGAAAAATCTAACATCTGAACAAAGGACGCAACTTAATTCTCTTTTGAAAGAGTTTGAGAAGTGTTTCCATCCAGGGGGAGAGACAACACCATACGTAGAGCATCGTATCAACACAGGAGATAGTGCTCCTATCGCAATGCCGCCATATCGGATGACCCCTATCAAGAAAGAAATTCTTAAAAAGGAGATAGATAATCTCTTGGCTCAAGGAACTATAGAAGAATGTGAGTCTCCGTATGCTTCACCGGTGGTCCTCGTTCCAAAACCTGATGGTAGCATGAGGTTATGCATAGACTATAGGAAAATTAATGCCGTTACCATACCAGACACTTATCCCTTACCGAGAATGGATGATCTTCTTCAAGAAGCCAAACATACTTCCTTCATGTCCACTCTGGACCTTCGATCTGGGTATCACCAAATTAGAGTCTACCCACCAGATCAAGATAAAACTGCCTTTGTTTGTCCATTTGGAACCTACCGATACTTGAAAATGCCTTTCGGACTTCGAAATGCACCTGCCACGTTTCAAAGGTTAATTGACCAATTTAGAAGTGGTTTAAAGGATATCCTTGCTTTGTCATACTTAGATGACATTATTATTTTGTCAGATACATTCGAGAAACACGTCTCTGATCTGAAAGCAGTATTTGAAAGACTTAGAGAATATAAGTTAAACGCCAAACGTGAGAAATGTCATTTTGCTTGTGAAAAAGTTAAATATTTAGGGCATTGGATAACGCCTAGAGGACTAGAAGTAGATCGTGCAAAGGTAGACGCTATAGTTAGAATACCTTCACCAAAAACAGTTAAACAAGTTCAGTCATTCCTCCAAACATGTTCGTGGTATCGACGCTTTATTCCACAGTTTGCTGATATTTCTAGACCCCTCAGCAATCTAACAAAGAAGAAAACGGTTTGGAGATGGGGAGAAACAGAAGAAAATGCCTTCAAAACTTTGAAAGAATGCCTCATAACACCCCCAGTGTTAAAACAAGCTGATGGTACTAAACCATTTATCCTCAGAACAGACGCCAGTAACTATGCTTTGGGGGCGGTGCTTCTCCAAGGAGATGACAAAACGTCTGAACACCCGATTGAATACGCTAGTCGTCTCCTCACCGACGCTGAAAGAAATTATTCAACCACTGAACGAGAAGCACTAGCTGTCATTTGGGCACTTGAGAAGTTTCGCGGCTATGTAGAAGGCCAAAGTGTTACAGTGGCTACTGACCATCAACCATTAAAATGGCTGATGAGCCTAAAGTCTCCTACCGGAAGGTTAGCCCGGTGGTTTCTGCAAGTCCAATCGTATAACTTAAATATTGATTGTTTTCCAGGAAAATCCAATGTTGTAGCGGACATGTTGTCGCGACCGGTTTGTAGTTCCCAGTTCAACTCTGGTGAAATGTGTCATTTCGTCGGTGTCGATATGCCAACTAGAAGTCCCAGCAGCATTCGTGAATCTCAATTAAGTGATGAAAATTTAAAGAAAATAATTGAATGTTTTGAAAATGATCAAAAAGATGAAAATTTTGTAAATTGGACAGAAAGGGGATACCTTATGAATCAAGGAATATTGTATAGATATGCACCTGATTCCGACCGAAGAGGCTCAACTTGTTATACCTGCCCAAGAGAGACAAAATATTCTACACTTGCATCATGATGTTTCCACTGCTGGACATTATGGTGAAGAGGGAACCTACCAGCGTATAGCCCGAAGATATTATTGGACTGGGATGAAGTCATACATTTCAGATTACGTGAAGAATTGTGCAGAATGTTGTCGTTTCAAGGCAACTAATCAAAAACCTGCAGGACTGTTGAGAACCCCTGCATATGCTCAAAGATTTGAAACTCTTAGTATTGACTTGTTTGGTCCTTTGCCAGAAAGTAAGGGAGGACACAAGTGGATCTTCATAGTAGAGGATTATGCCACAAAGTGGGTAGAGTTGTTTCCTTTAATTTCAGCCACTGCTCGTGAGTGTGCCACTACTTTGATTGAAGAAGTTTTCTTCAGATATGGAATTCCACGAAAGTTAATCAGTGACAATGGTCCACAATTTGTAAGCGCGGTTCTCCAACAAGTGTGTTGTACTCTTGATATTGACCAAGTACTAACTCCTGTGTATCATCCCCAGGCCAATCCCGTCGAACGAAAAAACAGAGACTTGAAGCCTCGCCTTGCCATTCTGGTGGGTGACGCTCACGACACATGGGCAGATAAACTCCCAAGTATCCGTTTCGCTTTAAATTCTGCTAAGTCAGACACTACAGGTCATACAGCAGCGTATCTACAGTTTGGACGTGAAATGCGAACAATTGACGACGTTGTTCACGATTTAAAGGCTGTTATAGACAATGACAATTTTGTTCCAGAGATAACTCCTTACTTGAAACGTCTGTCTAGAATAACAAAAACCATTAAAGAAAGAGTAGAATTGAAGCAAGACTTGCGGAAAGCGTATTATGACAAGAATCGTCGAAAGGCCTATTTTCTCCAGGTGACAAAGTTTGGGTTATGTTGCATCCCATGGTAAGGCTAATAAAAAGAAAACCTCCAAGTTTATGCCTAGGAGAGATGGACCGTATCTAATTTTGACCCAGAGATCTCCAGTGGTATATGAGATTGCCAGCATGGACAATCCTGACCAGTCCCTTGGAACTTACCATGTGTCAGCTTTAAAGCCTTTCAAGGGCACGGAATCGTCCCCAGTGGCACCTATAAGAAAAAGGGGAAGACCACGGAAGCAGACTTCTAGTTCCACCACGAGACGTAGGTCGGAACTAGAGGGGGAGGATGTAACGGCCCGGAATTCAGGCACGTGACAAAAACCGCGTGGCCCTTTATTCCCTCCCGCTCCAACCAAGCTTTAGGTACTCACCGCTAGAGTTGCGATGACGTTATATATGATGTGTGTGTGTTTGCGTCTTGTGTGATGTATACAGTGTTGTTTTGTGGTGAAAAGAAGAAATAAATGTTTTTTGTATTAAAATGGTGCCGTCCTTGCGTGTCGACCATTATACTAGTATATTAATTTAAAGAGATTTTTTTTACTTTTGGCAATATATATATATATATATATATATATATATATATATATATATATATATATATATATATATATATATATATAAGAAATAACAGCAATGAGCATTTAAATGATTTTATAGTATTACTTATGTACATAATTACCCTTTTAGTCTTATCAAACACATAACCGGTTGCTTCAATTTTAATTGCTAATATAATAATTATATGCATAATAATTATTACATATTATTTTTGATCATTATTTATTATGAAAATTGCTTTATGTTAAACTTTTTACCCTCTTTTTATAATATAAAAATAAATATAATTAAATTTAAAATAACAGTTTGTTATTTTTTGTAATGCAGATATCTATGTATCATCTATGTATGCAGATATCTATATCTATATCTATCTATCTATCTATCTATCTATCTCTATATATATATATATATATATATATATATATATATATATATATATATATATATATATATATATATATATATATATATATATATATATATATATATATAGAGAGAGAGAGAGAGAGAGAGAGAGAGAGATGTTATCCAAGAAAAAATAATGATTTATGGGTTCTGTGATATTACAGATTATTACCTAATATTTATGTAATAATAAAAATATTGGATATTTCTGAAAGGAAAAATATACCCATACTTTCATGTTAAACATTGCTACACATGTAAAAATTGTCTTGCGCGACTAGGATAAAAGTAAACAAAATACTTCAAAATTCCCATGTTTGGAAATTTTCAAAATTCCCTTTCCGAAAAAACCGTTTTTTTCCCGGGTTTTTTCCACTGTTGGCAACTCTAGTTCGAAGTGGTTTTCCAGGATGATAGCATTACCAGCAGGACGATGTAACGTTTATAAAGCTCACAGTATACGTGCGTGGTTCGAAGTGGTTTTTCCAGGATGATAGTATCTACCAGCAGGACGATGTGACCTTCACAAAGCTTACAGTGTGCGTGTGTGGTTCGAAGTGGTCTTCCAGGATGATATCAGCAAGACGATGTGACGTTCATAAAGCTCGCAGTGTACGTGCGTGTTTCGAAGTGGTTTTCCAGGATGATGTTACAGCACCCCTCAGCGAACGCCAACAGAGGCAGCTGCCGAACGGATAGTTTTGAGCGCTATCGAAAACACAGAAGTCAGATAGAGACAATGAGCGAGCGTGCGCACCGCACATACATGATTTTTTGTTAAACGGTTCTGTAATGTGTCGTGTAAGTAATTTATGTTAATTAAAATGTTTCGTCTTATCTAAGGACTCATCACCTTTTATTCCCTTGACAACAACTATGGATATCCGAGAAATTAAAGAAACCGAAGGCCACAGGCGGCCCCAAACGAACCTTTTGAAGTAAAGAGGTAAGTGAATCTTTTGTTACTTACCTCCTCGCTAATAATTATTAAGAATTATTCACTCTGTTCTTTGTGCTCCTGGAAAGGCAGTTAAAGCTCTCTAAGGTTCCTGAGAATATGTGGGTGTCGTACTTACTCAGTGTTGTTCCAAGTTCGGTTTCAGCTCTCATTGCCCGTGAATCGGAAGAAAATGCTTCTAGTTTCCCTCACGTTAAAGAATTGTTATTAAAACGCTTCAAACTTAGTGCAGAAAAGTTTAGGCAGCTGTTCTTTTCTCATCGCAAGCTTAAAGAGATTACCTGGCGAGATTATTATTTCGAATTACGAGCTTACTTCGAAAATTGGCTCAAGGAGCTTAATGTTACGTCTTTCGAAACCTTACAAAATTTGATCCTAGCTGATCAAATGAAACGGCGTGTTTCCTCCGAGTGTAAGGAACATATGCTAGATGAGTGGGAAAACCTCAATTCTCCAGATATTCTAGCTGAAAAACTGGATGCTTATGAAAATATAAGGTCCACGTTTGCTAAGAGAGATCCTGTTATAGGTAACAGTAAGAAAGAGTATATTCATAGAGAAGGTTTCAAGAAATCGAATACCCCTCACGTTCCAGGTATATCCAGGCCTAATCTCACAATTGCTAACAGACAAAAAGAAAACGCTATTGCCTGTTACGGGTGTGGAAAACCGGGTTTCATTAAGCGAAAATGTCCGGACTGTTCTTCTGTGGTTAAAAAGGAAAATGTGCAAGCACAGCGACTTCTGCTATATAGTTGTAACTCTGCAACCGTTCCTGCTCCAAATGTGCCTATTACACTCTGCAACAAAAAGGTGTTGGTGTGTGCAGATACAGGGGCAAATCGCTCAATTGCAGGCGAACACATGCATAAATTGCTTAAAGAAACTGGCATTACCTTGAATCCCAGCACACATGATGTAACGTTGGCCGATGGAATCACCCAGGCTCTAGAAACTCTCTCTGCTATCGTGCCAGTAGAAATTGAAGGAAGAATTTTTGAAACTGAGTTTATTATTTTACCTCATGCAATAGGTAATCGAACACTCTTAGGTATGGATTTCCTGCACAAGGCTAACATAGTTCTAGATACTGCTAAGAGGACATGGTATTTTGGTGATACGCCTAGAAAAAGATATCCATTTGTAGAGGAATTTGACGCAAAAGATGAAATCCCAGTTGCCGCGGTCGAGGTTAATCCATACGAGTTGCGCAAAGACGAAGGGAAAAATCTAACATCTGAACAAAGGACGCAACTTAATTCTCTTTTGAAAGAGTTTGAGAAGTGTTTCCATCCAGGGGGAGAGACAACACCATACGTAGAGCATCGTATCAACACAGGAGATAGTGCTTCTATCGCAATGCCGCCATATCGGATGACCCCTATCAAGAAAGAAATTCTTAAAAAGGAGATAGACAATCTCTTGGCTCAAGGAACTATAGAAGAATGTGAGTCCCCGTATGCTTCACCGGTGGTCCTCGTTCCAAAACCTGATGGTAGCATGAGGTTATGCATAGACTATAGGAAAATTAATGCCGTTACCATACCAGACACTTATCCCTTACCGAGAATTGATGATCTTCTTCAAGAAGCCAAACATACTTCCTTCATGTCCACTCTGGACCTTCGATCTGGGTATCACCAAATTAGAGTCTACCCACCAGATCAAGATAAAACTGCCTTTGTTTGTCCATTTGGAACCTACCGATACTTGAAAATGCCTTTCGGACTTCGAAATGCACCTGCCACGTTTCAAAGGTTAATTGACCAATTTAGAAGTGGTTTAAAGGATATCCTTGCTTTGTCATACTTAGATGACATTATTATTTTGTCAGATACATTCGAGAAACACGTCTCTGATCTGAAAGCAGTATTTGAAAGACTTAGAGAATATAAGTTAAACGCCAAACGTGAGAAATGTCATTTTGCTTGTGAAAAAGTTAAATATTTAGGGCATTGGATAACGCCTAGAGGACTAGAAGTAGATCGTGCAAAGGTAGACGCTATAGTTAGAATACCTTCACCAAAAACAGTTAAACAAGTTCAGTCATTCCTCCAAACATGTTCGTGGTATCGACGCTTTATTCCACAGTTTGCTGATATTTCTAGACCCCTCAGCAATCTAACAAAGAAGAAAACGGTTTGGAGATGGGGAGAAACAGAAGAAAATGCCTTCAAAACTTTGAAAGAATGCCTCATAACACCCCCAGTGTTAAAACAAGCTGATGGTACTAAACCATTTATCCTCAGAACAGACGCCAGTAACTATGCTTTGGGGGCAGTGCTTCTCCAAGGAGATGACAAAACGTCTGAACACCCGATTGAATACGCTAGTCGTCTCCTCACCGACGCTGAAAGAAATTATTCAACCACTGAACGAGAAGCACTAGCTGTCATTTGGGCACTTGAGAAGTTTCGCGGCTATGTAGAAGGCCAAAGTGTTACAGTGGCTGCTTACCATAAACCATTAAAATGGCTGATGAGCCTAAAGTCTCCTACCGGAAGGTTAGCCCTGTGGTTTCTGCAAGTCCAATCGTATAACTTAAATATTGATTATATTCCAGGAAAATCCAATGTTGTAGCGGACATGTTGTCGCTACCGGTTTGTAGTTCCCAGTTCAATTCTGGTGAAATGTGTCATTTCGTCGGTGTCGATATGCCAACTAGAAGTCCCAGCAGCATTCGTGAATCTCAATTAAGTGATGAAAATTTAAGGAAAATAATTGAATGTTTTGAAAATGATCAAAAAGATGAAAATTTTGTAAATTGGACAGAAAGGGGATACCTTATGAATCAAGGAATATTGTATAGATATGCACCTGATTCCGACTCCGAAGAGGCTCAACTTGTTATACCTGCCCAAGAGAGACAAAATATTCTACACTTGCATCATGATGTTTCCACTGCTGGACATTATGGTGAAGAGGGAACCTACCAGCGTATAGCCCGAAGATATTATTGGACTGGGATGAAGTCATACATTTCAGATTACGTGAAGAATTGTGCAGAATGTTGTCGTTTCAAGGCAACTAATCAAAAACCTGCAGGACTGTTGAGAACCCCTGCATATGCTCAAAGATTTGAAACTCTTAGTATTGACTTGTTTGGTCCTTTGCCAGAAAGTAAGGGAGGACACAAGTGGATCTTCATAGTAGAGGATTATGCCACAAAGTGGGTAGAGTTATTTCCTTTAATTTCAGCCACTGCTCGTGAGTATGCCACTATTTTGATTGAAGAAGTTTTCTTCAGATATGGAATTCCACGAAAGTTAATCAGTGACAATGGTCCACAATTTGTAAGCGCGGTTCTCCAACAAGTGTGTTGTACTCTTGATATTGACCAAGTACTAACTCCTGTGTATCATCCCCAGGCCAATCCCGTCGAACGAAAAAACAGAGACTTGAAGCCTCGCCTTGCCATTCTGGTGGGTGACGCTCACGACACATGGGCAGATAAACTCCCAAGTATCCGTTTCGCTTTAAATTCTGCTAAGTCAGACACTACAGGTCATACAGCAGCGTATCTACAGTTTGGACGTGAAATGCGAACAATTGACGACGTTGTTCACGATTTAAAGGCTGTTATAGACAATGACAATTTTGTTCCAGAGATAACTCCTTACTTGAAACGTCTGTCTAGAATAACAAAAACCATTAAAGAAAGAGTAGAATTGAAGCAAGACTTGCGGAAAGCGTATTATGACAAGAATCGTCGAAAGGCCTATTTCTCTCCAGGTGACAAAGTTTGGGTTATGTTGCATCCCATGTGTAAGGCTAATAAAAAGAAAACCTCCAAGTTTATGCCTAGGAGAGATGGACCGTATCTAATTTTGACCCAGAGATCTCCAGTGGTATATGAGATTGCCAGCATGGACAATCCTGACCAGTCCCTTGGAACTTACCATGTGTCAGCTTTAAAGCCTTTCAAGGGCACGGATTCGTCCCCAGTGGCACCTATAAGAAAAAGGGGAAGACCACGGAAGCAGACTTCTAGTTCCACCACGAGACGTAGGTCGGAACTAGAGGGGGAGGATGTAACGGCCCGGAATTCAGGCACGTGACAAAAACCGCTTGGCCCTTTATTCCCTCCCGCTCCAACCAAGCTTTAGGTACTCACCGCTAAAGTTGCGATGACGTTATATATGATGTGTGTGTGTTTGCGTCCTGAGTGATGTATACAGTGTTGTTTTGTGGTAAAAAGAAAAAATAAATGTGTTTTTTGTATTAAAATGGTGCCGTCCTTGCGTGTCGACCATTATACTAGTATATTAATTTAAAGAGATTTTTTCTACTTTTGGCAATATATATATATATATAAGAAATAACAGCAATGAGCATTTAAATGATTTTATAGTATTACTTATGTACATAATTACCCTTTTAGTCTTATCAAACACATAACCGGTTGCTTCAATTTTAATTGCTAATATAATAATTATATGCATAATAATTATTACATATTATTTTTGATCATTATTTATTATGAAAATTGCTTTATGTTAAACTTTTTACCCTCTTTTTATAATATAAAAATAAATATCATTAAATTTAAAATAACAGTTTGTTATTTTTTGTAATGCAGATATCTATGTATCATCTATGTATGCAGATATCTATATCTATCTATCTATCTATCTATCTATCTATCTATCTATATATATATATATATATATATATATATATATATATATATATATATATATATATATATATATAGAGAGAGAGAGAGAGAGAGAGAGAGAGAGAGAGAGAGATGTTATCCAAGAAAAATAATGATTTATGGGTTCTGTGATATTACAGATTATTACCTAATATTTATGTAATAATAAAAATATTGGATATTTCTGAAAGGAAAAATATACCCATACTTTCATGTTAAACGTTGCTACACATGTAAAAATTGTCTTGCGCGACTAGGATAAAAGTAAACAAAATACTTCAAAATTCCCATGTTTGGAAATTTTCAAAATTCCCTTTCCGAAAAAACCGTTTTTTTCCCGGGTTTTTTCCACTGTTGGCAACTCTAGTTCGAAGTGGTTTTCCAGGATGATAGCATTACCAGCAGGACGATGTAACGTTTATAAAGCTCACAGTATACGTGCGTGGTTCGAAGTGGTTTTTCCAGGATGATAGTATCTACCAGCAGGACGATGTGACCTTCACAAAGCTTACAGTGTGCGTGTGTGGTTCGAAGTGGTCTTCCAGGATGATATCAGCAAGACGATGTGACGTTCATAAAGCTCGCAGTGTACGTGCGTGTTTCGAAGTGGTTTTCCAGGATGATGTTACAGCACCCCTCAGCGAACGCCAACAGAGGCAGCTGCCGAACGGATAGTTTTGAGCGCTATCGAAAACACAGAAGTCAGATAGAGACAATGAGCGAGCGTGCGCACCGCACATACATGAGTTTTTGTTAAACGGTTCTGTAATGTGTCGTGTAAGTAATTTATGTTAATTAAAATGTTTCGTCTTATCTAAGGACTCATCACCTTTTTTCCCCTTGACAACAACTATGGATATCCGAGAAATTAAAGAAACCGAAGGCCACAGGCGGCCCCAAACGAACCTTTTGAAGTAAAGAGGTAAGTGAATCTTTTTTTACTTACCTCCTCGCTAATAATTATTAAGAATTATTTTACCTTGTGTAACGTAATAGATGATACCAGCAGGACGATGTGACGTTCATAAAGCTCGCAGTGTACGCGCGTGGTTTGAAGTGGTTTTCCAGGATGATACCAGCAGGACGATATGACGTTCATAAAGCTCGCAGTGTACGCGCGTGGTTTGAAGTGGTTTTCCAGGATAAGTTTACGGTACTCTCTTTACTAGCAAAATCCCCGGACATGAATCCAATCGAGAATCTATAGGACCACCTCTACTGGGTTATTCACATCATGGATCATCACTCGTGTAACCTAGCGCAGCTGGTCACTGCACTGGTATCAGCATGGCTCAATGTCCCAGTGAACACCTTTACTCACCCTAATTGACTCTCTTCCTGGTCAGCTCTGCGAAAAGTGGTTATTCTGGATTTTGACAGGTGGTCACATTAATATGACTGGACTGTATAAGTGTCACAGGTATTTCTCCCTTACATGCAATAATATTAGATTTCTAATTTATTTAAAACCCGTAAAGTAAATAAAAAGTTAGAAAAATGAATACTTAAGCATTCATAATTAAATATCCAAGCTTGGATATTTAATTTTGTAAACACCTTATTCAAGTGGGCACAATCGGAGCCATCGTGATCACGATGGCCCCGGCACAATCATATACCACTTCAAGTAATATTACATAAATTAATAATTTATTCAAAATCGGTAAAATAAATTAAGAAAAAGTAAACTGAATTAATAGTCTACCTGCTTATTCTGTAGTTTTTTTTCCCAAGCTATATCATTCCACGCATTTAAAATCATTTCATCCCGCCAAGCAAAATTTCATATTTTATTTAACATTTTCCGTTAATAATGTGGAATGATGATAAAACTTTAGTAAATAGCTTTTCCATGTGATTAAAAAATATTATTTATTGAAGATCTTTTTAAAATTATTTTTAGATAAAGATTAATAATAATCAATTCCAATAAAAGGTATTAGGTAATTATGTTTAACTGCAAACAATCTTTCCATTTGTCAATCTTTTTGTCATAGAATATTCAAAAGAGAATTTAAGACTCCATATACATTCTACTGCATAATTTTATAATGTTAATTTTTCTTCAGGCACCACTTGAGGAAAGTAATTTGTTTTCTTTTACATTAATAGATGACGCCACCACAACAATAACTAAATAAGGTAGATTTCTTTTTGTGATGTATTTACCGAAAGGAATACAACAAAACAGAGAGGGTATATGATTGGCTAAAATACCTTTGCAAGTTTCAGGGGCAAATATGTGTGTGTGTGTAATAGTTTGAAATGAATATTGGATTATAAAATGTATTATAATTTTCTGGCCCAAAGCTTCCAAGAAATTAATTATTTTGAGTAATCGGAAAGTTACACAGGCTAGTTTTAAAAATAATTGATATTTAAGAAATAAAAATTTTAAATATGACGTCAGGTATAAATTACAGGATATAACTATTGCAGTTCACGACTTCATTTGAAGAACGACTTTATGTTTATCTCATGGATCGGCAAATTCTGTTAAGCACTATCAAATTTTCTGATAACTAAGAAAAGATGATGTTGTAATGTCCTTGATGATAAAAAGACATTTTTGATAATTTTTATTCGTGGCGTTTTAAATTTTAAGAAATATGCAAGGAATCAATATAATATTACGAGGATTAGAGACACATTTAAAAAGCTTTAAAGTAAGATGTCATATATGTATATATATTGTGTAGAGCATTAAAAATTTCCATATACATTTATCACACGGTAAATTTTAAATGATGTTATAATTTATAATTTGAATAGCGTACTATTCAGTAAATATATTTTTAAAAAATTTCACTTTTTCATTTGTGCTGTTACGTCGGTACATTTATTTCCTTCAGTTTAATCGCAGTTTGATTTTAATGCGAATTCTTAAATTACTGTAGCGTTATAAGCTTCCCTGAAGCAAACAATTCTAACATCATAACAATAGATAAACAACTTAGCAGATAATTGTGTTGATAAAACATAAGATGTCAAATTACACGAAATAGCGAGTTCACATCTTTCCGGTTACTTTTTAAAATCAGTGCTGTGTCTTAATGTATGGGATTAATATGCATTTTTTCAGGGGCCCCGAGTAAATCTGTTTAATGACTTGAATTCAGTAATAAAATATAACATATATTACTGTGCTAAAAAAAGCCCGAAATTATCATTGATTATTATAACTTTAAGCTAGTAATTAGCTTTTAATTGAAAATAAATCTTGCAAGTGCTTGTTATAATGCAAGTTTAATGCTGGGCTACCCAGTTTGGGTGTATGCATGCTTAAACATCAGTTTTTGTTTTGCTAAGATGTTTATTAAATATATATAATATGGAGATATGGAATTTAAATTATCAAACGAGAGAATGCTAAGACAGGATGAAGTAGGAAATACTACATTTTATTTTAATTAACTATGCTGACAAGGACTATGTTTCTGGACTTTTTGATTGAATGTGATCTAAATAAAACTGATATGCAGTATTTAAAGGGTAATGAGAAAAAAAAAAGTATAAAAGGGAAAGCAGTACAAAAGAAGACATATATTCTTATATAAAAGTACAAAAATGATTTGTAAAGGAGCACTGACACTGTTCAACGGGTTCTGTATAATACATGTTTACGTTTAGCATATAATCAGTTTTAGATATATATATATATAGAGAGAGAGAGAGGATTGGGACTAGTAGGTGTATAGTGCATGTATGCATGTAGGCAACCAAATTTTTGGGAAGCAGTTAGACAATCTACTAGGTGTACACATTGATAGGTAGTAGCAGCCAAATACTATATTGCATAAGAAATAGGGGGTGCTTAAATGCTTCCTTGTATGCATGTAGCTAATAGCCCAGAACTGTATATAGATTTAAAATTTTTTTAATAAGAAACGTACATATGTTATTTTTTATTTCAATGTGAAGATTTTTGTTTCATCCCAATATAAATTTGTTGTAATTTTCATGTTGTTTTCTCTTAAAATTTCATCTGGCCGAATGATGGCTGATTGGTTAGGGTGCTGGCCTTTGGTACCAGAGTTCATGGGTTTGAATCCCAAAGTGGCATGGAGCCGAACGATGGCCGATTGGTTAGGGCGCTGATCATTGGTACTGGAGTTCGTGGGTTCGAATCCGAATATGGCATTGATGTTCGTAGCCATTCGGAATCGGCTTTAAGCAGTAGATCCTGGTCTCATTAGCCCTAGTGTGCAAAACAGTAGACCGTAGCGCTCCAAACCAAACCAAAGTGACATGGATGTTTGTTTGTAGCTGTTCGGAATCGGCTTTAAGCTGTAGGTCCCGGTCTCATTAATCCTCGTGCTGCAAAAAGTAGACCGTAGCACTCCAAACCAATCCAAACCTAAAATTTCATTTGTTTATATATTAAAAATATGAGATGATATTTGTTGAAAAATATTTTTTAATTTTGGTTAAAAAATGATTCTTGTTACTTAAAGTATCACATTTGGATTAATTACCAAATGGACTAACCAGGAGTTAAAAGAATTTTGTATCCTTAAAACCAAATGAGACTCCCTAGAGGTTATATTGAATCTGTTATTTATTCCTTAATTTCCTATTAAATGTTTTCTAATTACCAGTTGTATTTTGGTTATGCAGTAGAATAAAAAATTGAGTTATTTTAAGCTGGGAACTATGAAAATCTTTTCATGTTTACTTCTATATGAAATGTTAGTGTTTTTCTAAAAGCTTGTGAAGTTATTTATATCTTCTAAGGATATAATAAACATATTATTATACTCTATAAAGCAGGGTTGTAATTTTGACCAGCCAAAACTGATTTTGACCAGGAGAATGGATAAAAGTGGTTTTAACCATCCAAAAGTGGTTAAAAATGGTCAGAATTGTTAAAAATAGTTTTAAATGGTCTTAATTTTAATATATAATACCTTTTGTAATTAGAAGTGACTCTTAATAAGCAATAAAAATAGTAGTGCAGTTAATTCTTTTCTGAAAGTGTAAAAGATACACTTGGACCTAATGTCTGGTGGGAAGCAATGAAGAAGGTTAAAGGCATTAACATAAAATTTGTTGATTTTACAATGCATCTAATGAACTGTTTTGCCAGCTCTTCTTCAATAGAAAGATTATTTTCAAAGTTTGGAGTAATCCAAAATAAATTTAGAGACAACTACAAAACTTGTTACTTGTAACCGTTTTTTGAATTCAACATAAATCTATATATATAAAAATGAATTTGTGTCTGTCTGTATGTACTCGATAGACTCAAAAACCATGCATCCAATCGCTGTGAAAATTTGGGAAATGCTTAGGTATATCCCTGGGAATGTTTTTGTAAATTTTTAACGTTCGAAATCCATTCCTTCCCCCATTTTCGAGCATTTCATGTCCATATTCCAAGCATTATTTTCACCGGTTAAAAGCAAATGATTAAATTTTTAATTTATCGCATCATAACTAAGTGAAAGAAGCAATATTTCTAGCACAGCCAATGGCTGTGATTTCCAGCAATGTGATGTCATCTAAAGTAATTGCTTTAAACGCAGTTTTCCTTGGTTAAAAGCAGAAGATTAAAATTTTTAATTTATTGCATAATACATAGGTTAAAATGATATTTTTCTATCATTCCTTTAAATATTTCATTTATTCATTTCTTATTTTATATTATTTAAACATCGTCATCGTAGTATCCATTCGATTTGACCTGAAAATTGAGATATAAAGTGATTCACTTTCATTTCTATGTGACGCAAATTATAGCATTTTTATAATAGAACTAATTTTAAATTTAATTCTTAGTTAGTTTTTAAGTTGCAATGAAATGTTTATCAACAAAATATTTATCAACAATGTTTATCAAAAAGTACAAATTTCAGTGACTCTCATGGGCAAATAAAAACCTATCATTTTATATAGTCATCTTTATATTCATATGGTTGTCAATATTAATGTGTGTTTCTGTTTCATACAAAACCATGTGGTTTGTTATAAATTTCCTTAATTTTGGACAAAATTTATTTATACCACCAAAATTGCACTGTTGTTGTCAAAACCTCTGCTTCCTATTCTATCATGTAATATGGCAAGATCTGTTAACTTTGCTAATCAACGTACAGTAGTACTACAGTAATGTAATTTATGGCCAAACTTATATTTTACCATAAAAAAAGTTTGAGCAAATTTAATATAAGACAAATCGATTATAAAAACTGAATAATGTTATAATACACCTATGATAGAAATGCATAAATATGCCAATGACTCGAACTGAACTGGGACGAACTTAAAGAGTTATTCACAAAAAATAAATCTTTGTTTAAAAGTTATATATTAAGTTCACCGTAGCGAAGCACGGGCAAACTTGCTAGTTACATATAAAACAGTTTGTATATAAAAAAAAAAAAATTAGTAAAACATTTTTTTGTATCATGCTGTTATGCTATATTTGTTTTTTGCTGGTGTTATTTATATTATGACATTTTTAACAAATGTAACTTGCCTTTATCATATGCGATTAAACTATGTTCCATATTGAGAAGTGAATTTCAGTGGTCAAAACTGGTCAAAATTGATATTGACCAGGATGGTTGAAATCACTGGTTTAAACTCTCATGGTTAAAATCGATACAACCCTGCTATAAAGAATATAATAATTGTTATTTTCAAATTATGCTATGAAAAATCTAATTTTATATTTATTTGCAGGTTTCAAGAGCTGCCTTTTCAATTAGTCATTCCAGAAAGGCAGAGTTTTACGAAAATTCTGAAGCTGCAATTCAAGATATACCAGATAATGCAAAACTTTTAGTTGGAGGTTATGTATATTATTAAAGTTTGTCACTTGATTTTAGTCTATATTTCAAGACCGTAGCCAGAAATTATTTTCGGAGGGGGACCAAGGGAGAAAGACATCTTTATTTGTGAATGGTACTTCAATTACTGAAAAGAAAAGCACTGTATTTCCGGAATACAGAGCCAGAAATACAGTACTGTATTTCCGGCCAGCGGCCCAGGAAAACTTATAGTCTGAGCGAGTTTTTTTTTTTTCTTTTGAGAGAGAGAATAGCTGTTTATGTTTATGAACAGCTAGGCAGATAGCACACACACACACACACAAATGTGGGACATTGTCTATCTACAAAATGGTCTTTCAAAATTTTGGGTGGGAGGATCTGTCCCCCAAATCCCTCCCCCTGCCTACGGCCTTGCTATATTTTGTATTTGAAAGTGATTGTATTTATGTATGTGGTAGTATGAGATATAATTTTGTATTAGTTAAATAAAAAATATTTAATGAATATAGTTTCACTTGGTAGCATTTAAATTTTTAAAAATGTAAATATTTTCTCATTTGAACTCATTATTTCTGGCAGAGTTTTGTAAGGTGTTGAGTTACTAGAGATATGTTATTCTAACGAGGAATGTTCATCTGATGTAATTTCATTCACTATAGGATTTGGATTGTGTGGAATACCAGAGAATTTAATTGCTGCAATCAAAGCCAAAGGACTAAAAAATTTAACTGTTGTTAGTAACAATGCTGGTGTGGATAACTTTGGTTTAGGATTATTACTACAAACTAAACAGGTATATTTAATTTATTACCATTTTTAGTTCTCTAATTAATAATGTACGATGTTGTTACATCAAATAAGAATGACTCACCTTTTTCTTTCTATCATACATATGACAAATACACTCTGTATCGGTCATATGATCAGCTCAGTGGTCCAGAAAAATCAGACCATATAAGCAGGGTAACCATATATGCGAAACAATGCAACCCTATGATGCATATACCGATCATTTTTAACCCATAACAGAAGAGCCTTATCCATATTCCCATAAGGTAACAAGCGCTGACGTTTTCTTTCTTGATCACCGATTTCAACACTTGATGTCCAATATTTAGCAGTTAAAATGTTGTTTAATGTCGTCCGAGTCATCGAATTTGCTTTGGCGAAAGTAGCCTTTGAAAGATTAGATTTTTTAAAGTTTTCAATCAATTCATTTTTGGCAGCAAATGATAAATTCTTTCTTTTCGAAGCCATAATTAAAAAATGAACGTTCTTATTCATGACGTATGATCCAAATGCAACAAAATTTTCCTTTACTTGTTTCGTCTCAATTTCAACTTAAGCAGGGAGAGATAACTTCAACCAATAAACAGACAGATGTCCACTTCTCTTGTCAGGGGGCAAAAGAACAGAGAGAGATGATATCTATACAAACAAGAAAGGGGGAAAGGGAGGGAAATAAAGGCTTGAATTTAGATTCTCTCCGATTTTGCACTGACTTCTTAAAAAAATCGGAAACTCGTTGAAATTACCATATAACTGGTAACAAGAAAAAAAATGACTGCATAAGTGGTGCACTTTAACACATGTTCCCTATTAAGTTAGACGGGACTTTAGAAAACTGACCATATAAGCAGGGTGACCATATAGCCAGTACTGACTGTAATTAATAAAGGGAGGGAAAAGGATAATTTTTATTCTGTTCATAGTCATAAGTATAAAAAGTTGAAGAATGACTATATCAGTATTAAAAGATTAAAATTTAAATGGTTTTTATTATTTTGGTATAGATAGAATTAAAATCAGATTACTTTCATTTTTAAATTAGCGTAATTTTTCATAGCTCTGAAATTCTTTAATTTTATTTTATGATATGCTTTACATTTTCAGACATGCAAACTATTCCGGATTCTCCAGAGTTGTTCCGGAGAAATGATAAAATTTAATAACTCCGAAAACTCCTCAAATCGCTCCGGAAAATAACAAAACTTTTGAACAGCTAAAAGGTTACAATTCAGCAATTAAATACAAAGTTTTTCAAAAAATAATGCTAAATATTACTCTTCTTCTTCTTCTTCAATGGCGCGTCAGCCCAGGGTTAGCCATGCCTTCATCAGAATCGAGTTCCGGGCGTCTCTTTTCTTGGTTAGACTCTTCCAGTGTTTCATTTTTAGAATCTTTAGGTCTATTTTAAGGCAGTCAATCTACCGAATTCTTGGTCTTCCCCTTTTACGTTCTTCCACTGGTTTGGCATCGAAGATCCTCTTTGTGGTTCCGTCGTCATTCATTCTAATTACGTGTCCTGCCCAATTCAAATGTTGAATAGAAATGAATTTTATTAAGTCTGGTTCCTTAAAGATCTTATAAAATGTTACTCTTACCACACAGTAATCCTGCTTGTTAAAAGTTTTCAGAACTGTGCGGAAAAACCAAACTGAAATTAGGTCAAATTTGAGTAGACAAACTCTAGAATCCCTGGTAATAGAAATATTATAATCAGGGTCAATGCTGCTATAAGAAACACTGTTCTGAAAAATAACTTGTTAAAACTAAAAAAAAAAACCATGCATAAATTTTTAAATGCATAAATTTTAATTTACCTTATACTATTTACTACTGTGAAAATATTTTAAATTTAATTTTAATTTAGAAACTAGTAAGATATGTACTTATGTATAATCTTTATTTAGCATGTTAAAATTTCAAGCCACACAATTGCTCTGGCCACAAATGCTTGAATGTTGGCATGTCTGCAGTATGCTCATACTGTACAACCAAAAAGGCCATATTTACATGTTCTTTTGTAAATCTTTACTCAGCTGAGATCAACAAACATTAAAAATTGTCACCATTATCTGTCATCATACACATACATTGTTTAGCGATAAGGAGAGTTCAGTCAAAATATTTCTAACCATTTGCAATAAAACTGATTATAAAACATAATAATTTTAAAATGGGAATGCTTTAGATGTAACAGAAGTTAGTGTCACATAGTCTAAACATGTTAAATAAAGGAGGGTTAATATTTATAGTCATTATTGCACATCTGAACAATTTGTAATGCACAGGGCTCCAAATTGTGGATGGTTGATAATGTTTACATCTGATATTTGCAACTGTTTCCATTCTGAATGTAGAATTATTGTCAATTTTGGTGCCACATACTTACACATTTTATATTTAAAGATAGTATATTTTATTGTATTATTATACCCTACTGTGTTTACCAAACATTATATTTGAAGAAGACATTTTCCTTTGTAGATTAAACGTATGATTTCATCTTATGTTGGTGAAAATGCTGAATTCCAACGACAGTATCTATCTGGTGAATTAGAGTTAGAATTTGTTCCACAGGTAATATATCTGCAATTTATCAAAATATACAAGTAGCATTATCTGTAGCAGGTAGTTTTCAAGTATTATTTAGTTTGAAATTATTCATAATTAATAGGTCTATTTTGAGGCGATGTAACCTGTGTTACAAATAGAATAAACCTAAATACTTTTTATATTTTATGTCCAAGCTAAAACTCTAAATATTTAATGTAAAATTGTTCTTCATATTATACTGCATTTTATTTTTAAGAGGATATTTTATTCAATTTTTTGTGCTAATGTTTTGTAAGTGTAATTATAAAGTGGTATTCAAGTTTACCACTTAATTAAATAATTAAGACATGAATTCATTTGATGGAAAGACTAAAGTTTTTCACCATCTTCTCTGTTATGTTAGTAGTATGATACCTATAAGATTTCTTTTAGAAAATTATTCTTTATAAATTGTTCTATGTATTGTACTACATTTTATTTTTAAGTGGATATTTTATTAATTTTTTGTGCTAATTTGAACTGTTATGTAAGTGTAATTTTAAAATGGTGTTCTAGTTCACCACTTAATTAATCAAGATATGAATTCATTTGATGGAAAGACTAAAGTTTTTCACCATCTTCTCTGTTATGTTAGTAGTATGACATCTGTAAGATTTCTTTTAGAAAATTATTCTTTATAAATTGTTCTATGTATCACACTACATTTTATTTTTAGGTGAATATTTTATTAATTTTTTGTGCTAATTTGAACTGTTATGTAAGTGTAATTTTAAAATGGTGTTCTAGTTCACCACTTAATTAATCAAGATATGAATTCATTTGATGGAAGATAAAACTTTCATCATCTTCTCTGTCATGTTAGCAGGCTTGCGATTCCATCACTTTTCTCACCTTTAGTCACTTTTTTTACAATTGATCACTTTTAGTCACTTTTTTAAGTAAACAGTCACTTTTTTCAATTAATAACAAAATATTTTACCAAAAGACCAAAAATATGATGTTCTAATCTTATTTTTCTTATTAAAATGTAATAAGTCATATGGTTTCCAGAATTTAGTGATTTTAAAAAGTCGTAAAGAAGTTCCTGAAATTTACATTATTACTGAAATGTACATTTAATACATTAAAGTAATTTGCGTCAAAGCACACATTTCTCTTTTTCTTTTTCTTTAGATACTCTAATCTAGCTATGTACATATTTCAAAACATCATTAATATATGCAGAAAATAATGATTATGAAATTAATGTATTGTATGTATTCAAATCTAATTTATAGATTTTTTTTTTTTTTTTAATAAAAAGCAATGTTGAGTTGTGTTAAGCAAAATTTTTAACCTTTTTTGTATTTGACGTATGAATCATTTGATTTAGAGTTAAAATAAATAGAAAAATCTTAATAATAGCATTTGTAATCAAGAGGAGAAAAAAAATCGCTTTTTTTTTTCAATGTTTAGTCACTTTTTAGTCATTTATTCTGTATTATTTGTCACTTTTCTCACCTTTTTGAAAGTACCTCAGCTGTTGCAAGCCTGTGTTAGTAATGTGATGTACAATTTTTTTTTAAATTGTTTTGTATATTATGCTACATTTTATTTTTAAGTGGATAGTTTATTAATTTTTTTGTGCTAATTTCAAATATTGTGTAAATGTAATAATAAAATGGTGTTCAAGTCCATCACATAATTAACAAATTAAGACAGGAATTCAATTGATGACCTATTAGATTTCTTTTAAAAAATGTCAATACTAATGTCTGATCTTGTGTTCAAAATCTTTAGTTGTAATAAAGATCAAGAATTATAAATTAAAAGATCCTAATTTACCAATATTTTCTAAAATTTTTAAAAAATGTTATTAAAATAGCCAGGGATTTCTGATGAAATAATTCACTATTGTCTGTTGAAGAAATTTAATTATCTCTTTATGAAGTTTTTAACTCTCTCTTTAATAATTTTATGCAGGGCACATTAGCGGAAAAAATTCGAGCTGGAGGAGCTGGCATTCCTGCCTTTTATACACCCACTGCCTATGGAACATTAGTAGAAGAAGGGGGTTCTCCTGTTAAATATAATCCTGATGGCAGCATAGCATTAGCCAGTGAATCAAAAGAAGTGTGTATATATTGAAATTTTTATACATAAATATAGATTTTTATCTACAACAATTTGTATTAATAGTGTAAATTATTTATTTTATTCTAGTAGTATAAGACAACAAATTTATTTTTATTTTTTAATTTTGTTTAATCTATATATATAAAAATGAATTTGTGTCTGTCTGTCTGTGTGTACTCGATAGACCCAAAAAACCATGCATCCAATCACCTTGAAAATTTGGGAAATTCTTAGGTATATCCCTGGGTTTTGTAAATTTTTAACGTTCGAAATCCATTCCTTTCCCCTTTTTCGAGCATTTCATGTCATTATTCCAAGCATTATTTTCTCCGATTAAATGCAAACGATTAATTTTTTAATTTATCGCATCGTAACTAAGTGAAAGAAGCAATATTTCTAGCAATGTGACATCATCCGAAGTAATTATTTTAACTGCAGTTTTCCTCGGTTAAAAGCAGGAGATTAAAATTTTCAATTTATCACATAATAAATAGGTGAAAACAATTTTTTTCTATCATTATGACGTCATTACTTTAAATATCTGAATTATTCATTTCTTATTTTATATTATTCAAACATCATCTGCATAGTATCCATTCGATTTGACCTGGAAATTGAGATATAAAGTGATTAACTTTCAATTTTATGTGACGCAAATTATAGCTTTTTTATATAGGAACTAATTTTAAATCCAATTCTTGGTTAATTTTTACATTACAGTGAAATGTTTATCGACAATATTCTAACAACAAAAAGTACAAATTTCGGTGACTTTCATGGGCAAATAAAAACCTATTTTATGTAGTTATCTTTATATTCATATGGTTGCCAATATGAATGTGTGTTTGTTTCATACAAAACCATGTGGTTTGGACAACACTTACTACCAACAAAATGAGCACTGTTGCTGTCAAAACCTCTGCTTCCTATTCTACCACGTAATATGGCAAGATCTATTAACGTTGCTAATCAATGTACAGTAGTAATACAGTAATGTAATTTAGGGTTAAACTTATATTTTACCATAAAAAAAGTTTGAGTAAATTTAATATAAGACACAAATTTGATTATAAAAACTGAATATTGTTATAATGCGCTTATAATAGAAATATATAAATATGCCAATGACTCAAACTGAACTGTGATGAATTTATAGAGTTATGCACGAAAAAAATCTTTGTTTAAAAGTAATATATTAAGTTCACCATATCGAAGCATGGGCACACTTGTTAGTCTACTATAAACAGAAAATGATATCTATGAAGGATAAAATGTAGTTGTTAACCTAACAAAGAAAACATGAAAATTTGGAAATAAAAAATGTTAAGTTTATTCAGACAACTACCTATGGGGCTCCACCAAAATAACATTTTACATTTACATATATAGTGCTGTGAAGGCACAGATGAGCCAGCCAATTAGTGTGTTAAGATTAATCACATGGTGATGCTTAAGAACTGAAATTTAGTTATGTAAAGGAGTTTATAAGAATAGTTGAGCTAAGCAGAGCTTAAATTGGTGTTCTTGAAGTTTTCAAAGGTTACCAAAATAAAGAAGACATTGGACCAAAGGTTGTAATTTTAGGGATAGAATCCCTAGTAATTTCTTTTACAATACAATAGTAATTAAGTTGGTTAGTTTGGTTAAAATATCATGATAGATTAAAATATAGATATATAGATCATATATAGATTAAAATAGCCATTTATTTTTAATTTTGGATTACTGAACATGAATATGATAATGAAAATTTAAAATTGGTTCTCATTTCCAATATATTTTTGTTACCTTATGTCTTTAATATTGCACAGTGTGTTAACAAATGCATTTGCATATTTATTCCACGATAGAAAGTTCCTTGAATTGTCTCATGCATTTTCTTAGAGTCATCATTGAAAATTGTTCAGTTGTAGTCTGGTAATGTTATAAGAAACTAGTTTCTTTGTTATATTTTTGCAATTTTCAGGTGAAAATGCTCACTATTTTCATCACTGACATGGTTAAAGTTTTCATGGAAAAAGTTTAAATGACACTATTGAAAGGCATTTTAGAGACATTGTGCAACCAAATTTCTTGTATTCAGAGATCTTATGTTACTAATATCTTGTAGTCTTTTGACTTTATACTGAACAATGGCAAAATGGGTAAAGCCATGGCTTGTTCTGAGACATTATTTTTAAATTGATCACTTTTAGTCACTTTTTAAAAGTAAACAGTCACTTTTAGTCACTTTTTTCATGGTGTATCATAGCAAAAATGTAATTAGTCATGGTTTCCAGAATTTAGTGATTTTAAAAAGTCACAAAGAAGTTCCTGAAATCTACATTTGTACTGAAATCAGGCTTGCAATTCCGTCACTTTCCTCGCCTTTAGTCACTTTTTTTACAATTGATCAGTTTTAGTCACTTTATTAAGTATGCAGTCACTTTTTTCATGGTGTATCACAGCAAAAGTCTGTTGTTGAAAAAAGAAAATCTGAATTTATAACAAAATATTTTAATAAAAGACCAAAAATGGGATGCTCTAATCTTATTTTTCTTATTAAAATGTAATTAGTCATATGGTTTCCAGAATTTAGTGATTTTAAAAAGTCGTAAAGAAGTTCCTGAAATCTACATTTGTACTAAAATGTACATTTAATACATTAAAGTAATTTATGTCAAAGCACACATTTCTCTTTTTCTTCACAATTTTTGTTTAGATACTCTAATCTAGCTATGTACATATTTCAAAACATCATTAATATATGCAGAAAACTGTGATTATAAAATTAATGTATTGTATGTATTCAAATCTAATTTATAGATTTTCTTGAATAAAAAGCAATGTTGAGTTGTGTTAAACAAAATTTTTAACTTTTTTTGTATTTGACGCTAAAATCATGTCTTGCATGAATCATTTGATTTAGAGTTAAAATAAATAGAAAAATTTTAGTAATGCCGTCTGTAATCAAGAGAAGAAAAAAAATCGTTTTTTTTTTTTTCAATGTTAGTCACTTTTTAGTCATTTATTCTGTATTAATTGTCACTTTTCTCAATTTTTTGAAAGTACCTCAGCAGTTGCAAGCCTGGTCTTCAGATTAAATTATTTTTTCTTTATTTTGATGTGGCCATAATATAGCTGTCAATCATTAATCAAAGAAAATATATGAACATAAGTTCATATCACTGATAATATCATTTGTATTATAGGTCCGGGATTTCAGTGGTAGGCCCTATGTTTTAGAAGAAGCCATTACCGGTGATTTTGCTTTAATTAAGGCATGGAAAGCAGATAAACTTGGAAACTTAATATTTAGGTAAGTATAATAGCATAAGGCATTTTATTCTATATGCATTTTTAAAAACTAATTTTATCCTTTTTTTGTAATGACATGTTCATTCTTTCATCACTTAGAGCTGTGTTATTTTAAGATTTATAAAAATACCACTTCTGTATTTAGCCTTAACTTTCCACGTCATGATTTTGCCTTATCCACTTCTTTATCTAGTCTCTCAGACTTATTTTTTAATAAATACAAAAATACTAAAAACTTAATTTGGTTTGTTATTGTAAAATACTACACAAATAACTGAATTTTTGTTTAAAAATATTATAGAACAGTAAAAATGTAATAAACATGAAGCTGAAGAAAAATGAATTATTGTATAAGGATATAACAAAAATAATAATATGCCTTGAACTCAGTAAATCTTTTTTACTCGGTTTTAGAATATACTTCTTGGTTAATATATTTGTAGTAACAATGTAAAAATGACCAAGAGAAACACATGTTTTTGACTTACCCAGCTCCAAGTTTAATATCACAGTTTTTTTTCTTTTTTTCTTAAAAAAAATTAAATAAATAAAATAAATAAACATAAAGGTACTAAAAATTAGCTGAATGCTTAGTATTTGAACTGAGTTTGGTTCATAATGTAAAAGCTACACTAATAACTCAAAACTTAAACAAAAATATATAGAACTGTGTTAAACATAAAATTACTGAAAAACTAATTTATTATTTGATGTAATTATTAAAAATACAAAATCCCTGTTACTTCTTTTTATTATATTTTCATTATTTAATGTACATCTATAAACAAAAATATAAATGAACACAAAACACAAATGTTTTTGCCATATCTAGTTCCTAATCTCCGCCTTTTTTTTTTTTTTTAAATAAATATAAAAGTACAGCTGAATACTATCAACTGAACTTACCTGGTTTATAATGTAAAAAATTACAGAAATAACTCAATTTTTCTAAAAAATTCATAGAATAGAAATATATTAAACTTAAAACTTCAGAAAAACTATTTTATCATTAAAATATCAAATGCTCTAAAATCTAAATCCTTTTTACTACTTTTAGTTATATTTTTGATGTTTAATACATGTTGTTTGTTACATGTTATAACAGAAATATAAAGATCCATAAAACACCCACTGAAATAAAAATTACACTTACATTTTTAGGTCCAATTTTGTGTTTATAATTTTTTTTTTAACTTATTGGAAATTCAAAAAGAGCACCCATGCCAGATGAGTTTCTTACAATGATAGCAGACATAATGTGCCTAGCTCCTCTTTTTTGGTTACATGTAAATAATGGTGTATGCCAGGGGGTTTGACAAATAAGATTTTATCAAAGTGACAAAATCAAACTTTATTTTTTTTTTAGAGCAAGTATCTTATATTTGTAAATGTAGTACCTGTAAATTTTTTGTTTATTTGTAATAAATAGTAAATAAATATAGAGATAGAGTACAATAATTTTTATAGAAAAATGCTACAAAAATTATTAAATTTTAATTATAATTATAATGGGTATATTGGCAACTTAACACTAATTTTATAAATATTTTGTACCCTCTAGCACAGGCATGCCCAACCTGCGGCCCATTTAAAAACTTTTTGCAGCCCAATTGAAGTTTTCAACTGTCTATATAGTTTTAGTCATTTTGACTATATATAGCTGAAACATAGAATTTTAGTTGTTAATGTTTGCAATAATAAATATCACATATTATATATGTTAAGACTTGATAGTAACCAACGTAAACCTGGTCTTTGAGTAGGGTTGAACAGGTTTCGTTAAAATTTGAGTGTTCTAGAATATTCTATCGATCGGTCATTACTTATACAACCAGCTGACTCGCGTTACGTGCACGTGCTCTGTCCAACAAGTCATAGGAAGTTGTATGGAAAGAAAGTTATAAATTATATTTATGACTATTGTGAAGTTATCATTAATTGTAAGGTATTGTTTATTTAGAAAATGCAAGCTAACAATGCATTTGAAATTCTAACCTCCAAAATGTTTAATATGATGTATAAAACAGTACAGTAGTGATATAAGTGAACTTTCGGGTGATCAATGGCTTCTAGATTTATGTTTTTTAACATATATAACAATGAAACTGGATGAACTAAATCAGAAGTAGCAAGGTGAAAATAAATTAATGGAAAAAAATGCATATTTTGAATATTTCACGATAATAAACTATTTTGAATCATTTGTTGTTTTATTTTTATATGTGCGGCCCACCTCAGTTCAGTAAATTGTATTTTGGTGTTAGAAGTTGCAGCCGAATTGGCACCTTCCGTAACTTTCGGTGAATCCCGGCAATTTGTCTTAGTTCGTTTATTTATTTAAGTCAAATGAGGCAGGAGATTTGACAGCCACCTTAATCGCCAGTTAGATTGTTTTTGTTAAGGAAGCTGACTCTTGCAGTTACTTTGTTCGCGACGTCTGCACGGCAGATGCTAATGTGGCTTCAACTCTCACTCAGCGGCTACGATCTGTGTAATTTTGTGATTGGCTGAGTGGGGGGAGGAAGCCGCATGATTATGTTAATTAGCATGATATACCTGCTACTGGATATATATAAGGCTGGCAAGCAGGAGGCAAGGTATTCCCTTTTTTGGTCAGCTGTGAGGGTAGCAGTATCAGATTAGAAAATTCCTTTTTTTACTTTGTATTTTTTTAATGGTATTAGGTTAAATGTTTTTCTGTAATAGGTGATTGTTAAATTGATTATGTTTATTTTGTTAACTTTTTTTGAAAAACTTTTAGAACTTAAATAAAAATGTTTAGTTCAAATAAATTTTTTTTTTTCTCATCATTCTGCACAAGTCATGCTAGCTTCCACTTTAAATATTTTTTGTATCAGAGATGTCCAGCACTATTAGATAGCTGGTCATCATTTGACTCACCAACCGATTTGGATTGGGCACTCCTACTCTAGCAGATTGTTGATTCATTTGTTTAGACTTACAAGACCTCAAACCAGCAGTACATCATTTCACAACTGAAAAAGAATATTTTACAATTATGTTTTTATTATTTAATTTATTAATATTTAATATTTTTTGGAATACATAGATTTGCACTGACGACAGTAACACAACAATAGTAACATGAACCTATGATGGATATGTGTACAAGATAGTTGTGAGCAGAACATTCTAATATAAATATCTTATGTGTTGACCCTTTGGGCTTGCTTTTATGAAATCCTGGGCAGACAGTTTTAGTCCTTTTAAATACATGGTTTCTGCGCACCTGGAAAGTCATGGAAAATCATGGATTTAGACATTGGATTAATTTTGTCATGGAAAGTCTTGATTTTTCAAGCAAAATGAGTAAAAGTCATGGAAAGTCATGGATCCGCTAAACTACCGATTAAAAAAATGCATCGAATTGTTTAATTCTATTTTTACTTGTCATTTGACTGAAGTTACTGAGTTTGGTATTTATGTATTATCCTATTCATCATATTGCCAAGTAAACTTTGTTCACCAAGGAAACTCAAAGCAAGAAAGCTTAATGGGTGGGTAAATGTATATTATTCTGGTTTTTTCTTAAATTGTAAATTAAAATTTTATTAATACAATAATAATTATTTTTTAATCAAAATTAGTTAAGATTTTTGCACAAAATATAAGTTTATCTCTAGGGATATTGTATATAAACATTATAGGGTTATATTTGGTTATTATTCATGGTCACCTGTATAATACCAAATTACCCTGAATTCAAATTGGAAACATTTTGACTGAAAAACTGCTATATGATTAAACTTAGGTATGTAGATACAATAATTTATTTTTATATGAGTGTATTAACACTAATAAAGTAAGTTTATAGTTTTTTATGGTAAAATTCCTGTAATTTCTCTAAAAGCATATATTTTATTTGTATGTACATCAGAAGTTTTATTCATGTATACTTTTAACGAAAGCTTTTTAAAGTCATGGAAAATGATCTGCTAAATCAGGGAAAGTCATGGATTTGAAAAATTTTATTTTGGCAGATAACCTGTAATTTTTTTTATAATTGTAAATTTGTTTGAATTCCACCCAAACAGACACTCTCTTAATATAAAAATTGTACAGTCGGTAAAATCTTTCATCAAGGATTCTGTAATGAAAACATTACTTAAGATTATAGTATTAGTAAAAACTCTATCAGTTTTGAAATAGCTGTTAGATTATGACTAATTTGCTATCATCAGGGTTCCTACAAGAAATAAATGTTTTTAATTTTATGGTAGAAACTTCTCCAGCCTTGTTTCCTACTTATTTTCTAATTTAAATTATGACTTAACTTTTTTTTAGGCAATCAACTCCGAATTTCAATGTGCCTATGTGTAAAGCTGCAAAAGTTGCAATTGCTGAAGTAAGTTTAACTCTTTCTTTCTTATAGCTTTCTTTCTCTTGTGATACTTTTTTTAAAAATTTGTTCCGAATTGTTTGGTACAAACAAGTCTTCTCAAATATCTATTTTATGCTTTATTATACTAAAATTTTGTGAGAAAACTCCTGTTAGGATATTTGTAACAATCTATTTTTTGTATCATGTGTTCAATTAAATTCAAATTTTGTCTATTGAAGAATGTTGCTGGTTATATTATGCATACTTGTGAAGGTTTAACCAGTAAAAATCAAAAGATGAATAAGAATTTTAAAAAATGATAAAAAATTATTACTCTGTGAAATTTGAATTCAAGACTATGGGAAGAAAAAAGAAATGTTTCTCCAAGCCTTCACAATTTTTTCTGTTAGGCCTAATTTCATTTAAAAATTCACAAAAAAATCTTATCCTCAATTTAATATATTGTAATTTACAGTTTATGTTAATTAGAGCTTGATCATTTATCAATATATTGTCAAATATTGATATACTTTCAGTATTGCGATAGCAATATTAAAATTCTTCTCTGCCAATATATCCCCATTGGCAGTACTATTTTTCTGTTTCACATGACTATATAGATTGCTCAGAAACATTCTCAATATTCCGTGTAAAGTAATATTTTTTCAAGTTATTGCATTTGTTTGGCATCCACTTTGTGGATTTACCCTTATACTTGATACAAATACTCTTTTTTCAAACACAAATAAGACCATTTAATAGACATAAATTCAAAAAAATGGAAAACATACCAGGTATAGAAAAAGAAAATGTTTGTTCGATATGCATTCCAATTTAACTGGACTTATCTTCGAAATTTTTGCATGGTGATTGAGGCCAACCATGGGAAGGTTTCAGTCATGTCAAAATGTTCAGAGATTAAGGAAGTGAGGAGATAGAATGTTTTTTTTAAATCTAAATTGGATTTGGTAACTTTATTTTGGTGCCATTTGTTATATCTTCCTTTTAATTAATAAAATAATTAAGTTTTACATATTTTAAAAATGACTGAGATCCACAAGAGAGTTATGATGGCAAATAAATGTTTTTATGGCCTACAAAAATATAAATAAAATCAAAATTAATAAAAGGAAAAACAAAAATTTTACTTTACAAATGTCTAATAAGATCAGTTTTAACTTATGCATGTGAAATCTGGGCAACAACTTTGTCAGATGAAAAGATACTGGCGACCTTTGAAAGAAAAATCCTTAGAAGTATATTTGGAGGAATACAAAAAATAATATATGGCTCAAGAGATCAAGTTTAGAACTATATAATTTATATAATGAACCTGACATAATAAATTTCATCAAATTGCAAAGAATAAAGTGGGCAGGCCATCTAATCAGAATGGACAATGACCGAACAACAAAAAGGGTCTTCGATGCAAAACCTACAGGAACGCGAAGACGAGGAAGACCCAACCTGAGATGGACAGACTGCCTGGAAAGAGACCTTCAGGTACTTAAAGTAAAAAACTGGAAGAATTTGGCCTCCAGAAGGATGTCTTGGAAAAAGCTTATTGAGAAGGCTAGGGACCATCCTGGGCTGTCATGCCCCCGAAGAAGAAATATAAAAAGCATTAAAATTTAAATGTTAATTAAGTAATTGTCAAAAAACACCATGTTTTATTTTTTGAGGTGAGCTTTAAGCTATTTGGGGTAGGACCTCTAAAGTAGTTAGTAGAGTCAGTGATCATAAATTTTCAATTTTATTAAATAATTTTTAATTATTGTAATTACTAGTAAGTCTCATGTCACTGCAAAATATTTCTGTAAAAATAAACTAATAATAAATAATAAGATTAATTTTATTATCAACTCATTAAAGTGCCTTAACTGCCCCGAGCTCATATATAATGCTTTGCACTTGGATGCATTAACTGTCCCCATAATACATATCTGTATACCTTGTATGTATTAAATGCTGTATAAGTGAGTGTGCTTAATGACAATCAAGGAAGTACTAAAAAATGTATTGCTGGAATACATATATATATGCCCAAAACAGTTAAAGCATTGACTGCACAAGACGTATATATACAGTTAGCATTTTCAAAATTTTAAGCTTACAATAGCCCGTTTAACTGCCAATTTAATTAGTTGGTTTATTTTTAATTTTCTGTTGATCCCCAGAAATGCCCCTTCCGACTATTGATGTTAATAGCCACAGCCAATCGGGAAATTTAGCGGCTGTGGCATATTTTAGCTCTGGGGTGAGCTTTATGCAAATTACCAGGTATATATAACCTTGGAAGATGTGTTGGCAAATGTTATGTTATGTTTTTCCCAAAATAGGAGTTCAGTTGGGAGATGTGGTTAACAGGTTGTTTCCCCACCACTCCAGTACGAGTTTATTTCTGTTAAGTTTAGGTTAACTTGGGGATGTGTAGGAGATATATTTAGAGTTGTAATTTAAATATATTTATTGTTTTATTGTTATAACAATAAATTGTTATTGTTAACTGATTTCTCATGTTTTACTGCATATTAATACAAAAGGATAGGCCAGTAAACTTATCATATACACCTGCGGCAGTTAAGGGGTTAAAAAGATATTTAATGTATACCATGGAGATTTTATTTTCTGTTCTTTCATATTAAGCTGCCATCTTATTTTTTTTTATTATATTGTGATTATCATAAATAATATGCATCTAGTTTTTTAATATAGAATAATTATTGAAAGTTAGAACTTTTTTGCTTACAAGTTGTCTTAATTACAGGTAGAAGAAATTGTTGAAATAGGGGAAATACCTCCTGATCAAATCCATGTTCCTAGTGTGTATGTTCAAAGAGTTCTACTTGGTAAAACATTTGAAAAAAGGATAGAGGTAAATGACTAAAACTGCTCTTATTGTCTGAATAATAAAATATATTTGATGAGTGATTATTTTCAAACTGTTCTCTTTAATTTTGTTAAATATATATTTTTTAATATTAACATAAGAATTGCAGATGGTGTCATTTTTACCCATTGTGGACTTTTTGTTTTCTGGTATGACACTTGAATTTTTCTAATACTAAGTAAAGCTTTTTTGTACATACTGAAGTGAATAATTAAATAATGAATCAATTAAATTATTTACAAGCATAAAAATTACAACTTAAATTGTTTTTTAAAATGTATAAAACTAAACAGATAATTTTTAATAACTGCTATGAATTGTGTGTGTGTGTGTATATATATATATATATATATACACACATATACATGATTTCCGTACACCTGGAAAATCATAGAAAATCATAGATTTAGACAATGGATTAATTTTGTCATGGAAAGTCTTGAATTTTCAAGTAAAATGAGTAAAAGTCATGGAAAATCATGGATCCGCTAAACTACCGATTAAAAAAAATGCATTGATTTGTTTAATTCTGTTTTTACTTGTCATTTGGCTGAAGTTACTGAGTTTGGTATTTATGTATTATCCTATTGACCAAGTAAAATTTGTTCACCAAGGAAACTCAAAGCAAGAAAGCTTAATGGGTGGGTAAATGTATATTATCCTGGTTTTTTAAAATTTATTTAAATTAATTATAAATTTATTATAATCCAAATTGTATATAAATCCTGACATAGGGTTATATAATAATTATATTAATAAGATTATTACCTCTAAAACATCTATCCAAAATTTTCTTTTTTTTTCCTTTTTGTTTTTTAATATTTAAATTCCCAGTCATAAAATGCAAGATAAGAGTATTCTCTCTTAAGTTCATTTTATCCATTTCTGAAAACTAATGCTAGAAGAAATGGTAATTTTCTGTCTACTAGCCACATTTTTCATTGCTTCTTTATGAGGAAATTTTATTCTTAAAAAAGTCATGTTTTCTAATTTTTTTCTTTATCGACTTTATCCCTATTAGTAAACATATGGCTTAATAAACATACTGCTAAGTAGCATATAAGCATATTGCTTATCAAAAATCTCTTAATGCATAAACTTGTTTCGTGGAGTATTTTGTTTTAAGTTTTTTAAATAGAATATTTCTTTTCCTGTATATGTCATTTTTTGTTTCTACTTTATATTTTTTTACTTTTTACATTGAACAGAAACTTATCTTCCTTTCTTACCCTTCAGAGGTTAGCAGTAAAACGGAAAAACAGTATTGGGCCAAAAACTCCAGCAGAAAAAGTGAGAGAAAAAATTGTTAGGAGAGCTGCATTAGAATTCAATGATGGCATGTATGGTATCCTTAACTCTCTTATGCATATAGGTATAGTTTTTAAAAAATATTTATTATTTCAAAGTAGAAAATTTTCTATGGCTCTAAATTAGGAAGTTAAAGTAAAATTATACACTTTTCTGTTCTAGAAGTTAACAAAACCTTCCATCAGCTTTGAGTATGATGTCCTTTTGGAATTTCTCTCTTCCAAGAAGAAAAAATTTGCAGAATTAAATAGTCAACAAGCATAAAAATCATGATTTAAAAGGTTTTTAAAATGAATAAAACTGAAAAGTTAAAATATAATTCTTCATAACTATTATGTATCATAAAATATATATACACTATCTATCAGAAAGTAAGTAGACACTTTTTATTTTAGACATTTTGTCAGTTATTTAGAAATTTTCTTGGCAAATTACCCTACAATTTCAAACAATAAGAATTTTCTAATAATAATAAGAAAAATGCTCCTTACACCACAAAAATTTCAGGATGAGTTATTAGGAGGTTTTCTAAATATTTGACTGAAAGTTCAACATCAAGACTATCCAGTTACTTTCTGGTAGACAGTGTGTATATATATATATATATATATATATATATATATATATATATATATTTCCTGTAAATGTCTTTGTTATTGACAGGCTGTCAAGTGACCAAGAGAATGGTGATTTACTTCTTATGAAGTTCTCTTTTATTACTGAAAAAGGGAAATATGTTATTATGGATTTTAAATTATACATGAAACAATATAAAATTGTAAGTAAATTAAGATCATATATAATTTTATTCACATGATTACAGCAATACCATTATGACCTGTAGCTTTTTAAGTGGTATAAAAATGTCTCATAGAAGGTAATATAAAATTTTTACCAAACTTTTTGTTTTGGAAAATTTTTCTCTTTACATCCCATATTATATACAATCTGTTTTTTTTTTTAATTCACAGTATTTGCTAACTTTGAACTATTAAATAAATATTATTGTACTTAACTAATGTATAGTTAATTTGGGTATTGGAATGCCAGTTCTTGCTAGCAATTACATTCCTCCTGATATCACTGTACATCTTCACAGTGAAAATGGTGTCTTAGGGCTGGTAAGTTTCAGCTTTTTTGTTTACACCTCTTGTGATAAAATTAATTGAAAAAAAAATAAATAAACATGTAACAATTTCCATTTTTGCTAAATCTTTTCTCTGTATGATATGTTAGATAACTTTTGATTTGTGGTCTAAATTTATTCTCTATTAAAAGAGATAATTGTAAATTGTAACCTTATATCTATCTATTTATTTATATATGTACATGTGTTTATATCAATAATTGTTATTTTTTATGCATTTCATCCTTAAACCTATAACACAAAAATTTTCACTTCTCTAAAACAAAAGTTGACCGAACAAACTGTTGAAAAAAATGTTGAACTATCTAAAATTATAAATGGTTGAATCTTTTAACTTTAATTTCAGGCTCACAGAATGCTTTAAAATGTTATTCTGCCATTAATTAAATATTTATTCTAAAAAATCATGGTATGAAAAACTTAAACACTGTATGTATTATATCTCAAGACCTTATTTTATTGTACAACCAGTATATGTATTTTAAAGAGACAAAATTAACTCGTAACAAGACAAAACACCTTCAAGCAAACATCTTTGTTCTAAAACCTTATACTGTCATTACAACTGTTGCCAGAACCAAGCAAACAATTTACCTAAAACACATGTTTCCATACAATATACAATATTTTATACACTACATGATAGTATGTATATAAACAAGATTTAATTTATTTACAGTATTGTGATGACTTCAATGTTCTTGAGTGAAGAGGTAGCGTGAAGAAAGGATCACAGTCACAATAAAATTGGAAATCACTTTTATTTCTTGAGCATATACGGCTATATACAAGAGGATTCTAATCTCCCAAAACATGTCTGATGGTTGCCTGCATAACTTCCTCACAACGATCACAGTCGAAAGAAAAGAGATTAAATAATCTCTTACAAGTGGGGAGGCTTTTCCAGGGTGCAATGCAAACCCAATTTATCCCCCATTCAGTATCAGAGATTTTGCTGCTCCCTATATGAGCAGACTTTACGAATCTCCCAAACTTAATCACTAGAAAGCTGGCTCCAGTCAAAAGATGCAAAAGCCTCCACGAGGTCAAAGCACATTATGTAAAAAAATGGCGAAAAGCCCCAAGTTGCAAAATTCTGGGTTTTTAATACCTGGGGGTCAGTTTATGGTCCCGCCAACTGTTTTTTTGTTCAGTTAAGATCCCAGTTACTTGAGAACTCCATATAAGGATGCAGTTAGTTTTTTTAGCTGAATCCTCATTCGCTAGCTATCCCAATTCTGGAAACTTGGTGCAAATCCTCTGACCTCATTACCGCCACCTATCAGGGGGTGTGTGACGCTATTCAATCCAACTATCAACATCCCAGATTCTGCGACGCCATGCCATTGTAAACTGGTATTTCTGATCAGCTGATTTGGCGCATGCTCCTGAACAAAGGGGAGTCTTCACAGTACATATTACATTCAATACAGAAAATTATAGATTTTCAAAAAATAATGCAATGTTTGATTGTTTTGCAGAATTTAGTTTGCTTATGGTTAGCATGTTTAGGGTATGAAAAACATCTTTGTTTACATCAGTTTATCCTTCAATATACTAATTAAATTTGCTTTAATGTAAAAGTGCCTTTGATGATGAAGAATTTTGCATCTACTCTACATCATTCTTAATATTGTACCTCACTCTATTAGTTTTGTTTAATATTTATGATAAAATGTCTTGACCTGAGACTTCTCCAGAATCTTCCACATTTTTTTCCCAAATTGACATATTTTTGAATGTTAAGCCCATATTGTTATCCCATGCATACAGTGTCAAACAGCAGAGAGTTTTCTAGCAATATCTTCTTAATAATGAAAAGCTAAAAAATTATTATGATTCAAAAACTTTTATAAAAAACTATGAATTAAAGAAATTTAACTTCAAATTATCCCTAATATTTCAACTTTGATTTAATGAAAAGCTCCGTGGTCTGAAAGAAATCTTCACATTAACAATTTCCAATGTTTTGTTTTATCTAGATTGCACTATATACACACATATACATTCTATAATTATATATTAAATAACAATTTCATCTAGGGTCCTTATCCATTAGAGAATGAAGTTGATGCAGATCTAATTAATGCTGGCAAAGAAACAGTTACTGTTCTTCCTGGAGCTGCTTTCTTCCCTAGTGATGAATCTTTTGCTATGATTCGAGGGTAAGCTGGTTAAAAGCAAAATGTCATTATTAATATATTATTGATACCATTATGATAAAATGTTTTGTTAACACATTAAAGGCAGGAGTCATAGTACTACAATTTATCTCGACTGTACCTTAAAAGCGGGAGTCATAGTAATACGATTTATCTTGACTGTACCTTAAAGATGGGAGTTATAGTAATACAATTGCGCAATCCATGCGCCACTTTACATTTGTATTTAGTACATTTTGTGGTTTGAAGCTGTTTAATTGTTCAAATTCTACTTACAATAATAAATTTTGAAATCCTTCAATATGGTTTCACGCAAAAATAAAGATATATATGCAGATGATTTGTCATCAAAAAAGAAAGTTGACTTGCTTCAAATGCAAGTTTTGCAATGCTTCTCTTCACCATGGTGAGTGTTATCAACATTTTCACACTCATAAAAAATACTAGATTCCTCTCATAAATATGTACTTTAAAACATTATTTGTAATTAGTGTTTAATTCTTTTTAATATTTCTTGTAGTATTAAGAGTTTAAATAAACTTTTTTAAATCTAAATTTTTTTATGATTACACAAAATATCACCTGCTCTAGGACAAAAAATGAGGAGGGGTGGTTGCTGTGTTACCTAGCATACTTTCGTCAAGATTTCTTACCCTTAATGTGTTAATACTCAAGGGAATAGATAAATTTTAAACATATATGAAATTTCAGAAATTTAAGCTGTTACTTATGTAACAATGTAACTGTTTTGTGAGCTTATATATCCACATAGTTTTTAAATATTAATATTGTATTTGTGCACATTTATAGTATTGTGAATAGATTATAATTTTTTTAATTGATTTGTAAATATATTTAATAAAATTAAATCATATTTTTAATCCTTTAAAAATATGTACTGCTTGAAATGTCAAAAGTAAATAATCATTTTGAAATCTTAGCTTTATTAAAGAATGTGAAAATTTTATTCTGAAATAAGTAGAACTTTTTATTTCATGAGGAATCTATAATAAAGTGTAATAATAAAGATTCTTTAACTCAATATTTTCTGTATCTTGAATGCTTTATAATTTAACTTATTTATGTATATGACATTAGACACATTTAATGCTGTTAAAAATAAAAACTATAATTTATAAAAACCTGCATGTTTATTGTGAAATGTTTTGCATCTTTTTATAAGAGAAAAGTGATTTGGTTTTCTAGATTCTGTTTGTTAATTTGAAATGTATGTATGCTTTTAAAAGCAAAAATCTCTTTTCAATATTTATGTATGTAGTATACGTATATAAAGGAAATTTTTCTATGTAGGGGTCATATACAATTGACAATGTTAGGTGCTATGGAGGTATCACAATATGGAGATCTTGCCAATTGGATGGTACCAGTAAGTAGTAAATAATTTACATTTTAGTGTTTTATTTCTTTATGTTAATTTTTCAGTTCTATGTAATATTTTTTATTTTATCTACTCAGCACTTAATATAGTAGAGTGGAGACAAATAATAAATTAGAAAATTAAATGCTAGAATAAATAAAAAACTTTTAATCAATATCATACACAAACAGCATAATACAGGAAGAAAATAATAAAAAATTGAAGTAGTTTTCACACAGAAAGGAATGGCAAAGTAACATGGCCTAATGGCAAAGATTCTTTTCTCATACTGCAGCTGAAGGGGTCTCTCTCTCTCTTTGAATCATTCACTGTATATATAAGCCTTTTTCAGAGTGGGCTCTCAAGTAGTTGTGCATCTCTGGCCTGAGTTCCCAGGACTTGATCTTAAGTGTTTCCAGATGGACAAGTTTTATGATGTTTCCTGTAATTTATGTTTTTAGACCCAAAAGGATTTCTATAGTGTCATTATATCCACTGGAATTTATAGGTGCCTCGGCACACAAGAAACAAATATGTGTGTATGATAGCATGAAGGTGTCTAAAAGTTGAGGTTTAAAAAAAAATCTTTATTTAAGAGTATTTTTACCTTTTCATATATTTGTATATGTAGCAGAGTAAGTTAAAAACATTTATTCATAATGAAACTCAAAGACTCTCATTTTTCTCCAGAAGTACTCATGGCTTCTAAAAACTAGTTAAAAATTACTCAATATTTCACTTTCACTTACAGGAGAATATAACTTTCTTTAGAAATGTATTAGTACTCCAAAGGAAGTGTGTGGATAATCAGTTTAAATTTTATAATAAATTATGCAATTAGAAAATATTTATTAAGAACTGTTTGTTTCCCACAAATTAATTCATGTAGAGATTGTTTGAAAATGTAAATATTTGTGTTCTATATTGAATTGCATGTATAGTGGTGATTTAATTTATGAGTTTTTTTGAGTTACAAATCATTTTTGTAGTTCAAGGATGGGCAAAATACTACCTGTTGGCCTTCTCTGGCCCTCTGTGATTAAAAAACTCCACTCTTAAATAGCAATGAAAAGAATTATTGACAAATTCAACAAGTAATGGCAGTTTCATTTTAAGTATAATTTTTTATCGAAAGTAAGTTACCCATATTTAATATCTTTTATGTCCAGAAAGTTAACAATATGTTTGCTTCACCTTATATGTGTACACAAGTGTTTTATACAAGAAATGGGCAAATGGCAGTCTGCAGACCATATGCAGCCTATCACAGTAAAATTTTGCAGCCAGTGGTAGAATTAACAAAATTTATAACTGAAACAGATATCAAATTTATTATTGTAAATATAATATTAATAAATTTATTATTATTATCAATATTTATTCATATTTATAAAATTTAAATTTTTTTTTGTTATGAATAATGATAACAATTTTAATGTTTTGTTTTCAATTTTTACTCAGATGTGTGTGTGTGTGTGTGTGTGTATATATATATATATATATATATATATATATATATATATACACCATATATTTCCAAATACAAGCCCATCTGTGTATAAGCTGAAAGTGCAATTTTTAATAAAAAAAGTTACCCAAAATTCAAAACCTGTATATAAGATGATATAATGTTCTGTAACATTCAAATATGTTCACCAAGAAGCCGAAAATATTTCCAAGTCTGGCTAAAATGGGATAAATGTTTTCCAATCAAATTGCTGCAATATAAAATGCTGGACCAGGGATGGACAAACTTTTTCGGCCACAGGCTAAAAAATTGAAAGAAAATAAGTTTGTGGGCCAAGATAAATTTTTCTAAAATTTTAAAAACAATATAAAAGTACCTAATGGTTTAAATACATTAATGAGATGAATGAAATTGCAATTTCATTTTTGAAAGTTCCTTATACTGAGGTTCGAAGTGAGATGTACTGATTTTAAGGAACGATGCTAAATGCTCATCTGTCAGTCTACTTCTGAAATTATTCTTCCTAAGGTTCAAAGTTGAAAACACTTGTTCACATATGAGAAGCAAATATACCGCTGATTTTCTGGGCGTGCGATAATAAATTTGGGATATAATATTTAAGCAAAGTAGAAAAGGAGATGGATATATGATGTATAAATATATATTTCTTTTAATTTGCCTCCAACCGGCAACTTAAAATTCTATCTGTGGGCTGGATAAAACTTTCCGACAGGCCGTAGTTTGCCCATCCCTGTGCTAGACCTACGCTTCTCAAACTTTTTTTGCCCTGGATTCCAATTTCACTGCAGAGGTAGAAGATCAGTCAGACTTCAAAACAAATACCATGGACAATCAGGCACTGATCCAGGCTCATATGGCTGTGAGGCCCTACAGGCTTGTCCTGGTGGTTGTGGGCAGATAAATACAAGGACACTTTTTAGCACATGTTGGCAGTTGCAAAGAAAAAAATTTAAATGTTCAAGTTATTTCTTGAAGTTTTTTTTATAATTTTCTGTTAACTTTTCTAGATTACTACTATGACACTCAGTTTGAGAATCGTGGTGCTAGATATATGTGACCAATGAATTTTTTACTTAGACACTAATAATAATAGTTTCAACTCTGATAACCTTATCTGAAAGTAGCACTTTTTCATAAACTTAAGCAATATAAACAAAAAAATTTAAAAACCTATTTTTTGGCCATTTATTGATTGTTTCCGGCTTATGTAAAAGTACATTTTCTAGAAGATTAGCCCATTCCCTGCAAATGTAGTATTGCTATTTGGGCGTAATTATATAATACAGGTAAAAGTTACAATAAATTTATTTTTCAAATTTTTGTGTTTTTTTTTCTTTTTAATTTTTTTTTTAAATTTTACATATCTTTTGCCATTGTATACTTTCTTTCTTTTATTTTATGCTTAAAATATTTTATTTTGTTTAGCAAATTTGGTGACTTTTTGTTTCCAATGGAAAGAAACATCACCAAGAAAGACATATACTAGTTCATTGAATCCAGCCATATATATAAGCTGATCCTCCCACTTTAGGCTTATGAAAAGCCTCAAAAATTCTTGGCTTATACACAGAAATTTATGGTATATATGTATAGTTCTGTAAATATACTGTATGTATGTACAAATATGTATTTATATATATGTATATATATGTGTATATATATACACACACAATATACATTGCTGCCTGCTGGCATAAAATACACCTTCAGTTAGGTCCATGGAGCCTTTTTGGCTAGCGAAGCCTGTCTTATACTATAAACTTTATAAAGAATTCTACTAGAATGACTTATGAGCATTTAACATCTTTTCAGAATTAATGCATCACAGTTTAAACCTGAACATAACAAACAAGTAGAAAAATACAATTGCAATCTCATTCTTCACATTAATATTTTTTTGTAATATTTGTATGCTATTTTAGAATAAATTTAGTTTTAGAACAAATTATATTTGCTTTCTAAATTTTTTTTCTTTTAGGCTAACATTGGTTTAGTCAATATTTTACCTTGAGTTACAAAACAAAATTGGTAAAACATGAGTCAGGTCACCACTGTATATTGTAATGTTATGTTTATTTTACTAGTAATATTTTTTGTAACATTATAGATGTCTTTGAGTAGTGCATATTTTTCTAGCCTTGTATTTGAATATTTGTTGATTTTAAATACTTTTTAAGCTATCTTATTTATCCCTTTTATCCTCTAAAGGGTAAACTTGTTAAAGGAATGGGAGGAGCCATGGATCTTGTTTCCAGTAGTTATAGTGGGACAAAAGTGGTTGTCACCATGGAACATACTGCCAAAGGAAATAGTCCGAAAATATTGGAAGCTTGTACTTTGCCAATTACAGGAAAAAGATGTGTTGATATGATTATCACTGAGAAGGTAATATTCTTTCTTCTATGTTTAATTTTTTTTTAATGATTATCACTGAGAAGGTAATATTCTTTCTTCTATGTTTAATTTTTTTTTAATGATTATCACTGAGAAGGTAATATTCTTTCTTCTGTGTTTAATTTTTTTTCAGTCAAGGTCAAAGTAATTGGGTTTAACGGAGTACCTAGCGAAGTGTAAAGTCTTCACTTTAACCTCCGAACGTAAGCAGATCAAAACATAAATTTAGGCCTCTAGGCAAAAAGTGATCCAAACAAAAATTTAATACACTCCAGCTCACAAGGAAGCGAGGAGGTGAGAAGGTTCTCATAAAAAATGAGTAAACAACGCATTGTCTAATTAGGGGATAATTAGACTGGAACCTTGACAATGACCATTCGGTATGGTTAACAGCAATACATAGATTCAACAACATGATGCTCAGGAAATATATAAAATAAGTAGTACAATAATAAAAAATAGGGACGTTAAAAAGTTGCAACTTGGCACGACAAATAAAAATAAACAAAAAGTGACAGCACTAACAAAAAGATATATTTTTGATTTTTATAAAATTTTAAAATTTTTATTAAGCATTTTTTCAGTTTTTTTTTATTTTTATAAACATAAAACAAGATAATACATTATGTAAGCAAAAAATATGAGAGCAAAGTAGCAGAATGATACGATACCCAAAATATTGGAAAATGAAAAAATTAAAATAAAATAAGCCAAAAAATAAAGTAAACGGTACTTCACCATTAAAAAATAGCAAATAACAATTAATTAGGCAATAAAACATAAAAACTTAATTTTAGAAAAATTTGCGGGTTGTGGTCGTCGGGGACAGAAGCATCAACCTCAGGATTGAGAGCAAATGAGCAGACACGCTAAATTTTTTTTCAGTGTTGTAGTTTCTTTTACTAGTTTATAGCTATATTAAGTTATACACTTAATTAAATATAAGTTATATATTAAGATTAAAATATTCCTATTAAGCTGTCTTTGTGTATGTCTTGTTTTAGTATCTGCTTTATGGTAATAACTTGAAAGTGTAGTTAGTGAAGATTTTATATTGACAGAATTTTCTAACTGTTTAAATCATTGATTTTTTCTAAGCTTTTTTATGTATCAATGGATGCGTCAAAACTGGAGTGATCTTATTCTTTTATTTTGTACATTTTTATTTAATAAGCAAGTTGTACCACAGTTAATGATATTGTTAGCTGTTGTGCAATTAACAGTTTTTAAACTTAATTACCCTAATTTTCTGCATATAATCCACAGCAGTGTATAATCCGCAGGTGCAAATTTTGTGATATTTTTAGAGAAAAATATATAACCTGCAGCGGCGTATAATCTGCAGATTAAATTTCCACTTTAATTTCATTTGATTCAAGGCATGTAGAAAAAGTGTTTTATCTTCTAGTGTTAAAATATTCAATTTAAACTCTTTTTCTTAATGGTAACATTTTCTTTAAATTAAAAAAAAAAAGGTAACAAAGTGAAAATTTGGATAGACTTTAAGAATACAGTCTAAAAATTTACATTAATTAATACAGAATGAATGATACAAAAAAAAAAAATGTTTGAACATATATTTAAATAAAAAAGATTTTAATATTTAGAATTCTTAAAATGCATCTTTTCATTTTAATTTAATATGGTTATTTGCGATCTGTGTTAAAATTTTAAACTGGTAGTTATGGTGCCATCTGACAAGCTATAAGTGAAAAATCAAATGAAGAATGCAGCAAAGTGCCCCCATTCCAGATTATACAAGCATTATTTCTGGATAGAAATAAATATATAAAATGGAAAATATTAATTTAATCAGGAACTTTTATCCAAACCACTGTGTTCTTGACTGAAAATGATTTTTATCCTGATAAAATTTTTAAATAAAGGCTGTAAATATGAGCAGGTGCTGCCATTTATTTGTTCTTTAGGAAAGATAGTTGTAAATTTTATTATAAAAATAATTTTTAGCAGTAGATAATCCATGCCGGCATATAATACGCTATGCATTGGAAGAAAATTTAAAGTTTTTTAACTATAATCCATGGATTATAGGCAGGAATTTAGGGTACTGTTAACCTGTTATAATTAATTGTAATTAACATATTTTAAAAAACTAGCTTAATCATTTAAATTTTGTAAGAGCTTTAAGATATGAGAAATTATTAAAAGGTAACTAGTTTCTTCAAATTAAACTGTTTATTATAAATGAAAAAAACCCAGCTAAATAACTTAGTAACTAGACAAATAGGAATTGCTTTAATATAATAAAGAGTGTTTCAAATGAAAAATATTTTGTATGTTTTAGTACATTCAATGCTTGTTATATCATTTATTAACAAAGATAGGGATCAAATTGTCTTACTCAAAACTTAAAGAAGTGGGTGCAAATTTGAATATAGAATTTTTTTTATAGAATACTTATAGAACCAAGGGTGATTTAAAATGAAGTCTAAACATTGTTACATTATTATCTAAATAATAAATTTAAGTATAGACATTAATTAGATACTCGTGCATTCCTCCGTTGTACTAACTAATCTAGCAATATAAATAGGTTTATTTTGTATTTGTTACAGTATTTTTTCATGTAATGAGAATGTAGGATATTTTAAAATATTACTAAGAGGCTGGAAAGAAAGTATCAATTCACTTAACATTAGTTCATTGAGAAACTAAAAGTTGCCAGAACACCATAGGACATACTTAACCAAAATTTTTATGCACTTACAAATATTTAGTCAAACTTGACACTTACACACAAAAAAATAAATAAATAATACATAAAAAACAGCATATTTAAGTTTCTAAGTCTTTTGCATTAAAAATTAGATAGCATTATTTTATTTATTATTATAATGAATTTATAGATTTCCTGTTTAATATTTTTGTAGGGTGTCTTTAATGTAAACAAAGAAACAGGTTTAACTTTGGTTGAAATTGCTGAAGGAGTCACTGTAGAAGATATTATTATGTCAACTGCTTGCCAGTTTGAAGTAAGTTTAGATTTTTTAAACTAGTGTTGCTATTTTTACTAAAAATAAATTTTCTATAATCTACTATTATGAAATTCTTCCTAATATTAGAAAAGTGTATAGTTTTGTTATATTTTAACTTTAAAAAGTCATAATAATAAAGCCTTTTATAACTTTAGTTTAGTTTAGAGCAGAGTGGTAAATGTTTTTGTAGTACAAAGGTAGTTTTGTCGACCAAACATTTTGTGCTTAAATCTGATTTCAAATGGCTACAAGAATCCATGCCAAAAGTGTGAATTAAATCTACAAACTTTGATACTGAAAGGCAGTACATTGCCTGTTTGGCTACTGTTCAGCTTTGTTACCTTAACTGTTATAATTTTTAAAGGTATAGTAACTTATGGTTTCTTTGACAAATGAATGAAAATAAACTTAAGATTGTAAGTATTTTTAAATTGTTAGAAATATCAATTTCAAAATATTAGCCTATAAGTCATGCTTTGAGTAATAATTCCTCAGTTCAATTTGTCTAGTTTAATATATTTTGTTTCTGATTATAATTAATTCTATTCTTTAATTAAATCTAAAGCAACAACAATTTGAATAGGGACACAAACTAAGTAAAATTTAAAAGAAAACAGGTATTTTATAGCTATGATAAAATCTTTAATGCAAAGACTTAATTTGTACTTTTACACATGCTGGCTTTGTATTTATTTTTTACTGTAAACCATATAGGGTTTTTTAAATATAAAAGCCAAGCCAGAACTGTATTTTTAGACATGAAATGCATTAAAAAATCTGTTAAAAAAGAAATTTCAATAATCTAATTAAAATTAGTTGTTTTATTGATAATAAATTGTTAGTTGTATTATAATAAACCTTGATAATGTAAACTTTTATCAATATAAACAATAATTTAAATTTTGTGGAAGATCTAGTTTATAAAATATATGTATTCAGTGAAACTTCTCTGAGCAGCCACCCCTGTATAGTGGCCACCCTTCTAAATGGCCAATTTTTTATGGCACGAATTTTTTGACTCATAGACATAATTGTAAAATAACCTGTATCAGCGGCCACCAAGTGGGATTGCCCCTTTCATTTTACGGGAAATTCTACTCGCTCAATGCTTTAATTTTGAGCGAAAAAACTCAAGGTCAGGTTTATGGTCGGATATAAGACAAAGGAACAACTTGAGAAGTCCATTCTCGTGGCCCCCCCTTTTTGAGAAAGATTAAATCTGTTATCTCTTTTGTATTCTCCCCACACCTTCAGACAGGGAACCCCTATTGCACCATTCATAGAAACTGAGGGAGGAACTGGACAATCAAACGTTGGTTGGTTGGGTTGGTTGGGAGCACTACGGTCTACTTTTTTGCAACACGAGGGCTAATGAGACCGGGACCTACTGCTTAAAGCTGATTCCGAACGGCTACAAACATCCATGCCTTAGTGGGATTCCAACCCACAAACTCCGGATCCGAAGGTCAGTGCCCTAACCATTCACCCATCATTCGGCCAATCAAACGTTGAAGGTGTCCTAGGGCTTTTGTTTGGAATTCCAGTTGGTAAAGTTAAGGAAGAATTGCACCTCTGTCAGCAAAAATGTCATTCACACCAGTTTATTTCATTAGTTGGTTAGTGATCTGAGTTGCAATGCATTTTTCTAAATCTCGAGCAGAGCATTGAAGTCCTGCGTGAATATGAAAATGGCAAATCGGCTCGAAAGTTAGCTGAATTATTTAACTGCAGAAGAAAGGAAATCAGCAAAGTCATTAAAGAAAAGAATTTGATTTTGAAGGAGGACGAAGACTTCAGAACAAACAGAAACAAATTGCAGCCCTTTAAAAAAAAATATATATATATATAAAAAAGCATGAAATAAAGTACTATTTTCTCTTTAGATAAGTTTTAAATTTAATTTACATAAGGAATATTTGTCAGACTTGTCTATATTATGCATTATAGTAATTATCTTATAGTAAATAAAACCCTTCAGAGCGGCCAACCCCTCTAAGCGGCCAAATATTCTCGGTATGGAGAGGTGGCCGCTCAGAGAAGTTTCACTGTATATATAAATAGATTAAATATAAATTTGTACAACTCTTTTTATTTCAGGTATCTCCTGACTTGAAACCTATGGGCCAAGCCTAAATGTATCATATTTGTGTGCTATGATCTGTTATGAATTCAATATCAGAGTTGAAAAATTAACTGAAGTAAAACCTAGTACAAGTGTGCAGTTTGAATAAGGGACTATAAATAATATTGGGCTTAATATTTTGATACAAAGCTTATAAATTCAAGACGACAATAATGTAAATATATATATATCCAAGCAATACCTGTGTTATGTTAGTAGTATATGTTCATATGTTTAGTTTTATAATTTTGCAGCTAATTTATTAGTGAACAAAACTACTTTAACAGTGTCTTGGGTATTTTTTTAGCAAAAATGTGATGGTAATCACTGCTGTTTTTAATAAATTATTTTTCCGAATTTGTTATCCTGTAACATTATTTTCTTTTTTTCTTAGTTGGTTTATAGTAAAACTTTCTCTTTTTCATACAGGAATTATTATATTTTATTTGGGTAAGTTTTGTAATAAAGCATAAAATTTATTACGATTAAAAATTATGGTTTTTAAAAAAGGATATTTTATTAGCATGTATACTTGTGATAAAAACTAATAATGTGAATTCAAAATTATCAATTGACAGTTTGAAACTTATTCTTAATACATGAAAATCACATATTGATGCAATGAGATTAGTATTTCACAAACATAATGTATCAAAGTTTTATTTTCTTTTTTATATTTTCTTAAATATGAAGAATTTAATAAATTGGAATAGATATATTCTTTAATTACAGCTAAACAAATGTTTTAAACTATTAACTTGTTAAAAAATAAAAGTACTGTTGTCTTGAGTGGCTTGGATTGAATTGGTTGACAAGTTACAGTCAGTCTAATTTAATTAATTGGAACAGAGATATTCTTTAATTACAACTAAATAAATGTTTTAAACTATTAACTTGTTAAAAAATGAAAGTAGTGTTGTCTTGAGTGGCTTGGGTTGAATTGGTTGACAAGTTACAGTTAGTCAAGTGGAGTTCCGTTTGTGGAAATGGAGGAATAGGAAGCTTTTTTTATTTTCATCATAGCATAGGTTTTTTTTTTTTTTTTTTTTTTTTTTTTTTTTTTTTAAAGCAGAGGAAAATGTATTTATTCATTCCAACCAGCTTTTGGCTGTATTGATTATTTTACAATAAAAAAACTGTATGGTTAACAAAGAAACACTATTTCTTTTTTCTTACATTATTTCATATTCTCTAAACCAGCATTTCGCAAATTGCAAGTTGTGACCTACCAGTACCTACGATTCAATTTTTGGTCTATAAAGTATTTATCAACTAACAAAAAAGGTGTGGGGAAAAGAATTGTTTATTAAAATTTTTTTTTCTTGCTAGTGAAGTATCTTAGATAAAGTTAAATTCACCATGCATAAAGTGACTCTCTATAGATTTTGTTTATAAAAAATTGGTTGCAATGTTTTAAAGTTTGGAAATTGCTGCTCTAAACCATACATTGAGTGTTTCTTTAATTTGCTAGTGTATTTTTTGCCAACTTGTGTTCATTTACCATTGTTGTTATCCACATTAATTTATATTATTTATTTTAACGTTTTAAATTTTTGCTACAATTTTAAGTTTTATAAAGCATATGATGTTAATAAGGTTTGTTCACTAGACGAAAAATGAAACATTTTCGGGCATTGAATCAATTTGTTTTTACAATTTGTTGCAGGTACGTAACAATTAATGTAAGTTGATAGAAATAGAAACCTATTCTTAATATTAAAATGGGTCATTATAAACATAATTGAAAACAAATAAATTCATTTATTTTATAATATGCATGTGACCTACCAGTACCTACAATTCAATTTTTGGTCTTTAAAATATTTATCAACTAACATAAAAAGAGTGGGGGAAAATTTTTTTTATTAAAATTTTCTTTTCTTGCTAGTCAAGTATCTTTGAAAAAGTTAAATTCACCATGTATAAAGTGACTCTCTATAGATTTTGTTTATAAAAAGTTGGTTGCAATGTTTTAAAGTATGAAAATCGCTGCTCTAAACCATACATTGAGTGTTTCTTTAATTTACCAGTGTATTTTTTGCTAACTTGTGTTCATTTACCATTGTCATTATCCACATTAATTTATATTATTTATTTATTTATTTATTTTAGCATTTTAAATTTTTGCTACAATTTTAAGTTTTAAAAGCATATGACGTTAATAAAAGTTTTGTTCACTAGATGAAAAATGAAACATTTTCATGAATTGAATCAATTTGTTTTTACAATGTGTTGCAGGTACTTAACGATTAATGTAAGTTGATAGAAATAGAAACCTATTCTTAATAATTAAATGGGTCATTATAAACATAATTGAAAACAAATAAATCCATTTATTTTATAATATGCATGTGGCCTACCAGTACCTACAATTCAGTTTTTGGTCTGTAAAATATTTATCAATTAACATAAAAAGAGTGGGGGAAAATTTTTTTATTAAAATTTTCTTTTCTTGCTAGTCAAGTATCTTTGAAAAAGTTAAATTCACCATGTATAAAGTGAGTCTGTATAAATTTTATTTCTAAAAAGTCAGTTGCAATGTTTTAAAGTTTGGAAATCACTGCTTTAAACCATACATTGAGTGTTTCTTTAATTTACTAGTGTATTTTTTGCCAACTTGTGTTCATTTACCATTGTTGTTATCCACATTAATTTATATTATTTATTTATTTATTTTAGCATTTCAAATTTTGCTACAATTTTAAGTTTTATAAGCATATGATGTTAATAAGTTTTGTTCACTAGATGAAAAATGAAACATTTTCGTGAATTGAATTAATTTGTTTTTAGAATGTATTGCAGGTACGTAACGATTAATGTAAGTTGATAGAAATAGAAACTTATTCTTAATAATTAAATGGGTCATTATAAGCATAATTGAAAACAAATAAATCCATTTATTTTATAATATGCATGTGACCTACCAGTACGCACAATTCAATTTTTGGTCTGTAAAATATTTATCAACTAACATAAAAAGAGTGGGGGAAAATTTTTTTATTAAAATTTTCTTTTCTTGCTAGTCAAGTATCTTTGAAAAAATTAAATTCACCATGTATAAAGTGAGTCTCTATGTATTTTGTTTCTAAAAAGTCGGTTGCAATGTTTTAAAGTTTGGAAATCACTGCTCTAAACCATGCATTGAGTGTTTCTTTAATTTACTAGTGTATTTTTTGCCAACTTGTGTTCATTTACCATTGTTGTTATCCACATTAATTTATATTATTTATTTTAACGTTTTAAATTTTTGCTACAATTTTAAGTTTTAAAAGCATATGATGTTAATAAGTTTTGTTCTCTAGATGAAAAATGAAACATTTTCATGAATTGTATCGATTTGTTTTTACAATGTTTGGCTGGTGCTTAACGATTAACGTAAGTTGATAGAAATAGAAACCTATTCTTAATAATAAAATGGGTCATTATAAACATAATTGAAAACAAATAAATTTAATTTATTTTATAATATGCATTCCATATAATAAAAAAGAATGATACTTTTTAGCAAGTTTTAAAGTTAAATGAGCAGAACACTTGTTATTTTAGTTTTTATTTGATTAATTTAACCTCTTTGTGTTTCTATTTTAATAATAAATTAGTCAGGGCTGTAGCCAGAAATTATTTTTGGAGGGGGACCAAGGGAGAAAGATATATTTATTTGTGAATGATACTTGAATTGATGAAAGAGAAAGCACTGTATTTCATACAGTGCTGTATTTCCGGCCAGCAGTCAAAGAAGACTTTTATGGTCTGAAATACTTTTTTTTTTTTTTTAAGAGAATAACTTTTTATGTTCATGAATAGCTAGGCAGATAGCACACACACACAAAAACGTGGAACATTGTCTATCTACAAAAAGGTCTTTCAAAATTTCGGGGGGGGGGGGGACCAGTCCCCCAAATCCCTCCCCCTGCCTATGGCCTTGAACTTAGTATTTTTATATCAAATAATCTCGAAAATACAGCATAGAAATTAAAATAGAAAATTTAATTATAGCCATTTAAAAAAAATAATAACATTTGGTTTTAGTTGTACATGAGTTCTTTTTGTAAAAAAATTGCATAGCTTGTTGATGTAACATACCTGAATCTTTCATTTGTTTTCCCTTTTGATTTGTCTAAAAAATGCTTTTGGGGAAAGGGGTAGGTGGAAGAAGTTAGAACACCACTGGACTTGCTGTTTCCCATTATTATGTATCGAAGAGGCTGTAATTTTTCTAATAATATAACTAGAATTAATATTTATCCCCAGTTGTATTTTATTTCCTTGTTTGCTTACATTTTGCCGAAAAAAAAATTTCTGTTGATTCATAGTATTTTAGTCTGTGTTGGTTATTTTTTCTTGATAGTTAAACTGTGTCTTTAGCTACATCACAGATGACAAATTTAGTTATTCCATCATTAGACACTGTAGAATTATTCCATTGTAGAATTATTAATGTTGTTGAATATAACAATCTTGTTACTCATGAAGGATGAAAGACAATAATGGCATTTCTCTGTTAAGCCACAATAACTTTTCATCGGTTCTTTAGTGGAACTATACGATGGTAGACACAATTCAGTCTATTCATATGGTAGCTTTTACATCGATTTTAGAACTGTGGTAAATGAAAATTAAACAATAGAAAAGAGTCCCATTCCGTAGCTTTATATTATTATTGGAAAGGTATGTTTTCTGATACATCAAACTATATTAACTCATGTCATATGTGCGTGACTCAAAAGAATCATGCAATTCATTGTGTTCCCTTGCAAAAGTCTTACATTACAACTGCTCCATCTCAAGTGATAGCATTACTATTTACTCTTTGGTCCATTTCAAAGGGATCAGTATATACATGGTTTCCGCGCACCTGGAAAGTCAGGGAAAGTCATGAAAAATCATGGATTTATACAATGGATTAATTTTTTCATGGAAAATCTTGATTTTTCAAGTAAAATGAGTAAAAGTCATGGAAAGTCATGGATCCGCTAAACTACCGATTAAATAAAAATGCATTGAATTGTTTAATTCTATTTTTACTTGTCATTTGGCTGAAGTTACTGAGTTTAGTATTTATGTATTATCCTATTGACCAAGTAAAATTTGTTCACCAAGGAAACTCAAAGCAAGAAAGCTTAATGGGTGGGTAAATGTATATTATTCTGGTTTTTTCTTAAATTGTAGATTAAAATTTTATTAATATAATAATAATTATTTTTTATTAAAAATTAGTCAAGGTTTTTGCACAAAATATAAGTTTATCTCTAGGGATATTGTATATAAACAATATTGTATATGTACTAGATTCTTTTAATTTCAGATATTTTTATTTTACTAGTTGATAAAGAAAATGAAAATATGGACATAACAATAAAGCAAAACCTTTTGGACAATACAGATTATATTAAAAAGGGAACAATTTTAATTTTGATATCACTGGGTATTTTAATCAAATGAGTGAAAAAAATAAAATATAACGTGAAAATGATAATGAAGATAAAATAGTTATATGCTTAATTCACATTGCAAATGATTTGACATTTATTGATGGGGCAATTAGTATTATTAAGAATTTAGATTTTAAATTATTTAATGAAATGATGAAATTTTATTAAATATATTGGCCAAGCCTTTGCAGAAATTAAATTCTTTGATTGTGCTTGATGAATTTTTAATTTTATGAAAAGTAATAATAATAGTTTAACAGAACGAAGTAAATTAGAAAATTAAATTTATTGGAGTCATTGGGAAGAAATCTTCATTTTATTATAGATCATCTGAAATTAGCCAATGTTACAAAAAATTATAGAAGATATAGTGGATTTACTTTTTTATATGAAACCAGTCTGTATTTCAATCTCCTGGCTATTTTATTTTGTGTGAATATTTCTGTAACCGGTCTTGACACAACTGTTCATTTTGGGTATTTAGAAGACTAATTAGATATGATCACACCAAGGCCGTAGGCAAAAGGAGGGATTTGGAGGACCGGTCCCCCTCCGAAATTCTTAAAGACCGTTTCGTGGAAAGAAAAAGGACCATGTGTGTGGGTGTGTCATCTGCCTAGCTGTGCATAGATAACAGTGGTCTTAAAACAGCGACGTTGAATTAAGGAATAAGTGCAAATTGGATTTAACATGAAAAAACTGACTGACTAGCACTTTTGATATCTCGTCAAAATATTGTTTCACAATCAGAAGAAATTTTGAAAATATTTTGGCGAAAATTTCAAATAGACCATATTTTATAATACACAAGTAAAAATTTGAACGTTTTCATTTTCTTTCAAAATTATTCGTTTTCTTTAGTTATACTTCTGTTTTAAAAATTAGAATTTAATAGTATAGTTTTTATATTTTTAATGGTAATTTTACTATTAAATTCATTATGTAGTTATTACATGACTCATTTAAGGCTATAAATTTGTTCATTATATAATTTCATTATTTTGATATTTTAAAATTACATTGTATTACGGTACTCATTAGGAGTATACATACATAAGAAAACCTGTAGTTTTATTGAAGTATCCTTCACAGAAAATAATGTCCCCCTACGAACATAATTTCTGGCTACGGTCCTGGATCACACTATAAAAAATTATCATTAATTTAAATCTCCCCCAAACAGGGGTTGTTGTAGGATGTAGTAAACCAGACCCATGTCTTTTGGAAGCCTGGAATATAATTATTTTGTTTTAATTAAATTTAATTACAATGGTAACCAGTGAAAGTAAAATGTGTGATAGAAGCACGTTTTTAAGACGTTGTATGCGGGACACGTACAAGTACGTTTTCTGACAATTGATACTTTACCACCGGACACGTACTAGTACATTTTCTAACGATTGATACTTGAGCGCGAGTCACGTACTAATACGGGTTAGTGTAACATGGTATGTTTGTGGGTCACAAAAATAACGGTATATACACGAAAACGAAACCGAATGTTCCTGTCTACTACATGGATTCTAGAGAAATTTAGACAAAAACTAGTCGATGCGACTGATGTAAAATTAAATAATTTTCGATCTATTGATATTTAACTGAATAACTAAATTTACACGCAAAACGCCCGCTCCCGGTACAATTCCGCTGCCAAATGTACCCGCTCACAACGTGTTAAGAGAAAGATTAAATTTCGTAACAATTTGTTGTAGCAAGTATGCAATGACACAAGTGAATATACTTATTTTCACAGAATTTTTGCTAGCCGATTATAAAAGAAAAAGTGATGATTTTATTGTTTTTATGCTGTTATGACATTAAAGATAACAAGTGTGTACACATCTTGAGTGTTTGGTTTGGTGATTCATGTAAGAATAAGTAATTCAACATGTAAAATTTTTAGATAATAAATATTTTTATATGTTAGACTGTTTTTCGAAAAAGAATGGGGTTGGCCTAGGTGTGATCAGACCGCGGACCAAGCGGCAGAATTCACAAAATATCTAATTAAAAGAAATATCATAAAATTTCTAATTACAAAATCATAATTTACAAAATATCTAATTAAAGTAAATATGTTAATATTTTTTGAGTTAGTGACTATTACTGATATATTTATGTATTAAGTGTTTAAGTGATTTATTGTTATTTTATGAATGACAACAAAAATGTATTGAATTAAATACAATAAAGCCCTCTGGGACAAAATACATTTCTACTGCAGCTTGTGAAGTCTCTTAGAATAGATTCAACCTAATAAACTTCACCTGGTTTACCCTACCATGCAAACTATAAGGCAATTTGTCGCAACTTCACGAACTACTATAATGCCCTTCCCATTCATTTTCATGTTTACAACAGCCAATAGACAAACAATAAATTGCCCTTCCGTTTCAAATTAAAGCCAGAATTGTCATAATTTGAAAATTTGCCCTACGGCGTGAAATCGCCTTATTTTATTCACATGTAAACAACAGTTAAATAACTGTGAGTAGAGAGATGTATACAAAAATATTGAAAAATGCTTTGCTAATCATGGCTATTATGTAATGTAGTAATGATACTTGTCATAATGGCTACCAAAAAGCGCCAAGAAAATATTTCACTAATTTGTCGATTTCAATCGTCAAACTTTATAGCAGGTGATTCGCATTTGATTTGATACTTCCGCGTACTATAGTTTTATATACTACGTTATCATATTGCGGTCGAGATATGTCACAGGCGACTTCTGTGGGATAATGATGTTAAAGAGGGAAAGTTTACGAGAACGAATTCCCCTCTCTGGCAATTTCTGGCGGCATTATGATGCGGAAATCGCCTGTGATATATCTTGACAGCAATATGGTAGCGATCTTGATTCTTGCGTTGGAAGTAAATGTGATAACAATTTTGGAATTACCGAGGGTGAAAACGAAGCGATTCTATTCCTTCAAAACAAAGACATATAACTGTCCTTTCGAAATTGCGGAAATGATCATGAGATGAAACTGTATATTTTGTCTACTAAACTAGAAATTTATACATTATTCATGCCTACTCATCTTTGTGTTTCTTATATATATATATATATATATATATATATATATATATATTTATGCACTTAGGTATATTTTTATAAAGGTGAAATCATTTTTGGCGCTTTTTAGTCACCGTTCTAATTGATAGGTATTGTAATTATTATTGTTATGAACTATTACAAAGACGAATGTCTTTTTAAAGGTCGTAAGAATCTTTCCTCTTTTTAGGGAAAAGATCATAGTCCTAAGTCCGATCCTAGCGTGGGGCAATATGGTAGGATTAGTTCTAATCGACTATTGTAAGATGGGACTAAAGCTGTTCGTAAGAATTTCTGGTGAAGCAAATTTTTACTTTTACGATCATCTAAGATTTAAATTTAATTTCATGTTCCTTGATATTTTCATAATCTTATCTATGATCCCTAAAATAATACTAAAAATGAACTTTTGCACTGAATAATCGAAATTGCAGTAATCGAAGTTTCCAGTTGTTTCTTCGTTACTATCGTTACCGGTCGATTATTCTTATTTACGTTTTAGTGCAATATTCTCTTATGCATTTCTAGCTACTATTATTTCACGATTTAATGAATTTAGAATAAGTTTCTATCTGTCAGCTGTACAGAGAGACAAGAAATTATAATTAAAAAATATTTGGTAAGTATGCATTTTTAATAAGAAGACTAATTTCCAGTACTCTTTAGAGAAAACTTTTCTGATCACTATGAATATAGTTTAAGGTAATACGTAATTTTTGAAAAAATAAACCGCTTATATACATTTTTTTTCAGGTTCCAATTTACTATGACCTAATCCAGTAGTAATAACAACAATAATAATAATAATAGTCAGAAGAATTATTAAAATCGCAGTTAAAGCTGAAATGTTTCAAAACCAGCAAAATGGTCTTTTGTTTGTTTGAAAGGAAATGTATGTACATTTTTTACTTAAAATGGAATATTTAATTTAGTATGCAATATCCAACGAGTTGAATAAAAAGGAAAGTCAAATAATCTGATACTTACTATGTTCACTTCTTTGAACTGGATTTGTTTGTGTGAAAAAAAAGGGAAAATAATAGTAGAAAATTGATGTCAATTTTAGTTTTATTATTTCTATAAATTGCTTGTTTTCAGAATTTTATTTTGTTAAGAAATTATACAAATGTTTTTTTTAAAAAAAAAACCCTAATTATTGGAAATTTAACTGACAAAGTAAAGGAATAACAATATATGCAGTATCGATCATAGATTGTCAGTTGCTTATGTAAAGATTAGAGTAAGCCATTCTATTTTACAAATCTTATGCTTGGCTGTAAGTTAACTGATGATAATTTTATTGCCCTTTGCCCATCCACAGGCTGTGTACCATCTTGTCTATTGTTTGAATTGGCTCTGAATATACTATTAATATCAGCTACTATTTCAACCAGCACATTTTTTGTGTGGGTCGGGAGGAAAAACTTGTATTATATTGTACAGTATTTCATACTAAGGAGTAAAGTATTTCGATTTATTATTATTTTTTGATGAAACATAGGTTTGTTGTTAGTTATCTAAAAAATAGGTCTTAGTGAGGAGTTATCAGATTTCATGGTTATGATTGTGATGCAAGTTTTGAAGGTATAAATTGCTGAGAAGTAGGGGAGACCAGGGTAAAATGGACCACCGCCTATTATTTATTTTATTTATTACTTTAAATGTTTAATATTTATACATAGATAAGAGCACTGCAGTCTTGAAAATGAATGTGTAATTGTGTGTTTAGCTGACAATTTAGCCATTTTATTCTAGAAAGTTGATTTGTGGTAGTCAGAAGTAAATATTTTCATCATAACATATCTTCTTCTCTTCATTTAAGAATTGTGATTTGGAGGATTTAACTTCTCACAATAAAGAGCTAAGATAATGTATTATTATATTTAATGTAGCTAAAACAATTTAATATAAGATTTTTTTTTGGACACTTTTTGCCAGAATTACACATGGGGTAAAATGGACCACCAATACTTGGGGTAAAATGGACCATGGTCATTTTCCAGGTTGTGTGTGTTTTTTTTTAAATTTCTGTATCCCATATGCTTTTCTAAGTTGATTTTATGTGTGATACTTTAAAAAACATGCAATCAGGATTGAAAGTAACAGATATATGGCCATTCAATGAAAACATCTTTGAGGATATCCAATATCTCTCATCATATGTGACTGATCAACCATCACCAGATTTTGAATTACCAAGTACAACTGATTGTCAAACAAGCACAGGTGATCAGCAATCAAGCGTAAGCATAGATGATCAGCAACCAAATACATCACAATCAGTACAAAGTGGAAATCATCAGTTGAAAACAATATCCCCTTTTGAATTACACCCCTTAGCAAAAGCTAGTATGCGCAAGACAACAAACAAACGAAAGAAGGGTGCATCAAAAATTCTAACTGATACACCAGTGAAAACGATGATTGAAAAAGATATCAAAGAGAAGGAAGAGAAAAAATTAAAACAGAAAATTCTGTTTTAGTTAAAACTAGGAAGAATTTAGAAAAATTGTTAATTTTAACTATGCAGAAAAATGATAAAACTGTGCATTTTAAAGCAAATAAAGAAAATTTATATGGATCAGAAATCTCGAGTGATTCGGAAAATATGTTTATAGTGATACACAACACAGTGATAAATAAAGCAATTCACAGCATGAGACTAAATTTAATAATGAATTTAAAGTTGGCAAGTATATTTTGGTTAAAATTTTGACAAAAAGATAGTGGTTCATTTTGTTGGTTTAATAACAGGAAAACATGATGAAGATTACATTCTTCTTAAATATATGAGATTTCTATGTTTCAACTATATATAGTCAAAATGACTAAAATTATATACATAGTTGAAAACCTCAATTAGGCCGCAGGTTGGGCATGCCTGTTCTACAGATTTTTTTTTTATTTGGAGCACTATATTTAATTTTTGCAATGCAAGACTATAGACCAAGACATTATGCTTAAAGTTGACTCTGAATGGGTGAAAAACATGCCAGCAACGAATTCAAACCTACAAGATTTCAGTACTCTTAAAGTACTTAATTATTAATGGATTAATTAATGGATTAATTTTGTCATGGAAAGTCTTGATTTTTCAAGTAAAATGAGTAAAAGTCATGGATCCACTAAACTACCAATTAAAAAAATGCATTGAATTGTTTAATTCTATTTTTACTTGTTATTTGACTGAAGTTACTGAGTTTGGTATTTATGTATTATCCTATTGACCCTATTGCCAAGTAAAATTTGTTCATCAAGGAAACTCAAAGCAAGAAAGCTTAATGGGTGGGTAAATGTATATTATTCTGGTTTTTTCCTTAAATTGTAGATTAAAATTTTATTAATATAATAATTTTTTAATAAAAATTAAGATTTTTGCACAAAATATAAGTTTATCTCTAGGGATATTGTATATAAACATTATAGGGTTATATTTGGCTATTATTCATGGTCACCTGGATAATACCAAAGTACCCTGAATTCAAATTGAAAACATTTTGATTGAAAAATTGCTATATGAGTAAACTTAGGTATGTAGATACAACAATTTATTTTTATGTATGTGAGTTTATTAACACTTATAAAGTAAGTTTATAGTTTTTTATGATAAAATTCCTGTAATTTCTCTAAAAGCATATATTTTATTTGTATGTACATCAGAAGTTTTATTCATATATACTTTAACGAAAGCTTTTTAAAGTCATGGAAAATGATCTGCTAAAGCAGGGAAAGTCATGAAAAGTCATGGATTTGAAAAATTTTATTTTGGCAAACACCCTGCATATCTGAATCCCTATTAAAATATTTTATAATATAAACTTTTATTAAAGAAAATTATCTTATAAGTAGTTATTTATATCGTTTTAGAATTTATGAAGATTTTCTGCTACCTACCTGTATTTGAGTCTATGGATTCAAATTTTACGGCTTTTGTGAATATTCATATCCATTTGTGATACACTTCAAATGGTAAGTCCCATTTTAACTAGCACCTCTATAGCAAAAAAGTAACTGTAGTACTTCATATATAATAAACCAAACCAAATAAAGTCTCAAAAAAGATTAGTTTCCAGAACATTGGCTAAAGAGAGAATATGATTAACAGTCTAATTTGAAGTATTGATTCCTTCCTTCCTTCCTCAGTGCCATGACAGCCCAGGATGGGCCTTAGCCTTCTCTAGAATTCCATACCAGGCAGTCCTATCTTTGGCTCTGGATTTCCAATTTGAAATTTTCAAGGATCTTATGTCTTTCTCAATGCAGTCTAACCATCTAAGTTTTGGTCGTCCTCTCATTCGGGTTCCTATTGGTTTGGCCGTAAAAACTTTTTTTGTGGATCTATTGTCATTAAGTTGAACTAGGTGTCCGGCCCATTTTAATCTTTGTAAGCTAATAAAATTAATTATATCTGGGTTTTTATATGTTCTGTATAATTCAATATTTGTTGTTCTTCTCCATATACCATTTACATTAATTCCCCCCAAAATACTTCTCAATATTTTTCTCTCAAAAACTGCTAGGGTTTCCTTGTCACTTTCTGTCAATGCCCAGGTTTCAGCTGAGTAAGTCAAAACAGGTCTTATTAGGCATTTATATAATATTATTTTAGTCAATCTTTTAATGTACTTAGACTTTAAATATTTCTTTAATCCAAAAAAACATTAGCAGCAGTAATTCTGCTATGAATTTCAACAGATATATTATTTTATGTATTAATTTCCAAACCTAGGTATATAAACTGCTTTACAATCTCAAATCTATAACTGCCTATTTCTAAGAAGGAGTGGAAGTATTGATTACACTTGATAAAGTATTTCGAAATTCCTGTTATAATTCATGCAAAATTCAGTATAAAATTATTCAGTATCAAAATTATAATTCAATATAAAATTATCAGTTAATTTGAATCTTTTTTAGGTCTTAGAATCCTGTCGAGGGTACATAAAGAGAGATATAAATTTTTTTTTAAGTGAAAATATGGAAGATTCATTATACTCTTATTATAACAAAGGAGGCATTACTAGTGGCTTGACTTGTAAAGGTACTCATTTTGTTCTTAACAACAAAAAATTTCAAATATTTAGTGGTTCATTGCATTATTTTCGTCTTCATCCAAACAGTTGGGAAGAAAGTATAAAAAAAATGCGGCATTGCCAGTTGAATACTGTATGTACCTATGTACCATGGAATCTTCATGAAGACAAACCTGGCGTGTTCAATTTCACGCATATTTTAGACTTAGTAAAATTTATTGAAGTAGTGAAAAATCAAGATATGTTTCTTAACTTGCGAATTGGGCCATACATATGTGCTGAAATTGATTTTGGAGGTTTGCCTAGCTGGCTTCTAAAAAACAAGGATATGAAATTACGTACTAATTGTATACCTTATTTGGATGCAGTGAAAAAGTACTTTACAGAGTTGGTTCATATTATCCAAAAGTATCAGTACTCTGTATCTGGTGGTCCACTCATTGCTGTTCAAATTGAAAATGAATTTGGTTCTTACGGTGATACCCAAGCAGATGTGGGTGATTATGAATACATGATTTATTTGAAAAACTTTTTAAGAGATTTAGGTATAAAAGAGCTTTTATTTACTTGTGATATGCCTTCTGTGAGCCTCTTGCGAGGTTCAATCCCAGATGTTTTAATGACTGCAAACTTTCAAACTGATGCAGAGAAAGAGTTAGAAATTTTGCAGAAACTTCAACCAAATAAACCTTTGATGGTTGCGGAGCTCTGGTCGGGATGGTTTGATCACTGGGGTGAGAAGCATGAGGAAGTTTCTGTGGATATTTACATAGAGTCTCTGAGAGTCATTTTAAGTCATGATGCTTCTTTTAATATCTATGTTTTTCAAGGTGGTACTAATTTTGGATTCTCCAATGGCGCTAATATTGGTTTCCCTTTACTTGAGAGTCCTTACTCTAATACAGTTACTAGCTACGATTATGGTGCTTTATTAACAGAAAGTGGTAACTATACAGAAAAGTATTTTGCAACATTAACTTTATTGAAATCGTACAAAAAGGAATATCAGAGGCCAGATATGATTCTTGATATTACACCATCATATTTAAATATAAAAAGTATATCCACTACTGGACATTTACCACTAGATAAAATATTACCATTTTTGAAGAAACATCAGATTTATGATCCAGTTGTAATGGAAGAATTTGATCAAAGTTTTGGCTTTACACTGTATGAAAATTCTATTAGTGAAAGTGGCATGATTAAGTTTCATGCCACAAGAGGATTAAGAATTATCGTGTTTGTAAATTATATAGTTACATCTGTAATTGAGAAATCAGTTGGATTTCATAACTTACATGTTAATCACACTTCTAATGAACCTAGTAAACTGTGGATCTTAATAGAAAACTTAGGCAGGGTAAATTTCACAGATAGCAGTGATATTCTTAATAGTGAAAGGAGAGGTATTATTGGACCACTGCTGTTAAATGAAATAGCATTAAATAATTGGAATGCCTATGTTTTGGATTTTAATGATGATTTTATTGAAAACATTACAAAGTTTAAATGGAACGATATGGATAAGCAGAATTCTCAAATGTGTGTCGGAATTTACTCAGCTAATTTTTCTGTAACTGATGCTAGAGATAGTTTCATAACTTCCTCATCTTGGAACAAAGGTATTGTTTTTGTCAATAGTTTTAATATTGGAAGGTATTGGCAAGTAGGACCTCAGCAGACATTATTTGTGCCAGGACATCTATTGAAAGAAGGAATAAATGATATATTGGCATTTGAGTTGCACAACACAATAATAGATTTTGAGCTCAAAGATCATCATATTCTTGACATTAATATATAGTCTCAGCTTTGGCTCTGGATTTCCAATTTGAAATTTTTATGGATCTTATGTCTTTCTCAATGCAGTCTAACCATCTAAGTTTTGGTCGTCCTCTCATTCGGGTTCCTATTGGTTTGGCCTTAAAAACTCTTTTTGTGGATCTATTAAGTCGAACTAGGTGTCCGGCCCATTTTAATCTTTGTAAGCTAATAAAATTAATTATATCTGGGTTTTTATATGTTCTGTATAATTCAATATTTGTTCTTCTTCTCCATATACCATTTACATTAATTCCCCCCAAAATACTTCTCAATATTTTTCTCTCAAAAACTGCTAGGGTTTCCTTGTCTCTTTCTGTCAATGCCCAGGTTTCAGCTGAGTAAGTCAAAACAGGTCTTATTAGGCATTTATACAATATTATTTTAGTCAATCTTTTAATGTACTTAGACTTTAAATATTTCTTTAATCAAAAAAAAAAAAAATCGATTAGCAGCAGTAGTTCTGCTATGAATTTCAACAGGTATATTATTTTGTGTATTAATTTCCGAACCTAGGTATATAAACTGCTTTACAATCTCAAATCTATAACTGCCTATTTCTAAGAAGGAGTGGAAGTATTGATTACACTTGATAAAGTATTTCGAAATTCCTGTTATAATTCATGCAAAATTCAGTATAAAATTATTCAGTATCAAAATTATAATTCAATATAAAATTATCAGTTAATTTGAATCTTTTTTAGGTCTTAGAATCCTGTTGAGGGTACATAAAGAGAGATATAAATTGTTTTTTTAAGTGAAAATATGGAAGATTCATTATACTCTTATTATAACAAAGGAGGCATTACTAGTGGCTTGACTTGTAAAGGTACTCATTTTGTTCTTAACAACAAAAAATTTCAAATATTTAGTGGTTCGTTGCATTATTTTCGTCTTCATCCAAACAGTTGGGAAGAAAGTATTAAAAAAATGCGGCATTGCCAGTTGAATACTGTATGTACCTATGTACCATGGAATCTTCATGAAGACAAACCCGGCGTGTTCAATTTCACTCATATTTTAGACTTAGTAAAATTTATTGAAGTAGTAAAAAATCAAGATATGTTTCTTATCTTGCGAATTGGGCCATATGTATGTGCTGAGATTGATTTTGGAGGTTTGCCTAGCTGGCTTCTGAAAAACAAGGATATGAAATTGCGTACTAATTGTATACCTTATTTGGATGCAGTGAAAAAATACTTTACAGAGTTGGTTCATATTATTCAAAAGTATCAGTACTCCGTATCTGGTGGTCCACTCATTGCTGTTCAAATTGAAAATGAATATGGTTCTTACGGTGATACCCAAGCAGATGTGGGTGATTATGAATACATGATTTATTTGAAAAACCTTTTAAGAGATTTAGGTATAAAAGAGCTTTTATTTACTTGTGATATGCCTTCCGTGAGCCTCCTGCGAGGTTCAATCCCAGATGTTTTAATGACTGCAAACTTTCAAACTGATGCGGAGAAAGAGTTAGAAATTTTGCAGAAACTTCAACCAAATAAACCTTTGATGGTTACGGAGCTGTGGTCAGGATGGTTTGATCACTGGGGTGAGAAGCATGAGGAAGTTTCTGTGGATATTTACATAGAGTCTCTGAAAGTTATTTTAAGTCGTGATGCTTCTTTTAATATCTATGTTTTTCAAGGTGGTACTAATTTTGGATTCTCCAATGGCGCTAATATTGGTTTCCCTTTACCTGAGAGTCCTTACTCTAATACAGTTACTAGCTACGATTATGGTGCTTTATTAACAGAAAGTGGTAACTATACAGAAAAGTATTTTGCAACATTGGCTTTATTGAAATCTTACAAAAAGGAATATCAGAGGCCAGATACGATTCTCGATATTACACCATCACATTTAAATATAAAAAGTATACCCACTACTAGTCATTTACCACTAGATAAAATATTACCATTTTTGAAGAAATATCAGATTTATGATCCAGTTGTAATGGAAGAATTTGATCAAAGTTTTGGCTTTACACTATATGAAAATTCTATTAGTCAAAGTGGCATGATTAAGTTTCATGCCACAAGAGGATTAAGAATTATCGTGTTTGTAAATTATATAGTTACATCTGTAATTAAGAAATCAGATGGATTTCATAACTTACATGTTAATCACACTTCTAATAAACCTAGTAAACTGTGGATCTTAATAGAAAACTTAGGCAGGGTAAATTTCACAGATAGCAGTGATATTCTTAATAGTGAAAGGAGAGGTATTATTGGACCCCTGCTGTTAAATGAAATAGCATTAAATAATTGGAATGCCTATGTTTTGGATTTTAGTGATGATTTTATTGAAAACATTACAAAGTTTAAATGGAACGATATGGATAAGCAGAATTCTCAAATGTGTGTCGGAATTTACTCAGCTAATTTTTCTGTAACTGATGCTAGAGATAGTTTCATAACTTCCTCATCTTGGAACAAAGGTGTTGTTTTTGTCAATAGTTTTAATATTGGAAGGTATTGGCGAGTAGGACCTCAGCAGACATTATTTGTGCCAGGACATCTATTGAAAGAAGGAATAAATGATATATTGGTATTTGAGTTGCACAACACAATAATAGATTTTGAGCTCAAAGATCATCATATTCTTGACATTAATATATAGTCTCAGATTGATAAAGATTTTATTAATTGCAGTTAACTTTTAATTAGAATTTTCCTTGAGAAAGGAAAAATTACAATTAACTTTTATTAATTACTTTTGACACTTAACGCCAGTCAGCAGACCAGCTGATATTTTGGGGAAAAGTTTTACTGGCGTTAGTGTATAAAAACTTCAGGTATGTATATATGTGTGTTTTTTACATTTGTATTTCTTAAGGTATCCGTCTACGTTCGGAGAATTTTTTTCTTTAAATGTAGAAACTAGTTCACATTTATACATTTTTAGATTTATTTTTTATATTATCATAGAGAATTGCACTTAAAAAATTTATTCCTGGAGAAGTTTTCATAAAATTTCTAATAAATGAAGAAAATTTAGTAAAAAAAAGGGCCTAATTTTTTAATAAATTATTTCAATATTTTTTTATGCAACACATTTCTTATACACTGGACCAGTGAATCACCTAAAATCTTTGCTTAATTTATATTTGGTAAAAAATTTTGATCTTTCAAAATCATACACATTGAATATTTGACGAATTTTCATTATTTTTATATCTAACTATGAGTGTAACATCATTAAAAATTATCCAGATTTAAAGCTTTTAGGTCATTTACTAGTAAATACTATCAAAAGCATTCATAATAATTTTCAACAAAATATTTTAAGAATTTTTTGAGAAATCACATTTCAAGTTTCAACATTTTATTAAAAATAACGTTCTGAGAAAAACATATTTGAAGTTTATGAAAGCAACTATTAAAAAATTAAAATACATGTTTAAAATTTCCCACACTTTCTTGCTTTGAAACTTTCAAATTGCCAAGTTGCTAATTATTTAAAATACTAGAAAAATGTTTAAAATAATTTTCATGAAAAGTTAAAAAGTTTTTTCCAAAAAATGCTCTTTCTTTAAAACTTTAAATTTTCTTTAAGACTTTAAATTCACAACTTCCGGTTCTGAAGTCACTACTTCCGTTTTGTTTTGACAGCTGTCACGGATGTTTAATTAGCTGTAACTTTTCTTTAAAATGCCTTAGAGACAAAACAAAAACAGATTTAGAAGCCTAAAAGTTGAAATTTTACAATTGAGAAATTTAATAAAATTTATGATTTTTGGCAAAAAATGACGTTTTCAACGTAGACGGATACTTTAAGATAAATTACCATTAATCCTAATTTAATGAAAATTTAGGACTTCATATAATCACCTCTAAAACTTATTTTCTAGGGGGAAAAACAAACTTATGTTTAAAACCTCTGTTAAAAAAGAGAAAAAAATATCTTCATTAGAAAATTGTTCTATATATTTTAACATTCAGATACATATAAATTTGAAATTATAGCAAAAAATATACAATTTTGGATTAATTCTGATCATTAAAAATATTGAGTAGTCAGTAAGGCTATATAAAATAGGAATTATTGTAACTGTTGACTAAACATTATTGAAAATTTGTACAATGTAATACATACTGGATTAGACAGTTTACATCTCTACGTAATAAATTTTAAATTTTATTTCATGAATTTAATTTTCTATAAAGTATAATTTTTATGACATTGTTATATATACAGTCGAACTTCGATAACTCGACTTCCTATAGGTCGAATAATCCGCTAACTCGAACTTTTAATCAAGTCCCGATCCATTTCTATACTTTTCTTTAAAAAACTGTCTCAATAACTCGAAATGAACATCTTCTAAGTTGAAGTTTTTGTGATAGATTTCCCTGGTAAAAACACAATTCTGTTCAAAACTTCGAATGCCAGTCAAGTTCGAGAACGAAGGTTCTCAAAGGTCACGAGAAAGCACAGGACGCTATTCACATCTTACAACAATACCTGGAGACCACCGAAGGTACAGACAACACCTATTTAACTCTGTTCAAAAATTAGGTGACTTTGTGAGTGCCAACAAACTTAAAGATAACTGCTTTTTTCAAATGAGATTTACATGATATGTATATTAATTAATATGTAATGCGGCTAAATTTCTTGAGTTTTAAACCTTTTAAACCCATTATTCTTTTGTTGTTTACATAGGCTATTAAAAATTGAAATGCGTGCAACTATAGTATTATGGCACATATCAAACCATTTAAACCATGTTCACCCACCTTAAGTACCAGTTGAGAGGGAATGGTAGGTAACTTCGATAACTCGAACTTCGGATAAGTCGAATATTTTTGGGGGTCCCCTGAGACTTCGAGTTATCGAAGTTCGACTGTATTTCTTTTTTGGTTTTATATTTGTTTAATAGTTTTTTCTATAAGTGAAATTTTTATTTCATGAATTTAATTATGTTATACAGTTTAACATTTGTGTGACACAGTTTTATGTATATTTTATGGCTATTTTTTGTTTTTGCTGAGGAAAAATTTTGCAGAACTTAAAATCATTTAAGTGAATGATTATTATTATGTCAAGTCAGAGTTTGTTATACAGTAAAGTAGCAAAGTTTTCGTAAACAATATGCAAACTTAAAGAATTGTTTTATATATATAAATCAGAGTTTCTCAAACTGTGTTTTGTGGAGCACAAAGTGCTTTGTAAAAACAATTCCTAGTGCCATATAAAAAGGTAGGACTTGTTTAAAATTAATAATAGTCTTTATGAATGAAATAGAATAAAAAATATTAGTATATTTTGCACTTTTAGTGTGTAACAAAAAATCAAGTATAAATCATTTATCCTTAATCACATAAAACATTTGTTTATATAAAAAGGTACTCCCTATTTCATGTGTCAGTTTTTCTTGTCCACTAGTTGGAAAAATAAAATTTATATTAAAAAAGGATTTATGGATGTAGACAGAGGCTGAATGCACTGTGTCTTTATTTCCAAAATCAATTAGAAATTTAACATCCTTTCAGAATTGTAAGAACAATTTTATTGTCTATGAAATTGGTAGTTTACTTACTTCTCAAATTAGTCAACATGCAGTCAAGAACTGATGACTTATTCATGATCCCCTATACTCTAATTAGTACTATTATCATGTGTAGGGCTAGCACGTTCGGCAGAGGGTCTGCCTATTTGATCGTCATACTTCTCGGGTAGACGGTTCTGTCCCCATCACAGCCAAATTTTTCTAAATGTCTAATTAATTTAATATTTTCTGCTTTTTCTTTTAAATTCTTATTCCTAAAGTTGTTTTATTATTTTCAAAATTGTTTTATTATTTTTAAAATAAATGTTTACTATTTTTTCAACTTTTTACGACTTTCTTCTGTAATGTAATAATAGCCTAAGTTATCTGTACGTTTGTCCTCGAATTTATGAAGCGGTTATACCTGATATGGATAGAGTACTCATATTGGATTTTTGATGAGTAAGGGTTAGCAAAATTCAAAGCGAGTAAAGTTTATCTTTTCCTAAACTATAGATCCGATTCTAAAATAAATTGGTATGAATAAGCGTCGTATCACAGCGAAAAATTCTGTCATCTTTAAAACATTCAAAATCCACCACGTTCCCCTTTTCGAGCGTTTAATGCCATTATATCAAGCCCTATTTTAGGAACAGGCTATTAAATTTATCAATTTATCTCGTAATAAATAGGTAAAAATAACAATTTTTTCTAGCATTATGACGTCCTTCTTTTAACTATCTCATTTAATCATTTATTTTAGATTATTTAAATATCTTCTGCATGATTTTCATACGTTTTATCCTTAAACTTAGATTTACCTAAATAATTTTCTTTTATATTTGGCTTAAATAATAGATTAGGTACATATGTGATAATTTTAATTGATTATTTTTGTAGAAAGATAATTCTCAGCCAAAAAACAAATCATTTTTACCTGCCTCATAGAGTACTTTACAATTCTGGAAAATTAAAAATTTTACTGATCCCATCATATGACGGGCTATATGCTAGTTTGTAATATATTATTTTTCAAAATCTGTTTTCTATAGCATGTTAAAATTTTCATTTTTATAAGAAAATATTTGTCTTGTAGACATGCCTTCAAATACTAAAAATTAATGATACAGGGAGAAACATCTATTTTCTTTCTGCACAACAATGAACAGAAATGGAGGGTTTAAAATGCATAAAAATTCTGTTAAGTCAATTAGAATGGACATGGTAGCACCAACAATTAAGAGGAATGTACTAGTTTTAATTTTATTCTATATTTGAGAAAATATAGCAACTCTAATATATTAATACAATTCTTTTATTTTTTAGTAAATGCACTGCATTGAATTAAAAACAAACTTATGGCTATATTAAAATTTAAGAATTATAAACTTAATTAGCCGAATGCTGGCCGCTTGGTTAGGGCACTGATTGGTGGTACCAGAGTTAGTGGGTTCGGAATTGGCTTTAAGCAGTAGGTCCTGGTCTCATTAGCCCTTGTGTGCAAAACAGTAGACTGTAGCACTCCAAACCAAACCAAACCTATAAACTTAATTATAAAATTATCTTCTATCAGGTAAAGTGAAACTTATTCTTCTGGTCCTTTACAACCACTTATATCAATGTGAAAAACAGGAATCTCCACGTTTACTGCAAATGGAACAAAATGCGGATTACATCTCCGTGCAAAGCTAAATATTTAGTTGCATTTATTTGAAATGCAGCCAAATATTTTCTCATTCTGAAAATCATAACAGTTTCATCCTTCTCATTAAATTTCTCTTTCACAAAACTAATAAAAATTTGTAGCAAATGTAATAATGCAAAATTATTAGAAGCAATAAATATAGCAAAATTAATGATAGCAATAGCAATAAATTGTAGATCTGTAATTTTGCCCTAAATTTATTTTCATACTTTTTAATTTTCTTTTCATGTCTATGTTTTTTTTTCAATTGTAAATTAGTACAGAGAAAAAAATTGAAACTGTGAAATCTAATGTGTTACAAACTTAAATGATGAAGCTACCTTGTACTATCAATGCCACTCTCATTTTGTCATTATACACTGTCTACCAATAAGTATTTGGACACCTGTGATAAAAAAGAAAAACTATCTTTATTCAAAATCAGTAGTTGGTAGAGCCTCCACAAGAGGCAATTACAGCGTGAACCCTCCGGGGCATACTTTCCAGAAATCTTTGCATTACAGCTAGTAGTATTGTCTTCTACTCGTCTTGGAGTAGACATACAAGACGGTCCAATTTCGATGTGCTTTGCACCACATTAACCAAGCAACGCGGTTGGACTTTATGACCATGAAAACCAAGCAGATGTACTTCTTTACGGATGGTATTCATTGAAACAATACTCCTGTATGCCTGTTGAAACTCCTTGCGGATGACGGCTATTGGTTGGGTGCGGTTCTTCCAAATTTTTCTGGACAGCACTCGCCGGTCTCTATCCCGGTTTCGTTGGTCTGCCAACTCGGGGCACATTTCAACAATCACTGCTTACCTTCCACTTCTTAATCACATACGCCACTGTTGAATTTGGGTACTTCAGATTGCTAGATATGTCCCTTAAGGATTAGCCACATTTGTGATACCCAATAATTATACCTTTCTTGAAATCGGAGAGCTCCAAACTGCGCGGCATCTTGCATGCGACTAATGCTGATGCTGTTACCTACACGATGTATACCGGCGTAGGCCGTGACATACCTCAGGACTGCAGATTTTGTCATTGCATAGGTGTCCAAATACTTATTGGTAGACAGTGTATTTACTAAATATAACATATAACTGCAAGATAAAATTTAGTGTTCCAGACATGCTAACTACTCTGGATTCTCTGGAGAAATGAGAGAATTTGATAATGCAGAAACCCCTTAGATTGCTCTGGAAAATAACAGAAATTTTTAACAACTAAAAGATCACAATTCAGTAATCAAATATAAAGTCTTGCAAAAAATAATGCCGAATATACTACTCTTTCCACACAGTAATGCTGCCTGATTAAAATACTGTGCAGAAAAAAACCACACTAAACTTAGGTCATATTTGAGTAGAAAAACTCTAGAATCCCAGATGACAAAAAAATGTAAATATTTTAATCAGTCAATTTTGCTACAAGAAAAGTTTTTTGAAAAGAAATTGCTAAAGTTAAAAAAGCTACTTATACATTATTAAATGCATAAATTATAATTTACCCTTTATAATTTACTACTGTGTGTTTATTTTAATTTGATCGATCTAATTTAGAAACCAATAAAATATGAATCTATGTTGAATTTGTTTTGACTATGATATATGTAAATAGCTTATACGGGTGCTTTATGCAGGGTTGGCAAAACCCTGGTTTTAAAAAAAACCAGCCCAGTGAGTTTTTTCAGGGTTTTTGGGCTTTTTTTTCGGGTTTTATCAGGGTTTTTAATATACTTTAATGGGTTTTAGATGCTTTTTTAGGGATTTGAACACTAGTCAGGTTTTTTGTTATGTAAGAGGACAGGATATATAAATAATTGTATGATTAAAATAAATTTAAAATGTTAATCACTTTTTAAAATTTTAAAATTTAAAAATAAATTTTAAATTATGCAGAAGAAATTTTTGTCTAAATTAAAGGAAATTTTGAAATCTTAAAATAAATTTTTTTCATATAAAATTTTTCTAACATAAAAAAAACTAGTTTTGAATGGCGATTATTTTATACTAAAAGTTGGCTTTGAAATAGTTGCATTTGAAGTATTTTCTTTTCAATAAAATGTATTAAATTATTGCTCTATATTTGTTAGCAGTATTGTGTTATTAAAGCATTCAGAAGATATTTTTTTAGTTAATTTGTAAGTTATATATGATAAGTAGCAGAATTAATTATATATATTATCCCCATGTTTATTTATTTGCAGTTATACATATTTTTTTCCTAATTTTTCTTGTCCATTTTTCAATTAATTTTATCACATGTAATACTTCAATATTCTTATTTTTTTTTTCATCATACATTCTTATTGACTTTATTTAATTTAAATTTTATAGTATTTGTTATACAGATAACTATTTTTCCCTTAAAAGTTTTTCAGTTTTTGTTTTTTCTAGCAGTTTAGACCCCCTCAAATTAAACAAAATCTAGGATCATTGTCAAAGATAAAATATGTAATATATATTATAGATTTAATTTAATATATTTATTATTAGCTAAATATGTGGAATTTTAAATAAAGATTTTGAGAACCCAATTTTGAAAAAACCCACTTGGGTTTTTTCAAGTGGGTTTTTTCGGGTTGGGCAAATGAAGCCAACCCAGGCTTTATGGGTAGCAGGTTAAATATTAAATCCTAAAAGAATGTTGGCATGACTGGTGTTCTGCAAAGAGTTTCGAATTTCAAAGCTGTTCCATGACTAAAAAAGTTTGAGAACCTCTGATATAAATTCTAAATATATACTGGTGTTCAAAATTAAGGCACTATTACTGCTAATCAATGTCTAAATGAGTTAAAGAACTTCTTGCAATCAAAACTTGTAAAAAGAAAAACAAAACTTTAATTATATAAAACTATCATTAGGCCTGTACTTACATATGACTCAGAAACCTGAGCTGTGACATAGTCTCATGAAAATAGACTTGTTATCTTTAATAAAAAGTTATTTGTAAGATTCGGAGTTCTGTAAACATTAACAGAATAGGGTGGCATAGATATAATGAAGAATTATACAAAATATACAGAGACCGTGACATAAATTTCATAAAAGTAAACAGAATGAAAATTTCTGGACATAAAATCAAGGATCTTCTATTTTAGACTAATTGGCACCCTAATCAGAGGCAGGCCCAGGCTGAGATGGGCTCAACTATATGCAAGAGAATTTTAAGGTACAGAACGTTAACTGGATTTCCATGTTAAGGAAGAGAATTCATGGGAAGCCTTTGGCTCACAAAGGGTGTTGAGCCAGTAATAAAGTTCAAAATTAAGATAATTAGGATATTGTCAAATTTAATAAAAAAACTGAATGAAATGTAAAATTACTACTTCAAGATAAAGGTGCAAAACTAATGTGTTGAATATATAAGCGTATTGGGGGCAAAGCCAGACAAGGAACAAGTTTAAGTATGTATGGCAAAATCTGCTTTTTGTTCATTTACAAGCTTTACAATTTTTTTTTGGTATCAATAGGTTAAAATTTAAATTCAAACAGTAAAAATGAATAACTACCAAAGTTTAGATGATGCAATAAGGAAGATCACGAGGAGGCTAGAAGCAGGGCATTCTTAAGTCCAGATTTGTAGAGACTTCAGTGTAATGTCTGGTGTCCAACTTACAATAAAAGTTTCAGGATACTGGATCCATTAAGAGGAGAAAGGCTGAGCAAAGTTGTTTAACATCTGTGGTAGCTAAAAAAAGATAGCTATCTGTTCATCATAGAAAGTTGTGACTTTTGTGTGTCCAGAAATCAATGTCTAAATGAGTTAAAGAACTTCTTGCAATCAAAACTTGTAAAAAGAAAAACAAAACTTTAATTATATAAAACTATCATTAGGCCTGTACTTACATATGACTCAGAAACCTGAGCTGTGACATAGTCTCATGAAAATAGACTTGTTATCTTTAATAAAAAGTTATTTGTAAGATTCGGAGTTCTGTAAACATTAACAGAATAGGGTGGCATAGATATAATGAAGAATTATACAAAATATACAGAGACCGTGACATAAATTTCATAAAAGTAAACAGAATGAAAATTTCTGGACATAAAATCAAGGATCTTCTATTTTAGACTAATTGGCACCCTAATCAGAGGCAGGCCCAGGCTGAGATGGGCTTGACTATATGCAAGAGAATTTTAAGATATTAAAGGTTATCAACTGGATTTCTATGTTAAGGAAGAGAAGTCATGGGAAGCTTTGGCTCACAAAGGGTGTCGAGCCAGTAATAAAGTTCAAAATTAAGATAATTAGGATATTGTCAAATTTAATAAAAAAACTGAATGAAATGTAAAATTACTACTTCAAGATTCATGATCAAGTTACAAAACTAGTGTGTTGAATATGTAAGCATATGTATTGGGAGCAAAGCTAGACAAGGAACAAATTTTATAAGTATATGTGGCAAAATCTGCATTTTGTTCATTTACAAGCTTTACAGTTTTTTTTGGTATCAATAGGTTAAAATTAAATTCAAACAGTAAAAATGAATAACTACCAAAGTTTAGATGATGCAATAAGGAAGATGTCTGTGTAATGTCTGGTGTCCAACTTACAATAAAAGTTTCAGGATACTGGATCCATTAAGAGGAGAAAGGCTGAGCAAAGTTGTTTAACATCTGTGGTAGCTAAAAAAGATAGCTATCTGTTCATCATAGAAAGTTGTGACTTTTGTGTGTCCAGAAGAAGCTGAATTTCAATAGTTACTATTGAAAAACTCAAAAGGATTCATTTTTACAGTGCAGAGATCATAGAAGTTGAACATGGATTAATAATAGATAACTGCTTTTCTTTACTAATGAGTACCAGTTCATCCTAAACACTAATTCTCAACATATTTTCATATGAAGAAAACCAAGGAGTCATTACCTGCCAATCAGCATTGGAAAAATCACACATCACAGCAGCGAAAGTTTGATGATCTGGTTTGGTTTGGAGTGCTACAGTCTACTTTTTTGTTGGCTAATGAGGCTGGGACCTACAGTTTAAAGCCGATTCTGAACAGCTGCGAACATCCATGTCACAGTAGGATTCGAACCCATTAACTCCGGTACCGAAGGCCAGCACCCTAACCAACTGGCCATTGTTCGGCTTGATGATCTGAGGAGGTATTGGAGTGGATTTAGTCATCCAACATGATGCCTGCTCAGACCACCAAACATTTGCTGACCATGTCATATTTTTAAGAGAGGCACTGTGACTGGTGTGAGGTATAGGCATATCTTGGATTCCTGTCCCTGAATAAGGGGTGCCACAAAAACTCATAAACTGCCTTATTTCCATTATGATATCATGGTGTGAGGGGTATAAAAGAAAACTATACCACCGTATAAACCCATTTTTTTTGTTCTGTTTTGTGTAAACACTATTTCATACATACCAACTCGTATGAATATTACACACAAATATGTGTGTGTATTATAACTATTAAAAGATTATTTTTTCTATATACCCCATGTTCTAATGAAATTTGAAATTTCTCATAATTTTGAATACCAGTGTACTTGAAGTTTGATAATAAATTAAATTTCTGTATATATACTTAAACATGCATTAAAAAATTCAATTAGCTATTATACTATGCACCAGAAAATTGTTAAAAGATAAAAATTTTATGAAAAAGTTTTCTATTATAATCTAAACTATTTTGTTGTACATTTTAGTGCCTTATATTTTATGTAACAATATTTTTTTATGCTCATATTAAGAATATCCTTATTTCCAATTCTCTCATATTCCTTATTTCTGTCTAGTATTTATATCAGTGTGTCTTAATCTTTCTTGTGCTCTGCCCCACCTAAGATTTTTTAACATTTTTATGAGCCCCAAACATATAATTTTTAACATTCAAATATGGAAATGTAAGAGACTTAAATGAGAGGCTTTAGAAAGAAATCTCTAGCAAATTATGAGCAAACACAGTTAGTAAATTCTGAAATTAAAGTATGGAATAATTAAAAAAAGATTTTTTTTATGTTATTTAAATTTTGCGACTCTTCTGCTTGATGCAGAGATTTTATGTTGCTTTTAATTTAGTTAATTTCAATCTCAAGTTGAATATTGTTGTATTTAGCCAATTTCCAGTAAGTTATTTATAGTACTAATCCACATTCAGTTAAATGTGAAGATTTGGCTGCACTTAGACACTTGATTTAGGCAGAAAGCCATGCCATCAATCCTTTTATATTAAATGAAACTTGAATTGACTCATCACTTCACATTTCTAAGAGTTCTTTATTAGCAATATTTAAAATATGCAGTATCCTAAACTTGACATAAGTCCATCTTCAATCGTCTCCTTGTGGAGCATGGGCTGTATGTTTGGAAACACCGATTTATATTTCTTCTTATGGTCCTTAAAAATATCCACATCCTTGATTTTGAGTGTAATTACTGCAACTTTAGACCTAAGTTATTCCATATTGTGTTCATCTGCAACTTTCTTTCTTGATGACTGCACACCTCGTTTCTGTACCTGCTTGCCTATTGTTACTGGAGCAGGTATTGTGGGTTTGCCTGTCTTGCTGACAATTAAATATTGCAGCAGCCATATACTGGACTATGTATTTATTATTTTCAATTATTGAACATAGTTAACCACAAATATGGCTGAAAAACACAGTATAACCAGATAGTGCCAAGTGGCCTGCAACTCTCTCGGTGTCAGCTCTCCTCTACGAAGAACGTCTGTTCTATCTCGCTCTGAGCAAGCATCTCCTCCTCTCTGTTGGCGAGAGCCAGGGTGGAAGGGGGGGTGGCACCCTTCCCCCTCCCTGGGTAGGGCTTTTCTACCCTCTCATCTTTGGCCGCTGCTAAGTGCCGTAAAAAAATAAATGCAGGTGTCCATGTTGCACAAACACGAGTCTTGAGTCTAGTAATTACATACGTTTTTTAAAGTTCTAAATTAAATACTAAAATAAGGTGTAATTTTGGCTATTTTTAAAAAATATACTAACTACTTGTTTCTCAACCTTATAATATTCAATTTAGACAGGATAGCTTCTACAGGATTACAATAAATAAGTTTAAAAAAAAAAAAAGAAATGAAGGCATTTTCTATGTATGATTTGGTTTGGTTTGGAGTGCAACAGTCTTTTTTTACTAAGCAAAAACTAATTAGACTTGAACCTATAGATGTACCTGCTCAACCATCCCCCTCATGTAGAAAAGTGTAATACCAGGTCCAATATACAACTGATCCATGGCTAAAGATAATATGATCACTGTCTTTGCCCTGTGACGTAGTAAGCGAGCCGAGACAAGCTTCTTGGATTTTCTCAGTTTTATTCCAACAGTCACAGCTATGTACATTTCATCATTATTTACACATTTATATACAAGGAGCATTATAAGCATTAAAAAAAACTCCGTTATGCCAGGCATGAACATACTTCGATTAAATTAAGCATCATTCTCCCCGAACGTCGGGTCACAAACTTCGAACTGTCCGAGAATCTCCCTCGGACAAAAGCCCTGTTTAGCCAATCCCAGGCCCCCTATGCTCTCTCCAGTTAGGCGCTTAACTTCGCCTCCGCTCCGAGGTGGGGGTAAGGATTTCCCCGCATTTCAGAGAAGAGAAGTATATGTTCGAAAAGATGCACCAACATTCCCGGAGAGGGGGCTAGCTTTTGGCGGGAAACTATAGAATATGTTACAGCCCATTGAGCTACTACAGCTCTCCTTGTCAGTTGTGAATGAAAATCATTTTTGTGAAAATTAAATGACACTGGGAAATGTGTTATGCTGCTGTGTAAATCTATTGAATGGAAAAACAAAACAAAAGGTTTTCAAATGATTTATTTTATTTCAGTTCTCATATATATATATGTATATGCTTCATTTTCACAAATATGCAATGAACTTGTATCAAAAAGATATCTTCAAGCATACATGTAGTTTATTTCATAATTATTAGGATCAGAAATATTTTTTTTTAGGAAATTACTAATTTGAATCACTAATATTTCCACAACTAACTGCAGATGCTGTCACAACTATTTCATAGTTTTCAATGCTGATAATTTACAATTTTTATGTAGTCTGAAAGATGACTAAACATATACAGTAAATGATTTTATGTACAAGATGATTCAGTAATGAGGCCAGAGATTTAATTACTTGAGATCAAAAAAGAATTCAAGATTGACAAAAAATGATACTCTTTATTTAAACATTGTTTGTGATTACTATTTTTTAAATAAATGAATACAAATCTTACTCAATAGTGTTCTCGGTATTGTACATTATAGGCAAAACTGACCTGAGACAACAAAAAAACTTTTCTAGCTATTAGCTATGAGAGGAATGCATTTGAGTGAAAACTAGAAAAGTAGACTAGATATAGTTCAAGGTTTGAATTTTGCATAGATCAGAATATATCAAAGTCAATATACATGTATTAAAAAGATGATAGTTTATCGAATATAGACAGCCAAGAATATATATATATGTATAAAATTATACTTAACTGTAATTTTTCGACAGAAAACATAAGTTTGTTAGAAAATAACCTCAGTACTAAAAATATGAAAATCAGTCAGTCATACAATGAAACCTATTTACAATTATTACATACATGAAAGCCATTTCTTCCTCATATCAGTATCAACAAAAATACTTTTTTTTCTACATTTCAGCTGAGAATTTAGAACTTAACTACTTTTGTTAAAAGTAATTCTAGCATAATGTTTTAACATTAAAAAGTTTTGGTAATATTTCACAAAATAAATCTTTCGAGATAAAAAATTTGTTCATTTTGTTTTAGACTAACTTTTTTCTTCTTTTGAAATTTGTCATACCAAAATAATAATAATTTAATTTCTACTTTGATGTAAAAATTACTGTGAAATTCACAATTTCAACACACACAACCATAAAACTCAATATTTCAGTAAAGTTCTTATATTTTACATTCTTTAAATAGCTTTACTAATATATTTATAAAATTATCACAACAAAGACTACATTTATTATAAAGAATATTAAATATAGTAAAAATGTTTAAATTTCACCATGAATTAAAAAAAAAACAGACTAGTTAAAAGAAAAGCATTATAGCCTTGAAAATTGGTTTAGAAATCATGCAAAGAAGGTACGAAATCAAGATCTCAATAAACTTTGTATAAACTTTTACAAATAGATCAACAAAAAAATACTTTATACATAGAGTCAAATCGACAATAGTGCTCTTGCTTGCACATGCATGGAAGTATGCAAAGAGAACTGTCATGTCCACTTGTCAACTTCCGCTTGAAGTGCTGAAGAATGTGCCTTTTGGTTAACAGCCATTTGTACAAAAAGGTCAAAAATAGAAAGAAGATGCAAATAGTCAGCATGAACTGCTTTTAAAGCGAGAATCACCATTTTCAATGACAGCCAATTTTGTTGGAGAGGTAGGGGATGAAGAAATGGTGCCATTTCGGCCCTGCAACTGGTAGCGTTCTTTGAGCTGAGCAAGGGCTTCAAGCAGCCTCATATTTGCAGCATCAAGAGTCTGAATCTTTCGTTCTTGGGCATCAATAACTTTTTGTTTTGCATATATTACACTCTGCATTTCTTGTTGTTCCCGACGAAGTTCTTCCTCTACTGTAATGAGCCTGTAAAACAAAATGTGTTGATTAAAAGTTAAGAAAATACTACAAACTTTCATTAATATAAGAAATTTCCCTTTCACCCAATCATTTAAACCAAGCCAGATGGCTGAAAATATTCTTCACTCTTTTAAAAGAAATTATTTCTATTGATTACAAGTTTTGTACTTCCCTTTATACGTTCTGGTTCTTAAAGTTGATAATTTGAGCCATGATAGCTCAATCGGAAAAGGTGGCAATCTCATAATTGAGTCATGGGTTCAAAGCAGCCATAGATCTGCCGTGATTGTTAATGGCAGCCATGGTACTTAAAACAGGTTCATGGTCATAATATCCTCCAAATCCAAATGATACCAAGACTGGAAGTGGTGGTGGGAATCTACAACTTGGTCCCTGATTCTAAATTATGAAAACCCATCAGGGACAATGTTACTTGTGTCTGTAGCATTCTAACAACTCTCCAGGTTCCCTGGTTGGCTTAAAGACCAGCTACAATCTAAAGAATAAATAAGCTATTGTTCTTATCAATTAGAGGGCCCCTTTGTACCTGTCGACAAGGGAAATGTCCAGTTACATCATTATGAGATCATTAGTGTTAATTATTGATTTTAAGATATTAAGTGTTATATTATTTATATTACTATACCAATTTATTTTATGTTAGATATCTTAAAACAATCAGTCTGAACTGAAAGTAAAGAAAAAGTAGATAGTTTGGTTTGGTTCAGAGTGCTACAGTCTACTTTTTGCAACACGAGGGCTAATGAGACCGGGACCTACAGCTTAAAGATGATTCCGAACAGCTATGAACATCCACGCGACTGTGGGATTTGAACCCATGAAGTCCGGTACCGAAGGCCAGCACTCTAACCAATCGGCCATCATTTGGCGTAAAAGTAGATAGATCTTGCCACATTTCAAACGAAATCTACCGAATTCTATGGCCCAATGGTTAAAGTCATGGGCTACGAACCGAAAGGTCTCCGATTTGATCCTGAGTCAGGACAAATTTATTTCCGTAATTTTATGTTCAATTTGTTTGAAGACTTCTAAATTATGCAAATTTTCTGTTCCATTAAAATAAATCTAGAATGTTCTGTTACCATATAAAAGCCTCTGTTAAAACCGTTGTTTGAGTACGAGCTAGGTAGCTGGGCATTTAATAAACGATGTTATTTTTTAAACTTGACTCTTCCTTGTGTGCCACCAGTACTTGCATCCCCGTGACAATATTAATTAGAGTGCAAATTTTGGAAAATATTCTTATTTCCCATATTGAACATATTTTATCTTAATGGACATTCATTTCAAACTTCAATACTCTCCACATTAATTCTAGTAGTTTGTAATAATCAAGTAGTAATTTTAAATTTTATACTTAGTTAAAATGGGAACAATGTATGAAAACCTATATCTACCTTGTGATAATGTTTTTCATTTGTTGGTCTTTTTCGTCTTGCTGCCTACGTAATCTTTCTTCTCCAGCTTCTAACCTGGCTTGCCAATCAGCAACCACTTTTTCAGTCACTGATTCTTGCTTTGAAAGCTTTTCTTCAGCTTCTACCAGCTTGGACTGCATGTCATTCATTAAGTGGCGTAACTTCTCCACCTCATGTTCATACTAAGGACAAATATCTGCTTTAAATTTCTTGTTTTGCATGTCTGAATCTAATTTATTATATTTATATTACCAAAATAAAATACATCTACTGGGAATCAAAAATTAAAGCTAAAATTGAAGTTAATACAGCTAGATATGTCCCATGGTATAATTTAAGTTTTTACACACAAAAAATATATTGGGGATATTTATCTAATACTGGAAATAGACATAACTGTTTCAAGTTTCATCTGTCAATATTAGTAAATTTGTTGAAATATTTCAATAAATATATTTACAAGACCAGGGCTACTAGGTGAACAAAGCATGCATGCAAATGGCCAAATTGCTAGAGCAGCTGATGGAATAAATAAACTTCAAATATGCTTATTGAATCTTTTATTATATATTGTTTAAAGAATTTTTAGAAAAAATGATTTTATTGAAAATTAGGATGCATAGTTTTGATAGCAAATTTTACTATCTCCCCAGAAAAGATTATTAGCAATTGAAAAGAAATTATGTAAAAATTTAAAATTATTGAATATTATTGATGAACTGAAAAGAAAGCAAAAAGAATGCACTTTAGTGCTGCATTTTGCTACTTTTATTTAATAGGATATCTGTTTTAATAAATTTAAATAAATAAAGTACATATTCTTTAAAACTTCTTATGTCTAGTCATTTATATGGAGCAGTCCCATAAATATAATTGTAAGCTTCTATGCATAGGGTCCTGTTTAATGCGACTAGATGTCCCGTTCAAAACAGGACTGTCTCTTTTTGAAATTACGAGTGTCAGTGTCCCCGAAATGGACTATGGGATGCAAAATTGTCCCTTTTCAGAAATTGTGCGAAAAATCTGAATGTATTAATTGAAAAGCAATATATTGACTGTAATAAAGATACTGAAATTTTTGACGAATTTTCATTAATTTCTAATTACATTACATCGCAAAAAATAACAGAATGGAATAATTTAAATGTTTCCATGGAAACCCTGTTGGTGGAAGTATTCAAACACTTTCGAGCCAACAATCTTTAGCATAAAAACTTTTCTATTGTCATTGAATGTATTTTATGTTTGCCTGCTACAAATGCTCCAGTAGAAAGAGTATTTTCTGTTATGAACAAATTGTGGACATGTGAGAAAATCCAGTTACAAATTTCAGTTCTAAAGGCGATGTTGGTAATTAAGGGAAATATTAAAAAAAAAAAAAGTGCCAAGAGTTTCATTCTTACTTGAAATCGTCACCAGCTATATTAAAACAAATTTGATCTTCTGATAAATATAAATATAACTGAACATTTTGGGTACATATATTTTGTGATTCATAACTTTTAAGCCAACTAACTTTTTCTGAATAAATAACTTTAAAAAAATGTTTTTTTTCCATTGACTACTATGATTTGACCTAAATAAACCAATTTCCCGTTTTGAGCCAAAAAATAAATGGTCATGTTATGTTATGAATCTACAAGGAATTTTTATCATTAGGGGCATCCAAATACTATCTTACACACAAAATATCCCAGAACCGGCTATGGGTGTGTATGTGTGTGTGTGTGTGTGTGTGTATATATATATATATATATATATATATATATAAAATTAAGGGGAGATAAAAATAATAAATACCAAATTATGCTATAATTACTTCATTCTCTTTGGCACCTACTTTGAAATTAATATGAAATTTTAAATATTAAATTATGCAATAAAAGTACCTAAGAGGCCAGAGGTATTTTTGACAAGTAAAATTGCAGAAATTTAGGTTATTGTTTATATGGGGTCATAACATTTTATGTATTACTCAATTATTGCTGCTTTTAAAAATCAAACAATTTGTCAATAATAATAAAAAAATACCTCTTCCATGCATCTTTCATTATTATTATCTGTGAGTAGATCTTTTGTTGATACCTTCTCATTTACTTTGATGTTGCTGTTATCATTATCATCCAGTTCATGTCTGCAATAAAAGTATAAAATTCATAAAATAAAACAAATGTAACATAACTTTATGATTTTAATGTTTAGTAGTTATGACATAAGCAACAAATAAATAAATAAAAGTATTTGAAGTAATTTTATAGATAGCAGATTTAAAACTACAGCTTTTTATTCTCTTACTTAAACTATAAATTTTTGTCTTAATGCTACTTTAATAACGTTTGACTATCATGATTAATAGTGGCATGCCTTATGACATTATAATATCACAAATATCAGAAACACAGTATATATTAAACACTATATATAGTAAAATTATATCAAAACTGTTTAACACATTGCATGCAGGTCTATTTTCATCACAGACTTACACACAGGGTTCCCACTGTTTTTCCAGAACAAAAATTAAGGACTTTTTAAGGACCAGAGTAACGTTTTATAAGGACCTACTTGAAATACAACATAAACCCTATTTCCTGAGAAAAATATTTTAATGGTTATGAACCAGACAAGGCATGTTCCATAAATGCCCTACAATATTTTAGAATTAAGTTTTTAAAAATTACTAAAAAATAATATAAGATAAATCTATTTGACAAAAACAAATTTTGAAAAAAGTTTCCAGTGATCAAACTAAAAATAAGTTGTGAATAAAATAAAAATACAATATTATAAACAGTACTTTCTCAAATTTATAAATGACTCATGTATATATATATATATATATATATATATATATATATATATATATATATATAAATACTAGCTGATTATACCCAATGTTGCCTGGGAAAGAAGAAAGTTTTAGACTTTTCTATCACATTCAATGCAAGGAAATTAAACTTCCGTAAGTAACTGAAATATCTACACCCTCCATGCTTTGTTTAATTAAAATCTGCATGACTGTTAGCTATTAGGAAAGGGCAGCTGACTTTATTCTTTAAACCTTTTCAGTATGCGAAAGATTATTTATTTGTCAAAAAAGTTTTCTAGCTCATGACCATAAAAAGTACTAATAAACGAAAAGTATTTTCATAATTTTATAAAGTAATACACTGCAAACATATATGTATTTGAAGATTTTCTTTATTATTAATACTGCACTTTCGACTAGAAAATGTAAAAGAGTGTTATGAACATTAACAAATATTTTATATATTCTTTGACCAGTACTTATCACCTGTACTGGCGTTCTTAGAACCGGTTTTGGGTAAATATTACTCCGAACTTATAAAACTAGAAAGTTAGGAGAATACAGCTAAAACTGATAGGAAGTGAAGAAAGCAGATTGCGTCAATGAAGAAATTGATTGCAGTCTAATTTAAAAATTAAGGAGTTTTTAAGGACTGCGGGAACCCTGTACACATGCAGCAGGCATTTCACCATGGCTCACAATCCTGCCCTTAATTGTAAAATAATAAAACAAAATTAGATACAAAAACCTTTTTTCAGCAAATACTTAGTTCTGAAAATACAAACTTTAGTGACCATTTTTTATCTCTGTTTAAAAACAGGATACATGCGATACACAAGTAAATACAGTAACCACTTACCCCTTCTGATTTTCTTTGCCATTCATTGTGACCACAGAATTAGCATTCTTCTGTTTCCTCTGCAGATATGAAGCAGCTGATGAGCACTGCTTGTGATGATAGTGATGCAATGACCGGGAAGGGTGTGATAATGCCCGAGTGGCAAGCCGGGGGGAGCATGCGATTGTTGCACTACAACACAGATGTTGAGTGCCTCCAGAGTAGCGAGGATTGGTGCGGGGTGCCGTTGATTTGAACTGGCTATTCCTTCGCTCTCGGGGAGGGGTGGAATTGCAACTTGCTGTTCCTGATGAGGAAGAACTTGAAGGGCAATTACAACCATCTACTGAGAGAGTCAGTGAAGAATCAGCATTAGCTGCAAAAATTTAAAATATCACAATGTCTATAAAGTTAAAAGAAACAAAACACACTAAATACAGAAGAATTAATTAAAAAAAATGCTTATATAATGAAATTTTAAATGCATAATTAGCATTTAAATACATAAGTAAATGCATTCAGAAAAATATTGAATTCTACAGCAAGATTTCATCTACATTCAATCATTCATTTTCATTCAATTTTAAGTTTTGCCATAAACAGAACATGATGATTCAGAACATAAAAAAATATGGAGTAGCCTTTCTTCAACTTATTTACTTATTAAAAAAAAAAAAATTTGTTAGTCACATTTTTGTTCTTACTTTTACAAAACATATCACTATCCCATAAATAATATATTTCTTTTAGTTAAGCTAACAACATGTTATCTCATTAACTTAAACTGACCTGCCAATTCCAAAAAGTTTTTTCGTTTGCCAGAAGTAACCCATAAATTGATAGAAAATTACAATTTGGGTATAATGTACATTCTGAAAATTTGGTTCCTCTAAATCAAAACATACTTGAGTTCACAAATAGACACACATGCACACAAATATAATTCAAAAATCAAAATGTGAAGATCAATCAAAATCTAGAGGTTAAATTTTTGGATCATGTACTTTTCTTTTATATACCATGAATATAAAAGAATTTTTTTTTTAAAAAAAAAGAGGGGAAGTGCTAACACAGTAGTTTTAATAGGGATGAAATTAACATTTCACAATCCAGTATCCAGCTGAATTTTAGATATCCTATTAGATACCTATGCCTGAGATGCACATCAGATATCCAGCAAGAATATCAGAAGGTTAAAATATGCTTCTGTGAAAAGAAAATTACCCTCTGTGAAAAATTGAATTTTGCAAGCTTAATGAAAAATCGTGTTTTCAAAAGTTAAAATTAAAAACAAAACAGGCTGGAACTGTTTCAAAAAATCCATAAAACTTAAGAGCTGCGTAGAGGTTGATTAAGGAAAAAAATATTTTAGTCAAAATATTATATTTTATGACATATTTGCCTTATATTTTAAATCTCATTTATAAAAATGATAAATCTAGGGAGGATTTCTTTCCCATTAATGTCTAGAAAATGTCAGAATTAGATTTTTAAATGTGATTTAAAATTAAAACATATATATATATATATATATATATATATATATATATATATATATATATATATTTTAAACATAGGATCTAAAGCTACCTTTTTGAAAAAAATATTAGTCAAACAAAATCTATAAATTATTTTATTTTTCAAATTTTCTTCCGGTATATAAGAATAAAAAATAAAATAAATGAGATAGTCTAAGTTTCACAAACATCTTTTTTTTTTCTGTGCAGCTTTATTATTAAACATATATTTATGTGAACCAATTTTGTAATTTATATTTTGATATGTTTAAAATATTTTTTTAAAGAATGTTGAATAAAATAGATTTGTAATTTTAATTTTAAAATATATAAAAAATTACTACACAATATATATATATATATATATATATATATATATATGTTGGAAATTATGTGAGTTATAAGTGATTTAAAAAATGGAACTCTTTTATAATAATGAAATAAATGAAAATAAAAGACCCATGCTCGCGTAAGCTTTTACAATAATCCAGTCAGGCAGAAGCATTTTGGAAATATTTAATGAGTTTGCAAACAGATAAGAATCAGTTAGCGCATGGACATGGAGCTGTCAACACCATTCCACGCGTGTCTTCGACAAATAAATGAAAACGGCACAAGTTGCTTCTAAATGAAAGTATGAGTTAATAAACTTATTATCAAGAAGGACTGTTTTCCATTCACCTTAACACCTTAACACATATATATATATGTATATATATATGTATATATATATATATATATATGATACTAAATCCAAACCACAGGTTCTAGCTATCCAAAATCTGATATATGGTAAGATCAATACCAGTTTCATTCCTATTTTGAGTATTTCAATAGTTTACATATTACTAAATCTATTTAATAAATTTTCCTTTAATTAGAAATTTTTTTTAGAAAAAGGTGTGAATAGAGGAATCCAACTATTTAAACAACTTACCCAAGGATGTTGGTCCAAATACTGATATATCCTCAGCACTGAGGCTACTGAATGAGCTAAGATGTGACATTCTCAACTGCTTGCGAACATTACGAGAGCAGCGGTCCCAAGGTATGCTTGAATTGGGGGTGGGAAAATGATACATGGGGTTGTTAAAAGCCAGAGGAGGGTTCTGGCTACCATTTGATATGGGATGAGATTTATTTTCTTGGTGCAGCTCTGGATCGACGGGTGAACTTGACTGGCTGTATGGGAAAGACTGATAACCAGATGATGCAACGTTGGAAAGCTGAAAGAATATTAAAATGCTTAACACAACAACTACTTCGAAAGGATTCAACAAATAATAACTAAAAATTTTTAGATTTACAGTCAATAAAATTTATTAAATATTTGTTTAACATAATTTTTCTGAAAAATGTTTAACACAACCACTTCTAAGAATTTAAGAAAATATAAATAAGAGTTTTAAATTTATAATCAATTCAATTTATTCAATATTTGTTAATATAATCTATCTTTTTAAAATATATTTTCAGTTAGATCTATTCTCTGTTGACAAATGCTTCAGTTAGATAAAACTTTCTAATTATACAAATTTTTAAAATATATAAAGATCTTACAGGAATGTATGATATTTATAGAGCAAAAAATAAAATCGGTTTACAGAGTATATATCACTATAAGTGTTTTAAAAAAAGATTTAATTTAAACTGCAATGAATAACTAAAGTAATAATTTTTTTTTAAATGAAAACTTTTAAGATTACATAAACTCTACAAAGAAGCATAAAAATGTTCCACTTTACAATTAAAATATAATTTTTAAATGTCTATTTCATAAAATCTAGTGCATTGAACAGATGTAGTTAATGTTAAAATAAAATAAAGATAAGAAAAATGAGAATTCCATAAATTTTTCTTTAAAAGTTTAAGCAAGCTCTTATGCTTCTAGTAGTGACACCTCAACATCTGCATAAAGCAACTATTCAAAATGGACAAAACTAAGAAAAAACTCTAGAAACTTATTTTGAATAATTAAAAAGATTAACTGAAGCATCACTCAACAATACAAACAGCCCTTGTTTCATAGTAGAGAGAAGATATTGGAGACCATTTATAACAGGGTTATTAGTATTGTAATAGGGAGATTGCCAAGGCTAGAATATAGAAGTTAAAAACCTGTAACTGAATTTTTTTTCTTCTAAATGTTCTAAACGAAACATTGGTTACTAATTTCTGTGTATTCTACCATAAATGCAAAAGAATTATATGTAATTAGATTTTAAGTAATTTATTTTTAAAAGGAATGAATGCATATAAGCAGAAAATGAAATGAAAAGCTAGTTATGTTTTTAATATCTTTTTGATATTTTGGAAATTTCATACTTTGCCTTAAGATATTAGCACTGAAATATAAAAAATAGTGAAATGATCAGTATTGTAAGCTGTATTTGAGGCACCTTAAAGTAATTTAATTTCTTTGCTTTCTGTTTCCTGTCTAATAGACACACAGTATATATGTTGTATGAGGTGACTAAAATGGGAGTCCAGTAACCAGGCCAAAAACTGGACTACACATTGAGCAATGCCATGGGAAACATTGTAAAACACTTGAAATTTGGATATTTTAATGTTTTGTCACTGCAAAAGTAAACTTCAGACACTTGTCAAAATGAGGTCTAGATTTAATGTGGGTTGATTATATTGCTGTGGACTTTACAGCACTAAGAGTGACTGACTGGAACACCCTAAATGATGAGGAGAGTGGTATAGAAGAAAAATCTGAAGAAGCCTGTGGCCCACAAAGGGCTGTTGAGTCAATAAAGAAGACTATATACAACATTTTCTTTGACTGTAACTTACCTGACTAATTGAAATCTGACTTCCCTTATGATTCATTTCCATTTCACCAGATGTGTTAGCTGAATCATCTGTATGTCCATTACACTGGCCACTTCTTTTCCCTAATTCTTTGCGGTCTTTATTTTGAGGGGAGATTTTAACACAATTACTATTAAAAGACACACTTTGACTACCATTGCTGTTTTTTGGTGTTACTGTTCTGTGTAAATCAACCACTTTCTGTTCATTATATGGGGAAGTATTCATTTTGTGGGCAGGAGATGAAAAGTCCTCATTTGCTTTTATTTCACCGTAAATGCAAGATTTCGTTAGTCGTGGAGATACTGAGTCAGTCTTATAATTGGAAGTGCCCTCATTTTCAGCATCATTTCCTGTAGAAACTAGACCCTGGTCAGCATCAAACGCACTACATAGTACGTAGTCGTCAGAGGTTGTAAGGTCAGGAGCAGCTTTACGTCCACTTCCCATTAAGTAAGCACTTCTATAAATTAAAAAAATAATAATTAAGTACACACATACATACACCCTTAAATGATATGTACACTTTTTTTTTCTTTTTTACAAACTATATGCTGATTAATACCATTTACCAATTTTAATTTTCATTAACAACAGTGGAAACAAAAATAAAACAAATAGGTATCATTGATTAATTTTATATATTATGCATTTTTTTTAGGACTGCCTACTAAAATGACAACATCTATTATTTCTCTTGATCAATAGAAAAAAGAACAAAGTTTAGGTTGGTACACATGTGCTAAGAAAATGTTATGACTGTTTACTGCAAACAGGATTTTATGTTTACATGTTATAATGGGATTTTAATGACAACTTGTAATAAAAACATGCAACTTCAGCAAAGTTTTGGGTTCTACAGATCTGTCTTAGTGAAATGAGATTTTGGAGATGTGAAAATTTTACAATTTCAGCACAGCTTCACTTAATTTAGGATATTGCAGACCAAAAAATCAGAGGAAAAGGAAAGAAATCTTTTTAGTTGGCAAAATTTACAAAAAGAAACTTCTTTTTCTTGAAAGAAGAGGAGTTTAACTAGTCCTAGAATTAAGGCTCGCAGATAAGATATTGAAAAATTTATACTGAAGATTTCATTACAAGGGCTAAACTTAAAAGAGGCCTGCGAGGTTTTTTCTATTGTAAACAAAGAATTTTTGGGAAAATAAATAATTTGAATGTAATTTGTATATACATAATTGCAAGTAAAATAAATACTTTCTTATTTGCAAATATGTAATATTTATTTATGCTCTCCTTAAATAAATATGGTTTTTCTCTATAAATATAAGGGATTCTGGAGAATGCACACACACTGTTACAATGCTAAAACAAATTTTCTTTTTATGCAAGTACACACAGCAACAATATTTGTACAAATATCTCATAATAATATATTTGAAAATAAAGTTCTTCAGTTATCGAGTGGAACACATCTAGAAAAAATTCTCCAAAATATGCTGATGTCAGTGGAAAGAGTTCTATGATTTTTACCTTCACCCTTTGTCGACTAAAATGGAATATGAAAACTGACCCTCATTATTCTCCCTTTACTTCCGGTTATATATAGATATATAAATAGATATTATAAATTGTTAATTTTTTAATACACATAAAGCTCTTCAGGTCTGGAATATTATATAAGAAATAATGGATTCTAAAAGTACAAATAAAAATATTCGTTGAGACTTATTTATATTTTTTTTATGAAAGTCATAAGATTTTAATGCAATTAGAGATACATCTGTTACTGCAAAAAAATACTTCAAAACAGAGATTTACAAAGCCATGAAATGCTATCAGTTTTGTGCTCAGGGGATATGGTTGCATCCCTCAAGAAATGTCAGTGAAAGAGGGGTGCAGTAAAACAGTAGACCTGATATACCTCAAAACTCCATGGAGGAAAGCACTGATAAAAATGTACATTACATCCATTTTCGAAGCATTTTTGCAGGTCGAAAATTGTACGTTTTGAAGTCATCATCTCAATTTATATATTTGAAAATAAAGTTCTTCAGTTAATAAACTGACACATCTCTAAACTTTTATACAAGGAAAAAAATTTAACATAAAGTGCATACATAATGTAGAACAGATGAATTATAGACACTGGTCCAGTCTGCTATGTTTTTTTTTTTGCCGACCAACAGAAAAAAGCATGTTTTGAAAAGTCGCCAAGTAGAAAAACATGGCTGTGGTACACATTTTCTGAAAGATTTAAAAAAAAAAAAAAAGACCCATCATAACTAAATTAACTAAATCCCAGAAAATGATAAGAACAAAAACAAAATGTTCTAAGCCAAAGCATCTTGTTTGATTTAGAATATCCCGATACTTTTAAACAATTTCAAAAATAGTAAGAACCGAAATAACGACACCCACTATAACTAAACTACTAAATACCAGAAAATGAAAAAAAAAAACTGACCTAGGCGACTGTAAACCAAAAGAACAGCTAAGATGCAAATTTCTCGAACAGTGCCGGTACTGATGTCAGAAATCACATGCACCAATAGGGTGCAAGAACACATAGGAGCTGCAATACCCCAAAACCAAAGTCAGGGCAAACACACCAACCCACACATCGTCCCATAAAATTGCCAAACAATCACCAAATGTGGCAACAAAAAAACACGGCGTCTGTAATGCATCTGTACCATAACTTTTAGCTTATTACTCTAATGGTAGTTTTTGAAAAGCTCGAATTTAAACATATAAAAAAATTACACTTACCTAGGAAGTGTTGAGGGCCGCATAAAGGGTGTAACTGGAGATGTAACTTTTTGGTTAACTGTAGTTAAGGAATGATAATCTACTTCAATTGTCCTTGCTCTTGAATTATTTACAATATATGATTGCACTATTTCACGCTGTACATTTTTCATGCTATTCTCATTTGCTTTAATTGACAAATTTTCATTGTTGATAGAGTTACTATTGTGATCAGTCTGTTGGTTACTTGAACTCGATGAAGGAGCAATAACACTCTTTGGAATGGTTGTACGTCCTAGTGCAGCAGATATGCCATCTAAAATTTGTTGAAGAGTATCGATGTGGTCATAGTAACACTACAGGAAGAAAAAAAATTGAATTTTAATAACTATTACATAAATTAGATTAAGAGGACAAGAGACCTTAAATCTATTTTATAAAACTAATTGAATTTTATAATTATTATTCTCACGAAAATTAATAAGGATGTCAGATAAAATACATAAGGTACTAAAAATCTACAAAATAAAGATTTTTAATGAAAATACAAAAGATTTTCATAATAATTGAATAAGCCAAGAACAGTCATTAACAATGTCCCTAACGCACTATATTTCAGGCCAATTTTTTTCTCTTTATTATGGATTAATATAGAAATGAAATTATGTAATGAATATCTTTTGCATTAAATACAACTTATTTAAAAACAATCACTTAAGCAATCTTTTTTCATTGTTTCATGGTATTGCACACTCCATAATTCAACAAACAAATGATTATTTTAAACAAGCATACCCAGTTTTATGACAAATTAAAATCCAAAAATTTGAAACACATTTTTAAAAAATGTAATGCACATAGGGCATTTTTCGAGTACTGAAGCTATGAAATAAAAATTATTTAAGTTTTTAAACAAGATATACCAGAAAAATCAGGTTTAAATGAAAAAAAATATATACATAGTATGACACAAGTTTTGTATTTGATTGAATGCTGACATTTTAAAGGTCTTTTGTTCCCTTAAAAGTTGTTATAATTTGAGAAGGCCACTGCATTAAAAAATGGCAAACAATACCTTAAATATTATTGACATTTAATATGTTAACAACTTAGAAACATAAAAATTATACACATTTATTTGTGCATTACAAATTTATAAGTTTTACACTAATGAAAATAACAAGTAGTCTAATTTTTTTTATTTCATATTCTAAACATACTGTAAAAAGTTCTATTAATTTTTAAAAGATTATTTTTTTATGCATTTATTACAAAAATCAAGGATAAAATATAGAAACCTGATGTATAAAATAATATATTCATATTTATATATATTATGTTAGTTAAGATTTCTTTAACTAATTCTCAAAGATGAAAAAAGCTTAACCATTAGACTCACTTTCTGATTTACTCTGGGCAAATTTTCTGTCATTAAATTATGAAGAATTGCCAGTTCTTTGCCAATATCAATATAACCATCAAACTCATTGCGTTTGTTAAATTCTTTGGTGGGAGGACTCTGCAAATATCAAATTATTATTAGAAAATCAGAACAGCAAATAATCATATTTTATCTTTTAATAATATAAGATTCTAACTTACAGATATCTGCCGCAAAAAAGCCTTCATTGTGCTCCACTCTCTCTCAACAAATCCATTCATGAATTCCATAAAACTCTCTTTACCGCCAAATCTGAAGAAGAAATTCATTTATCAGTCTTTTTTTCACCCAAAATTAAAGTATGTATATGGTAAGGGTGGACACTGCCAAATTTTGTATAGAATAATTTCACAGTAGGAACTGCATGAAATAAATTACCATAATGAATAGTGCTTCAATAAGTGTGCTTGTTAAATATTAATGCCTACACTAATTTTATTAGGTTTTTATTCTAAAACTAGATGCAATTGTTTGGTTGTCAAGTCAATGGATAGTCTTAGCTAAATGATACCACACATAGAACAGGAATATTTATATACATACATATATGTATATACATATTTATATACACATGTATAGACATACAGTAGAACCTCTTTTTAACGACTCCACAATACAACAACTCCTTCGTTAGAACAACCATCTTAAATTATTTTAAATTGAAAAATTCCCAAATGAACTTAAAACAGGCGTCAATCAAAGACTTTTTTTTCAAAAATTCAGTAATGGAAATACAAATAAATAGAAGTGTTCTCTAGGTATGTACTGTTGCATCATTTCTTTGCTCAAATTTTTTTATTATTTTTTCAATTCGTTACAATGATCTTTCATTACAACGACCATATGATGGTCCCACAGAGGGTTGTTTTACCGAGGTTCTACTGTATACATAGAGAGACATATTTAGTTTCCCCAGACCTTTTTTTCATATACCGTGTTTAGAAGAGAAAGTGTATGATTGATTATGGTATTTTAAACAAAGATATGGTTTGGTTTTGGAGTGGTACGGTCTACTTTTTGCAATACAAGGGCTAATGAGACCAGGACCTACAGCTTAGAGCCGATTCCAAATGGCTACGAACATCCATCCCATAGTGGGATTCGAACCCACAAACTCTGGTACCAAAGGCCAGCACCCTAACCAATCGGCTGTCGTTCGGCTAAACAAAGATATGAGTTTTAACTATTACTTTTAACAAAGATAATAGTAAAAATTATTATCTTCACAAAAGGTGAAGAGTAATAGTAAACCTAATGCCCACAACATAATGCCTAAAACTGACTGCCATTAACATATGATATTGGTAATTACAATTCTTTTAAAAACCAAGAATCAAGAATGTTAAAAAATAAAATAAGAAATAAAAAAAAAAAAAAAAAGATTACTACATTGATATAAAAAGTTCTTGAAATAAGTTTGAAAAATAAGTTACCTGGTAAAGTTAGCTAAGGTTTGAATGGTTTTTGCTACCAGGGTCAAATTTCTAGCTGATTTACCTTGAGGATATTCTAGAAAATAAAAACAAATTATTAAAATAGTTATCAAGCAATGTAAAAAGATGAAGAGTTAAACAGCAAATAAGACAAATATTCAACTAAAAGTACATTTTAGGTTACGAGTGTATAAAACAACTTAACTTAAACTTAAAAAAATTAAAAACATTAAAAAAAATTTAATATAATACAGTATCTTGAATAGAAATACATTTTTAATTCTATTTAGCAGTTTTTAAACATTTTAAAATAAGATGAGTGTTTAACAAGTTATCAGATCATAACTATTTACCCTGGGAGAGGTTGAAAAGACTGGGGGACAAAATTGCGGGACAAAGAAACCTTAAGAATATTGATGCACTGATTAAATTGTCACATAGTTCATCTTTGCCAGCGGCAGTTAGCCTTTTTCTGCATTCATGGAATACTTCCCTGAGTTCACTGGAAAATGGAAATAAAATATATTGTTTAATAATCTTGTGATATAAATAAAATAATTTAAATATCATTACTAAAAGCCCATTAATTTTCAAACAATATAAAAAATAACTAAACATAAAGGACTATTTACAGAACATGTATATTACAGCACAAGTTAGAGATAAAAAAAATTTGAGTTTTTTTTGCCATTGTTTGTACAGATAATAGTAAAAGAGTGATGTGTTATTATATACTACATAATTACAAACTAATTAAAGCAACTATAAGAAAAATATCTCTCAATATACTTCAATTGAAATCCTGAACTTTTGAAGCAGTAGTGCACGCATATATAGATGGGTAAATATATTCTTTTACAATATGTGAATATCTAATATGCATGCATATTTATAAAAGGGGACTGGAATTTTATTTAGATAATTACAATTGACTGTGTTATATTGATTGATTATACATTTCTACACTGAACATGTTATTATAAATATATAATTTTGGAGTATTTTGTAGTATATAATGTAAAATACTTTCCACATAATAATTAATATTTTGAGTGTAAGAGAAAACTCGAAAATACCATTAAATTACAATTAATCATTGCTACTTCAAAATCATGCTTTTGCAAATTTTGCATTTTATAAATGACAATAAAAGTACAGTGAACTCACGTTGGAAAATTTGAGGCAGAATTTATTATTTTGACCCAAACCATTTCCACAAATGTCATCAGATGAGATTGCTGACGAAGTAGAGTAGCATTATTTGTCACTTTCATTGGATCCACCTATGCAAAAAAAATATAATTAGTTTAATGGTACTTAATAAAAAGGCCTGGATTAATACTATAAAATATATATAACTATGAACTTACTTCACAATCATCATTTGAATCTAGAACCATTCTAAGGAATACTCCAAGAGTGTCTTGCAAATACTAAAAAATTAAATATTATTATTAAAACTTTATAAGTATAAAGGCTAAGTCTATTAACACTAGAGTCATGGGATGAGCCATTTTTACCCCAAAACTATTTTGTGTTATCTTAACAGATTTATTCTTTTTTAGATACAGTAGAACCTCTTTTCAACAACCCCACAATACAACAACCCCTTTGTTAGAATGACCATCTTAAAATGTCCCAATTATTTTACGATAGGAATAATGTTAATTTTGAATCATTACAATGACCCCAAGCATATTATATTTTGTTAGAGGAACCACCAATTTTAGTCCTCAGAACTCACGAGCAAGTGGGCTATTTCAAAATTATTGTACTGTGGTGAACTTCAAGAAACCTGTATGAAAGAAGAATTTCAGAAAGAGTTCAGAAATCAGTCAGCTGAATTCCAACTGTTGCAGGAACCCTTATCGCCCCGTGCTCCTGTATATGACACTTCAGACACAAAATGACCCAGCTCCTCAGTGTCAAATTTCTGGATCTTCAAAATTACCATTTAATGAGTTTGTTGCAGTAGATGAAACTTTACAGTGCTGTGAAGAAAATTTGAATGAGGATGGTTTTATTGCCCGTATTACCCGAAATGAAGAAATCTGCGATTCCGATGACCGAGAAGAAATCGTCCAAGCTTTTGAAAAAGTGAATGAAAAATAAGCCTTCAATGCAATCAATGCCTTGCATCAATATTTTGAAGGACAATTTAATTCTGAAGATTTCCTTCAAGATCTAACGGATATGGAATCATTGATAATGAAAAATTCCCAAACGAACTTGAAACAGGTTTCAATCAAACACTTTTTTTTTTAATTCAGTAATGGAAATACAAATAAATAGAACTGTTGTCTAGGTATGTACTGTTGCATCATTTCTTTGTTGAATTTTTTTTATTATTTTTTCAATTCGTTACAACGACCATATGATGTTGGTCCAACAGGGGGTCATTATACAGAGGTTCTACTGTACTAATAATAGGAATAATATAATTATTTAAAGCTGAGAAGTAGAAAAGGGAAGATACTAAGTTTGCATAATCAACTTTCTATAAGTATTATGAATAATTATATCTTTACATATCCACAACCATTATAAAAAATGACTCATAAATACTTACTCTGTCCCCCAAAAGCTTCATATAGGCCTCAGTAGCTTTTGTTGCAAGAGAATTCCCTCTGAATGTTAAATGGAGATCCCCTAAATGGATTAAAAAATCAAATATTTAAAAAATTACACATGCAGGCATGAAAAACTTACCAAGAACTATTTTTAAGCTTAACAAGTAGATTACCTTTAAGGCATCCATCTACGTTTGGAGATCTTTTTTCTTTAGTTCATGTTTTTACAATTTTAGATTTATTTTTTATATTATCATAGAGAATTGCACTTAAAAAATTTATTCCTGGAGAAGTTTTTATAAAATTTCTAATAAATGAAGAAAATTTAGTAAATAAATCAGGTTTTTTTCAAAAGCTCTAATTTTTTTAATTAAATTAAATTATTTCAATATTTTTTGATGCAATACATTTCTTATACACTGGACTAGTGAATCACCTAAAATCTTTGCTTAATTTACATTTGGTAAAAAATTTTGGTCCTTCAAAATCATACACATTGAATTTTTTAACGAATTTTCATTACTTTTATATCTAACTATGAGTGTAACATCATTAAAAATTATCCAAATTTAAAGCTTTTAGGTCATTTACTAGTAAATACTATCAAAAGCATTCATAATAATTTTCAACAAAATGTTTTAAGAACTTTTTGAGAAATCACATTTCAAGTTTCAACATTTTATTAAAAATACGGTTTTGAGAAAAACAAATTTTAAGTTTATAAAATCAAATTTAACTGTTAAAAAATTAAAATACATGTTTAAAATTCCCCACACTTTCTTGTTTCAAAACTTTCTAATTGCCAAGTTGCTAATTATTAAAAAATACTAGAAAAATGTTTAAGCTAATCTTCATGAAAATTTAAAAAGTTTTGTCCAAAAAAAATGTTCTTTTCTAGATTCACAACTTCTGGTTCCTAAGTTGCTACTTCCGTTTTGTTCCTCATATATGGTCACCCTGCTTATATGGTCTGATTTTTCTGGATCGCTGAGCTAACCATATAACTGATATAGACTGTGTTATTTATTTAAAAATGGTTTTTGGCTTAAAATTTAAGGGACTTTTTTTTCTTTTCCTGCAGAACTCACATCTTTCTCTTTAGTGGGTCCCTAGGACTTAGGTAAGGAAAGCTCAGCACAAACATTGATATATATTCACTTACAAAAGGAACAATGTAAGTAAATTAGGAGAAAAAAAAAGAATTTCTTATCCAATAATATTAATAAAATTTAAAATATTTTATGAATAAATTTTTTTAAAAAACCTTTAAATGATACATACCTATTTTTTCAATATCAGACATAACAAGCTCAGCTAAAAATTCTTTGGCCATATTTTCCTTTTGCATAATATTAATAAGTGTAGTAGCAACATCTTCCTGTAATAAGAACAATATTTTAATTTTCTAAATTAATAAACTGAAAAAGTTAAACTTTATACTTAAGTAAGTCTCACTTACCTTAGCACGCACACTTATGGCAGGCTCAAGCATTTCACACAATGTTTTATATTCAGTTTTAACATACTGAAAAGATAAACAATAACAATTTATGAACTGAATATGTACTTCATTAACAATAATTAAAAAAAAACATAGGTATGAGTGATTATTGCATGCTGTAAAAAATATTAACACTAGAATTATGGTGGTTTTTGTATACCTAGAATTACGGCAGGTGTCATTTTGACCCCTTGATAAGATATCTGCATATTTCCCTATATGACATAATATATTTGTGAAAAATAAATTAAAATAACGAAAATTATGACAACGAACAGTTTGTTTTTAAAAATATACAGACTTTGCAGGTATGTAGGATCAATTAAACGATTTACTACGTTCTCTCCTAAACTTTTATCGCTTGGTCTCATTTCATCTTTTCCTAAATATGGAAATCCGTTTAATAAGTATTTTGTCCTAACATCTACTTCTAACCAAAATTTTATTCCGAATTTATCGAGCTTGTTAGGCATATACTGCAAAACACGGCATCTTGTTTTTGTAGGGAATAACTGTTCATCAAACGTAATATTTTCACTTGGTTTGTAGCAAAGCTTACAGTTTTCTATAAAAGTATTCCATACCTCGGATATTAGTGTAAATTTATCACACTGCAAACGTGAAGACTTTGTTAGTTTATTTTCAAAACGAAGAAATTTCATAACTTCCGGAAACCTATCTCTACTTATAGTTTCATGAAAAAATTTGGTCCCCAAGTCTTGGACCACAAACTAAGAATTGGTAAGCGCTTGGCGGCTAATGCCCCCTTACGTACAACTACGCTATGAATGCTTCCAGTTCTGCTAATAAAATAGTGAAAGAGTCATTATGAAGTTTACACTTGTCTTCAACATCAGTATATAGCCTGCCGTATTTCTAGGTAATAATCATTTGTTAGGGCTAAAATAAAAATACGATTTTCTTGAAATCTTTACTATTTTGTAAATCACAATGATTTAGGAAAAGTCAAGAAAGGATTAAGATATTTGCAAAAAAATAGAAGAGCTGTCAGTGATAAAAGTTAGCTAAGTGTCAAAATGACCCCTTCCGTAATTCTAGTGTTAAACAATAACAATTTATGAACTAAATATATACTTTAAACTCAGATAGTCTGTGGACTATAAGTGCGAATTTATGGTAACAAGCTGGATAGTAACCATGATATAGTTCATGTTAATAAGAAATCTTCAAAATTGACTAGCCATTCAATGAGTTATATAGTGAAATAGACAAAGAAAATGACAAACGATGAACAAATAACAGAAAAATCAGTCGACTTTGCCAATCACGTATGACCCTCATGTCAAGATTATATATTACATATATTTCTACACACACATATATGTTAATATGTTTTTGAATTTCTATCATATTATCTTCATAATAAGGCATATTTACCTGTAACAAATCTTTATACACAATGAGAGGTAAAACTTCAACAGTCTGAAAACGTGACTTAATTCTGATGGAGGGATTATCCTTACCACTAGCACCTTTCTCTGTGGTTACAGGATACCTAGAAATTACATTTTAAAAATATTATTTTATTTATTTTATCATTTGAAATAAACACAGAAAAGCAATTTTATTCAATACTACGGTCATAATTGTGATACAGCTAACAAGCAAAAAATTACTAAATGCACTATTTCATAATAAAAATTTTATGTTAATATTTTTATCACATTATGATAAACAGTTCATTAAAGAATGGAAATATAACAGCTAGGAATTATATTTACTAGATTTTTATTAGTACATCTGATATTAGAAAAAGCAAAGTATTTTTATATTTTCTTTCCTTATTGTAGTAGAAGCAATTAAAGTAGAAACAACAGCATGGCTAGGTATAGATACATTTTTAAAAGTTTGTAGTAACTTAGACACAGTTAAAATTGAAAAATAACTTTCAAATAAATCTATTATTGAATATTAAAATTTTAAAAATGAAAGTAGGGGACAGGGGCCATAACTAGGGCATGGCAAAGGTGGAATTTTCCATGGGCGCATCAGTCACAGGCGTGCCATACAATGATGAAAATGGGATCCAAAAGAGGACGACGATTCAATCCAAATAGAAATAAGAAAAAGTTGAAAAATATACATTGTTTTTTTAATTTATAAAACCTGACCTTATTTACAAAATCCAATGTGTATAAAAATTATATTTTATGAATTTTCTTATTTTTTACAATGTTTTTTAGTCTAAACTTGTTATAGATTCTTATAAAATGTTTACGAAACACTCCTAAAATGACTTAATCCAGTTAAATCTAGTTAGTGCTTTCAAATTTATTAAAGTTATTAAACTAAATTTAAACTTAGAAATTTATCAGTATTTTATGAAAATTTAACTTACAAATAAAAAATATCCCCCCTCAAATAAACTATTTAGTTTATGAGCAAAATAATGCCCCCAGTGTTAAAAAAAAATTAAAAATTAATATAATAGAAACATTTTAAGAATTAACAAAATATTTTGTGAGCTTATTCTGAATATATGATAAAGAAAAAAAGACATGTTTATATATTTTCTCATATTTGGCAGTAGGGGCGCAGACCAGTTTATTACCACAGGCACCAAAGGACCTAGTTATGGCCCTGGTAAGGGAACCTATTACATTTTATGCCACTTGTACCTTAGCCTAGAATGTTTTCAATGCTACATGTTAAATTTTTTTAATTACAGATTTGCTCATAGAGTGTGTGAGTGCATAACAAATAAGACAAAAATTTATATCAGTAAAGTTAGTACTGTACCTAAAGAAACTGCAACTCATGTATATATATTTTGATTTACCAATTTTCATTTCTTGGGTAAACTCAGTCATGAACTTCCAATGATTTTTATAAGTAAATCTGATATTTATAATATTAATCGTACGTCTATCAATGTTATTTCATACCTAGATGAGTGTAAATAACAACTGTTCAGATAGCTTACTCATTGTACCTCAAACTGGCTTCTGTATTTTACCATAACTCAGATCTATGTTAAAACAGCTTCCAGCCAAAATTATTTTAAAAGATAAATCAGTTTTTTCATGTAAGAATTTAATTTTTATAACTAAATTTCTTTCTTTTCCATGTTGTTAACATCATTTCCCTACATACAGAACTACTGTATAGGTAATTTTTTGTTTATATTACAATAAAATTTGTAGTTAAATGTCTTGTAGCTAAATCTCTCTTTCTCTTCCTTTTTTTTTTAACTATCCAGACAGTTTTTAAGTGCTAAATGCTCAGAAAAAACATTAAAATAGTGAATATAAAATAATAAAATTATATGCATTCATACTAACAACCTATAGGTATCATAATGTATTGGTTAGTTTTTTCATAACAAAATGGAAGAAAAATGCATTAAATCCTACTAAAAGAACCCCAGTAAAAATGCTTCCACTAAACACAACAACTTAACTGAAGCTTAATGCATGAAATCTTTAGATACACCATAAAACTTTTCAATTAGATATAATATATTTGTCTCAAATAGTTAAAATTAAGTTCCAAAGAGATATTTTTATAAAAAGAATACTATATTGAAAATATCTTACCATTTTTCTAACAAATGTTTCCCACTTATGCTAGACACAGGAATATGTACAGAACCTTAAAATGAAATAAAAATAAACAATGAATACATTAAATAATAACAAAGCTAGAACATTCATGTTTTTGTATAAAATATTATGAAAATATATACCAATTAAAACATTTTTGTCTCTTCTTTTCTTCTTATCGGCTTCTCTGTAGAGATTGACATAAACACTTCCAACAGTTGGCAGACTACTGCAATAATTAAAATAGCTTACACTTAACTTTATATTTCAGGCTCATATACATAAAATGAAAAAAATTAACACCTATAAGGAATACTTTGCCCAACTCTTTCAACAAAATAGAATTACAATAATCCTTATGTCAACTTACAAATAAAAACTTACCCCAAAAAAATCTAATATTTTACAGAAATGTTAAACTTGGATTTTTATAGTTACTTCAGAAAAAACAAATACACAATTACACGCACAAAAATCTACTTTGGATTTATACAGTTAAAAAAAATAACTAATCAAGGTATTAGTAGAGAACTTATAACTACCAGTTACTAAATTCTATTATTAATTAAAAATCTTAGCACATACATATGAATTAATAGAGTTTAATTATATTCATGTATTTAACAAAATAAAAAAAGATCACAGAATCTAATTTAATAATTTTTATGACATACAGTTACATATTATAAAACAGAAATTTAAAATTAATTGATTTTATTATTTTCTACCATAATTTAGATTTACACAGACCTTTTCTTCCTCCAGAAGAGCAAAAAAATATTTAAGTTTTAAAAAAAAAATTTAAATTCTTCATTTTAGGCTTAAATTTATAATAAAATTTATTAATAAAAAAACATTAAATCAGTGAAAATTAAATATGTTCTTAAAAATTATCTTCTTTAGTTTTAACTTGCTATATGTAAATATGATCAAAAAAAACTTTCAACGCAATAATTGTAGAAAATACAAATCTATTATGTCTTATTTATGAAATTTATAAAAGACATGTATTATTTTAGAAGAAAAAAAATAGGTAAAACCGTCCTGCAAAAATACATATATTTTTAATAAAAATATATGTTTTATTTACAGATGTAACTAAACTTACTAATTTTAACTTAATCTAAAGATAATAAATTTTTTTACATAGAATATTCAATGTGTCATTGAAACAGTAATAAATCTATTATATAGATCAAAAAAAAAAGATAAAATGAAGATATTTTGCAATTTCTATAATATTGTTAATGACATAGCTTATTTACTAAAAAAAACTTAATTTAAAATTTTTGATTATATTATATATATATATATTATATTTACACAATATCTTATATCTTATATTTACACATACAATTAAGACAAAAATATATTAAATTGATATAAAAAATTTTTATATGTTCCATCAAAAAATTTATTTACAATAGAATAATTTTATTTACATCAATTTAAATTTAATTGTCAAATTAAAATGAATAATTAATATTCTGACTTAATCTCAATTGCAGTAAAAAATTTTTAATTTTGTTAGTAAATATGTAAAAAAACTTCCAATTTATGCAATAATTTTGCTGGTATTATTATGTTTTACTGTATGAATTTCATAAAAGATCAGATATATAATTCAATAAGGATGAAAACTCACTTAAATTCGAAGTGCTCTCCCCAGAAACACATATCTCCTTTTTGTTTGGATGATGTTCTGGCATACAGTGTTTTGTCTAAACACAACTCGCAATAAAATCTGCTGTAAAAAAAGAATGTGTTTAAATATCAAAATAAAGCATTCTATCCTAAGATGTTTGATGTGCAAAAGGCATAACATACAGTGTGTAATAATATATTCACCGATATTCAACAAGTAACCTAGCTGAGAAAAGAATAAAACCAAATAATTTAATTTCAACCTAGGTTCAGACATGCAAACATTCAGGTGCTTGTATCAAGAGCAACAGCATCGTTTGAAATTTTAACATGCTCAGAGTTCCCGCTGTTTTTCTAAAACAAATATTAAGGACTTTCTAAGGACCACAGTAACCTTTTATAAGGACCTACTTGAAATATATGGCATAACGCGACATAAACCCTATTTCCTGAGGAACCTATTTTAATGTTTATGAACCAGACAAGGCATGTTCAATAAATGCCCTACAATATTTCAGAATTAAGTTTTTAAAAATGCCTAAAAATTAATGTAAGATAAATCTGTTTGACAAAAACTAATTTTGAAAAATGTACATCTCAAGTTTTTTTGTGTGATCAAACTAGAAATAAATTGTGAATAAAATACAGTATTATAAACAGTACTTTCTAAGGATTTAAATATATATATATATATATATATATATATATATATACTAGCTGGTTATACCCGACGTTGCCTGGGAAAGAATAAAGTTTTAGACTTTACTATTACATTGAATGCAAGGAAAATCAAACTTTCATAAGTAAATGAAATATTTACATACCCCCCCATCCTCCATTCTTTGTTTAATTAAAATCTGCATGACTGTTAGCTATTAGGAAACGGCAGCTGACTTTATACATTAAACCTTTTCAATACATGAAAGATGATTTATTTGTCAAATAAGTAAATAAGAAAAAAACTGTCATATAAGAAAATTGATAGGAAATCACAGGACAATGCCGGATTTCGTCAATGGAGAAATGGATCGCATTCCAATTTAAAAATTAAGGAATTTTTAAGGTCTTTTAAGGACTATGGGAGCCCTGAATTGCTAATTAGAAATTATACATAAGTACATATCTTATTGCTTTCTAAATTAAAATTAAAATACTTGCACAGTAGTAAATTGTAAAAGGTAAATTAAAATTTATGCATTTAAAAATGTATGAGTAGCTTCTTTAGCTTTAACAACTTATTTTTCAGAACAGTGTTTCTTATAGCAACATTGACCCTGATTAAAATATTTCCATTTTTCTACCATCGCGGATCCTAGTTTGACTACTTAAATTGGACCTGAATTCAGTTTGGTTTTTCCCCACAGTATTGAAAACTTTCAACATGCAGCATTACCGTGTGGAAAGAATAACACTCAGCATTATTTTTTGCAAAACTTTGTATTTAATTGCTGAATTGTAATCTTTTAGCTGTTCAAAAATTTTGTAATTTTTCAGAGCTATTTGAGTAGTTTCCGGAGTTATCCATTTTTCTCATATCTCCGGAGCAAATCTGGAGCAGTTGGTATGTCTGTAGGTCACAAAAATACGTTTAAAAATATTTGGTCAAACATTCATAAAAGTACACTTAATATATACAAAAGTATACATAACAGAGTCAAAGACTAATATAAACTAAAATCAAATCAGTCAAATACAATTAATGACTTTTTAAAAATTAGGCATAATTTCCTTTTTTTATACTAAAAATGTAAAAATATTCATAATTTTTTTAAAAATGATAATAAATTAAATAATCTTAATTTGATAATATGAAAACAGATATTTGGCAATGATTTTATTTACATGTGTATGAGAGAGTGTTTTATAACTAAGAATGAAATTTACCTCTTTTTTGCAGACATTCCTTTAGCTTCAAGTATCCAGATTCGCAATGAATTCTCTTTTCTCCGTACATTATCTTGATTTGGTTGGATTGTTCTTCTTAAACTGCAGAAAGGTGAAAATACAAAGGATTAACTACATTTTATTTATATTTATTTCAAATTGATTGGTCCAACACTTAGTAAAATATTCTTGGATATTATTAAAGACATATTTACATTGAATAAAAATTAAATTATGCTTTAAAAACTGTAAAATATGATTTTAAATAAACTTGCATTAAAGGTTAAAACAACTATCAAAATTTTAAAGAATGTTAAATTAAAAAACTTACAAATGATTAGGAACCAATAAATGTGTGTTACAATATTACAGCGAATATTTACAATCTCAAGTATTTTGTACATTTTTATGTTATAAGAAATCACAATATATAATTGGTACAGTTTGTACTATTTATTTTAAATTGATTAGTCCAACACTTAGTAAAATATTCTTGGATATTATTAAAGACACATATTTACACTGGATAAAAAATAAATTATACTTTAAAATTTGTAAATATAAAGTATGGTTTTGAATAAACTTTCATTAATAGTTAAAATAACTATCAAAATTTTAAAGAATGTTAAATTAAAAAAACTCAGAAATGATTACTGCTGCCATTAAACAAATTCATATATACTTTATTATTTTATAAACTACATGTAGAGCCACTGATCTCTTTCTTCTTTAGTATTTATTAAAACAATAATTTATTAAAATTTAACATGGTAGCGTAAGTTTATAATTTTCCTCCCCTTAATATGTGTTTCAAGCAATTGACTAAATTTTTGTGCCCCAAATGCTGGGGAATAATCAGGCCCTGCTTAAACAGGTTTTACTGTATATAATTGGTACAGCTTGTACTGAGCATGTGAGCTGCTGCCATTAAACAAATTCATATATACTTTATTATTTTATAAACTACCTGTAGAGCCACTGATCTCTTTCTTCTTTAGTATTTATTAAAACAATAATTTATTAAAACTTAACATGGTAGCATAAGTTTACAATTTTCCTCCCCTTAATGTGTGTTTCAAGCACTCGACTAAATTTTCGTGCCCCAAGTGCCCGTGCAATAATCAGGCCCTGCTTAAACAGGTTTTACTGTATATAATTGCATGTGAGCTGCTGCCATTAAACAAATTCAAATATACTTTATTATTTTATAAACTACCTGTAGAGCCACTGATCTCTTTCTTCTTTAGTTCGACAAGTGTAGAAACGAGTCCCACCATTTGAAGTCATTTGGAAACAGTTTTCTTGACCTATCAAGCTGCTGTGGAGGGCTGCCACTTGTACATCTCCATGAGAGAGGTCTAAAGTAGCCAGTACACCAGGACTAGACTGAAGCAACGACTCGTGGGAACGAGATGTACGGAGCATTGATGGTGTCACGCTGAAAAGTAAAGTTGAATTTAGTAAAAATAATGGAAAAAATTTAAACAACTGTTTTAAAGATGAAATATTCTTTGAGATTAAATTATTTAAAGAATATATAGTTTTAAAAGGCCTCGGAGACTTGGACCCTAACAACAAAAGAAGAGAGGATGTTGGCAACCTTCGAAAGGAAGATCCTGCAAACCATCTTTGGTGCTGTCTTTGAAAATAACAACTGGAGAAAAAGATATAATTTTGAATTATATAAGATCTTTAACAGTGATGATGTTATCAAATCTATAAAGCTGAATAGAATGAGATGGGCAGGACATGTAATGAGAATGAGCCCAGAACGAACAACTTTGAGGGTTTTTAATGCACTCCCTTCCAATAAAAGACCAAAAGGAAGGCCTAAGAAACGGTGGAAAGACTGTGTGGATGAAGATTTTGCCATCTTAAAGGTAAAGAACTGGAGATCAATTGCTGGGAGAAGGGCAGATTGGGAAAAGCTTCTAAGGAAGGCCCAGGACCACAAAGGGCTGCAGTGCCAATGATGATGATGATGATAATTTTAAAAACAGCTTAAAGATTTAAAAAATAAAAAAAAAATATTAAAAAACAATTTATTTACATCTTATATTACCAAAGGCAATGTTTTAAATTGTTTTTAAATTAAAAAAAAGCATTTAGATATAGAAAAGGTAATAAAATTTTTTGAAAAAGTTAAAATTATAGCACAAACATCTCTAATAGAGTTCTTTTTATCACAAAAGCATTTCAGCTTTGGAAGCAAAATACTATTTTACAGAGCAAAAATGAAAGATGGTTGGTTGAAATTTAGTGGCGCTAATTCTTGGGACAAACTGCGCCAAACATGACAAATAACCTAATAAAACAACACAATTTAGAAACAATTTTGATGAAATGTTAAAAAAGAAAGATGCCTGAATCTAGTAGAAAAAACATTTAAAAACAAATAAACAGGTAGAAAATTTAGAAAGACACAAAATTAACATGATAATCAGCAAAGTTTGATTAAAATGTCAAAGAGAAACTGAAAAATTGATAAACGTACAGCACAAAAATGAAAACTAAGAATTTAAAGATTCAAATTTATTAAAATACTAAAAATTAAAATCAAGATTAAGAATTAAATATTATAAAATTGAACATCAAAAGTTAGAGAACAAATACAAATCAGATTTCAAAGTACAAGCCAGTACAGTGAAGAAAAGGGAATAAATAAGCCTGGATGCGGCATTTTTATTCCCTTTTCTTTGCTGTACTGGCTTATACTTTGAAATCTGATTTGTATTTGTTTTCTATCGTTTGATGTTCAATTTTATAATATTTGATTCTTAATGTTTTAATTTTCTTGAGCAAAAATGAAAGAATGCACAAATGTAATTATTAAAAAATGGATTACATACCTGTCTCCATCGATGGTACATCTTTTACGCTCAAGTTTTGTAACACTTTTTGTACGTTTCAACGGGTTACTCTTAAAAGATCGTTTTGAGAAAAAATTCTAAAAGGCAAAAGAAATAAATTTAGTAAATAATGCTAAGGTATTATATTGAACATCATATAAACTACTTTAAAAAAACTTCACACAAATATAGTATGGAAATAAAAGGATTAAAAACCGGGTGATATTTTAATAAAAATAACATTACTCAAATTATTTTGGTGAGGATATACAAATATAAAATCTTTCTTAGGAAAAAAACATATGGACACTTTGTATAAAGTTTTTGTCAATCTCTCCATCAGATATAACACTCAGTATCATTGTAAAATGAAATAAGAATAGTTTTATTACAGATAATAATCGTGTGTTCGCAAAATTTCTTGCATAATCCTTGTTCAATACTTAAATCCACTGTAAATCCGGCGTGAAATATACGATGAACTTATTTTAAATATTTTATTAATAAAAAACTTTGTCACACTATTTGTCTGAAGAAAATGCACTATAAAATTGATCGCTTGTTCAAATTCAGGTGTGCAGTATTGTTTAAATACAATTAGAATAATAATAACAATAATAATATCGGTCATAACATTGTATAATCATTCCACATTACAGTTCTATTCTTTATATTTCGACAAACATATACGAGAATTTAATCTCTAAGAATTTAAATCTTGGTACAAGAAATATATATTACAAAAACTTGCCTTCAATTTTTTCACCATTACCATCTCGATATCTGTCATGTTAGTTCCAAATATTTCGCTTACAGCTCAGCTGTTTTACACGAAAACTTTCTATATATATATATTCCATCAACTTCTTTGAATTCCGTAGCACATTTGAGGTCGGCTAAACACCATGCTAAACTGAACAGCTGCGGTGTAACAAAATAAAGGTACCGGAAGAAGTAGCTTACCAATGGTTGGTCAGTCGGTAAACAATCAAAACATTCGGAAATACCCCCACTGACAGCAGGATGCCTATTGGCTGAGAGTCATATAAGGAATGTCAGTTCTCTGCGAGCAGGTGCGAGAAGTGAAAATAAAAGGTAAGGAAAGCGTTTTCACTGGACCGGAAATTGTAAACTAGGGTTGTAGAACTACAAATTAGTGTTTATTAGTATTTATGTGATATCGTGTCACAGAAATTTAAAATAGTAATAAACAACGGCAATGGATCTTTTTATAAATGACAGAATTACGCAAATCCTTTATTTTTGTATTTATTTCCTTTTATATACAGTTAAAACATTTTTTTAGCATTATACTTTAGAATTTAAATGAATTCAGAAATCGAATATTATTTTTATAACTTGTATATATTATATTATATTATATATAGTGTATTTTCAATAATTTCTTTTTTCAGCAATTTGATGATTACAAGTGCAAGTTACTGTGGAAATGATACGATTGTTTGAAATATTGGAACTGTTTTAATCGTACCAATACATATAAAATGAAAAATATATAAGTTTATAAATGAATATAAATAAAGTGGAACAAAATATGTTAAACGCCACAAAGAAAGCATACTAGTTTAAAAAATAATAATAAATCGCAGAAAAATTAGCGTTTAATTATTTATTTATTTGCCAATATGTTCAATGGGTGAGTTTTCTAACAGAATAAACTTGTTCAGTGTTTTTTTCTTCAAACAAATCGAACAAAATTCCATCCTTATTTAATAAGTTTAAAATTAGTAATGTACCGTACGGTAAACATAGATAAATGATTAATTTTAAGGACATAAATACTGAAAAAAAAAAGTATAAAATCCAAAGCTTAAACAGTATTTGAAGTATTTTTTTTATACGAAGTTTACACAACTTTTTAATGAAAGCTTAATTTTACGGATTTTGCTTATTTTTATATAAAGCTAGATGCAAATAATTATGAAAGTATTTATTTATTTATTTATGGTGAAATAAAATTTCTGTATATTCATTACATGTGTTTAAACATTTATGGTCTTTGTTTAAAGAAATGATGTTTTGAAAAAGTACAAAAAGATATAACCTTAGGTAGCTCGCAACGGACCGATGATCGTCCTCGAATTGTGTGGTTGATTTGGACTGCTATGGTCTGCTTTTTAGCTACGCTATGGCTAATGAGACCGGTACCTACTGCTTAAAGCTCATTCCGAACTGTTACGATCCATGGCAGCATTGAAATTCGAATCCAAAAACTTTGGTACCATCCAGCGAGAGGAAATCAAGACTCACAAATTTATCAGACACGCTCTTTAGGTGTAAATGAGTCTGTCAGGTTCGAACTTAACCTGCATAACTACTAGCCCATCTCCTGCCCTAAGATTTAGCCCCAAAGTTTATGAGCAAAAACTTTACTCATCTATCGCTAGACTTCTTCCTAACGAATCTAACTACACAGCATCGTTTGCCCTTGTGCTCTGCAAGTTTAACGCAGTACTTTTGCCCAAAATTGACGTTTTCCTTGCAATCAAATTCCACCTCAGCCCAATCATAAGGATCGCTGGCTTGTTTCAACCGTCAAAGCGTGACCGACGTGATCTTTTTCATAGTTCTCAAGGGAACAAATTATAATGAAGGCAGATGCGCGGTGTTCGCGTGAAGATAGTCAAGGTTAGGAGATTTTCGGAACAGAAGATGGGGGGGGAGGAAATTCTGTATGGAAGCAAGAATCTGATGCATAACAATATTAATTAGAGAGAAAGGGCAATAATTTGGGGAGAATTCTAAGCAAAACTCTAGTTAAATTAAACTATCCCTAGATTAAGGCTATTTACTACTTCTTTAATGTGGTGTTATTTCTAATGATTCTGTTAGAGAAACATGAAAAAGTTTAAGCATTTAATAATTAAACTGAACAAATTTATACATCTTATTCATACCGAATTTCATATATTTTTAAATATGAAATTGTTTAAGACTTCTTCAAAAATTTATTTAAGTTCAAAAAATAAATTTATAAGATATAAATATAGCGTTTTTTCTCATATAAAAACAAGAGGCGATACCTAAGCGATTGATATTAACAACAAACAGTAATTCATTTTAAGTTTCTTTCAAATAACCTGAATTCTTGTAATTTTAAACCAATTTTCTACGTAATTTACGTTTTGCCACTTGCAGCATTTTATAGTTCCAATCTAGAAATATACATTAACAGCCATTTACATAAAATTTGTAATCGCCTTGGTATGTAATTATAGGCTAGCTTTCTAGATTACAACCCAAGACCCTAGGCGATAATCAGGGCCTGTTTACTAATATATATATATATATATATATATATATATATATATATATATATATATATATATATATATATATATATATATATATATGTAAGGGGAAAATAAACTAATGTAGAGATTTTGTATATTTGAAGACGGATCTTTAAGGAATATACTGTCAGAAAACTTCCCGTAATGTGATAGTTCAATCATGCCGAAGTAAATGTATAGCCGAAAGCCTTCATTATGGCCCGAGAAAATTCTCAGGGACTTTCAAATCTAAAATCAGGGTCAAAACCCCCGCATCTCTTTGCTTTTCTCTTTTTAACCCCTAATCTAAACTGACCACTGGAGCTAAAGTTCACGCCCTCGGGAGAGGAGTCTAACCAATTACAGCTTTATAGAGCCCTAGAGGCCAATTTAAAAAATTCTGAACAAAACGGAGATACACGCTATCGGAGACAGATTTTTATTTAGATCTTTAATCATATTTTTACTTAGATTTTTCATGTCAGCTGATCTCTCAGATTGTACCGTCCTGATATAATGAAGTGGAACCCGTCTATTCGATGCGCTGGTAATAAAGGTCTTTCGTGACTAAAACGGTGCCTTGTGTCTGACCTTGACTGCAAAACCCCCGTTGTATATTCCATCTCACGGCATATATATATTCCTTCAACCATACCCTTTAATGTCAGAAAATTCGTTCCAAAAATATTCCCTTTGAAGGGTTAATGACACTAGTTTATCTTAAAACTAGAATGAATTTATCTCCACGCCATTCGATGCAGAATAATAAATGCACATATAAAGTCACAATTGTGACATGAAATTAATTTTAAATCTTTCAATGAAATAAAACATACCTGTCCCCCCTACAAAAGTCGAATTTATTCTCTCTTTATAAAGAATGAAAAATTAAAAACATCAAGAACTGAAAAATCTAGAACGCTAAACAATAAGTTAACATTTTTAGAACCACTGAAGAAAACATAACATAACATGATGTTTAGAACAAAAGGTCAAGCATACAGTTTTTTTTTTCTTTAACAGAGAATTCCAGATAATGTATGTCAGTGTGGATCCTAAATGGACTCAAAGGAGGTCACGCGGATGAAGGTCATTTGGTCATTCACACGTAGATTTACTTGGTAGGAACAATATGTTTTTCCTCAAATTAAAAAGGATTAAGAACGCATGGGAATAAGAAATCAGAACTTTCACATTTCGAGCAAGCACTGCAGTAATGGAAATGTGTCGTCACACAAATCTATAATTTATATCTTTTAAATTAGGTAATTTACTAATTATATATTTGTATAATTTCTTTCCGGAGTCTACAACTATCAAATTAATTATTAATAAAGCCAGAGGAGAAAATTATTTTATAGCAGAACTTGAAATTTAATGAAAATTAAAGCTACAAACGTTGAACAAATCTTTCAAGTTCTTTTATTTTTAATGCTATAAAATTCTGAAACTCACCGATAGGTCTTTATATGAAAATCATATATACAATCAAAATACCGGGAAAAAAAAAAAAAAAAAAAAAACGTAGAGGAAAGTTTTGGAATCAAACAGTATTATTTTAAATTTTATTGAAGCAATTAAAGATATCAAGTGCCTCAAGCTGTATTATCATTCCACGTGCTATCTTATTGAGCTTATTCTACGAATATTTGATTGATGTAAAATTAACTGCACAGTTTTAGGATAACACACCCCAATAATTTAAAACCAATAATTTATTTCAGAGACCAATCTGAGTCAAACAGAAGAAAGATAGCTTTTACAAAAACGAAAAATTAGAAAATACAGAAAAAACAAAGTAGAGGAAAGTTGTTGGATCAAACAATATTATTAAATTTTAAAAGAACGATTAAAAATATCAAGTTCCTCAAGCTGTATTACCGTTCCATGTGCTATCTTATGAGGCAATTTGTCGCAACGTCACGAACTACTATAATGCCCTTTCCATTCATTTTCATGTTTACAACAGCCAATAGACAAACAATAAACTGCCCTTCAGTTTGAAACTAAAGCCAGAATTGTCATAATTTGAGAATTTGCCCCACTACGTGAAATCGCCCTATTGAGCTCCTTCTACGAATATTTGATTGATGTAAAAGTAGCTGCACAGTTTTAGGATAATACACCCCAATAATTAAAAACCAATAATTTATTTCAGAGACCAATTGGGATTAAACAGAATAAAGACATCTTTTACAAAAACGAAAAATTAGAAAATACAGAAAAAACAAAGTAAAGGAAAGTGAATCAAACGATATTATTAAATTTTATTGGAACGATTAAAAATATCCAGTTCCTCAAATTGTATTATCGTTTCATGTGCTATCTTACTGAGCTCCTTCTACAAATATTTGATTGATGTAAAACTAACTGCACAGTTTTAGGATAATACACCCCTATAATTTATTTCAGAGACCAATTGGAATTAAACAGAAGAAAGACAGCTTTTACAAAAACGAAAAATTAGAAAATACAAAAACAAGACAAAGTAGAGGAAAGTTGTTGAATCAAACAATATTATTAAATTTTATTAGAGCGATTGAAAATATCAAGTTCCCAAAGCTTTATTATCGTTCCACGTTCTATCTTATTGAGCTTGTACCGCGAATATTTGATTGATGTAACACTTATTGTACAATTTTAGAACAATCTACCCTAATAATTAAAAAACAATAATTTATTTCAGAGACCGATTTGGGTCAAACAGAAGAAAGGGAGCTTTTACGAAAACGAGAAATTAGAAAATATTTGAAAGAACGGGTATTTCGAAAGTTTGACATCGCGTGCTTATCGGGAGATTTACTGGCATTTGTTCAGCCACACACAATAAAGCCTCAAACTAAGTCCTCATACAAATAACAGAATAATAATATGCAACCTGAAGGGGAGAAAGACAACAATGCCTACTTGCAGTGAAAGAAAAGCTCCTGCAGAGAGTCAGTCACTATCTTTCCAGAGAATATCCAAAAGAACCTCTCAAGTACTGTCGACCGAGAAATCAATCATTCGATAACAACAGTATGGATAAAACTAGACAAGACAGATGACTGAATATTACCCAAGATATTTGCCTGACACATTTTTCAACACACAGAATATATTTGTAATAAAATAAAGGACATTTTCAAAACGATATTGGAGCTGAACTGTTAAATAATATGCATTATTAAATATGAAGTAAAATGGCGTTTAGGAGTAAAGCAATTCTTCCAATTTCTGAAAGATCGTAGAAATTGAAATATTTCATTTGTACTTACTGGCAACATTTATGTAACATAATTATAAATATGTATTTTTAACACAGTGGCTAAATGAAACTATTTTTTTCTTTCACTATTTAACTCTTTATTAGGGACGGATCTTTTAATTAGTATTTGTGACATAATATAATGTATTGTAAATCTATTTCCTTTTAAAAAACACAGTATGTGGAAAGTATTCTTTAAAAACTAACACAGGTTTATGATAATTATTTTCAGACGCAAAAAGGCATAGAGAAAAATAGATTGTTTCATTAAATATTTTCAGTAAAACCCTCTTTTCTAAATAAATAATAATAATAAAAACTTCAGTTAGCATATTTTAAATGGTATTTTCTCCATCGGCATAATATGCATTATTGGAGGTTTATTAAATATGAAGTAATATGGCGTTTAAGAGTAAAGCAATTCTTCCAATTTAATGAAAGATCGTAGAAATTGAAATATTTCATTAGTACTTAATGGCAACAGTTATGTAACATAAGTATAAAAATGTATTTTTAACACAGTGGCTAAATTGAACTATTTTTTTACTATTTAACTCTTTATTAGGAACGAATTTTTAAATTGGTATTTGTGACTTATTGCATATTAATCTTTTTTTAAAAAACACAGTATGTGGAAAGTATTCTTTAAAAACTAACACAGGTTTATGATAATTATTTTCAGACGCAAAAAGGCATAGAGAAAAATAGATTGTTTCATTAAATATTTTCAGTAAAACCCTCTTTTCTAAATAAATAATAATAATAAAAACTTCAGTTAGCATATTTTAAATGGTATTTTCTCCATCGGCATAATATGCATTATTGGAGGTTTATTAAATATGAAGTAATATGGCGTTTAAGAGTAAAGCAATTCTTCCAATTTAATGAAAGATCGTAGAAATTGAAATATTTCATTAGTACTTAATGGCAACAGTTATGTAACATAAGTATAAAAATGTATTTTTAACACAGTGGCTAAATTGAACTATTTTTTTACTATTAAACTCTTTATTAGGAACGAATTTTTAAATTGGTATTTGTGACTTATTGCATATTAATCTTTTTTTAAAAAACAGAGTATGTGAAAAGCATTCTTTAAAAACTAACACAGGTTTATGACAATTATTTTCTGACGCAAAAAGAGATAGAGAAAAAGAAATAGATTGTTTAATTAAATCGTTTCAGTAAAACCCTCTTTTCTAAATAAATAATAATAAAAAACTTCAGTTAGGATATTTTAAACGTTATTTCTTCCATCAGCAGACCTAGATATTTGACCACCTGCGTGCATACACACATGCACATATGTTAGTCTCGGCTCTGGTTTTACTGTTGTATAGTACCGGGTGACCGAGCTCCGCTCGGAGAAAACAGGTATCGAAGCTAACTCGAAGATTTAAATTTTCAATTGTGATTTATCAAAACAATACATGCCATAAGAAAATTTGTGAAACCATTAGTGAAAAGATAACCGGCTAAAGTGCACCATTGTAAACTATTCTAAACAAAGTTGTTTGGAAAGGGAACTATTCTATACAAAGGTAAAGTTTCAAAAATCATAGGAAATAAAATGTAATTGATAACAAAAAATTATACAATTAAAGAAATGGTACAAAGTGAGCAGTGTAAAGATTTAAGTGTGTTGAATGGAGAAGCATTCTGACAATGACGGTATCTTCTAGTTGTCCATTTGCGGGTATAATTGAGTTGATCGCTTGTTGTTTCAAAATTCCGGCTCCTTGAAGCATTTCATGTAGAGGTGCGTTCTGCATGTTGAAAATGTAGCTTGAAATCTGATGAATGTTGAAATGTCGAACTTTGTTGACGGTGATTTGAAATCGAAATCAGTTCCTTAACACGTTCGCTGCCACCGACGCACTGGCGCGTCAGAACGGCACCTCCTGGTATGCCGACGACGCACTAACGCGGCGACGGACTTTGATAAGTTATATGCTCTGTGTTTAGTGTGGCTTTGGAAATTGAACGGCGAGGTTGTTTCGGAACGTTAGTGAAGCATTATTTTTTAATTTTTTGTGGTTGGTTTTCAAAATTTTTGTTTGCAATATTTTTTTTTTACTATATCGTTTATGTGTTATATATACTTTGCTACATTAATTTAATATTTAGAGTTGATAGAAAATAAAAATGGAAACCGATATCAAGGAATAAAGACAAATCAATAAAGACTTTTATTATTATTATTATTATTAATTCGTCAGAACTACAGCCAATCGATTCCTCGTGGTCGAAAACCCCCGGGTACCAATTTTCACTTGGTTTGGACGCATGAGAAAAAAGTTTGCCCGCACCGGGGTTCGAACCCGGCCCTATCTGTAGCGCCGAACTACGTGACCTTAGCCCGTCAAAACCGATGCCAATCGATTCCTCGTGACCCAAAACCCCAGATCCCCAAGTTTACTACGATTTTCGACTTGACAACCATTCCTCGTATTATAGTATAGGATATATTATAAAAACAGAACTACGGTTCTTTTTTTTTTTAATTCTACAAGAAAAAATTTAACGCAAAAATTTACTTTGACGTTGTGATACTTTTGTTTTAAAAAATATTTTTATAGCTTAAATTTCACTCTATCTTTCATGTACATACACAAAAAAAAAAAAAATCAATAAATAAAATTACACGGCCAACAATTGATTCTATATTAAATTCCCGCCATTTCTCTGGTAATCGTTTGATTTGGGTTCCACTCGCGCAATTTATTTTATTACAAGAATCACAATTCACTTTGTTAAAAAGAAGGCATAACAGAGAATGTCTCTCTCTCAACTCTTATAGCCTCCTCATTAAAGCACCAGTTCCTCTTTTTCCTCCGCAATTTCGAGCATAGTTCTCAGCGAACTGAATAGCACTTCAAATCACGGTAACTTCGGCAATTTAGCCGCGAAGTGTGGAAAAATGTGATGCAATATCATCATCCGTAGTTGCCACCATTAGTAAAGAAATTCCGGGAGAGAAACGATAAAATTTTTTTTTTTTTAAGATTAAGTAGAAAAGCACGGCGAAAGAAAAAAAAAATACATTCTACGTGGGACGACATTCTTTGCGATTCCATAGTGGAAGGAAAGGAAAAAAGAAAATATAATGGAAAAGCTTCGAAAAAAAAAAATAAAAAATATACGAAAAAGAATAAATGTATGTATATACAAAGAAAAATGCATCTAGTGTATCAAAACACGAGATATGTAAATAAAAGTAAAAGAAAATGGCTTAGAGAAAAAAAAATCGCAATACATTTATATAGGAATATTTGGGAATATTTTTGGCATAAATGAATAGTAAATATCATCCAGGGATTCAGAGTAGTCCCCTAGAATCATAAAAATTTGAGGAAAAATTTTTATGTAAGACATTCGAAACGATAAAAGATATTTTCAGTACAATATTGGTGAAATCTGATAAGGTTTTCAGACATAGCAACTGTTCTATTACGAATCGATTGCTTATATCTTTATATATATATATATATATATATATATATATATATATATATGAGCGGGAGTTTGATTTGTGAATTTATACGACTAATAAAATAATTTGGAACTCGAGACTATTTTTATATGCGTCGATTGTAATCTTTTCATATAATAGTTCGTTGGTTTTAGATTGGAGCTCCGAGGTTTACTTTTCGGCCAGTAGTGAGATTCGAACCCACGATGGTTTCAATGAGCAGCGTCCTACTCATTCGGTTCCCAAAATAGTAATTTCTTAACAATATAACGTACAGTAGAGATGTATGAACTAAAATCAATAGTGAAATAAAAATAGCAATTACATTAGTTATAATTATATAAATAAATAATACTGCCTTCCAAAATAGTGAGTAGGCTAATATTTAACCCTTTATCTATCTACTTATTACAATCACCTTAACCATTTATGTTACGTTATTTTCATTAATAAACAATAATACTGCTTGTAATTTACTACAGTGAGTAGGCAAGGCTAATATTTAATTACCGTTTTCTATCAAAGCATTCAAAATCCTACTTTATGTAGTAATAAATTAATTAGGTTAACAATAAATAGAGGCCGAACGATGACCGATTGGTTAGGGTGCTGGCCTTCGGTACCAAAGTTCGTGGGTTCGAATCCCACAATGGCATGTTCGTAGCCGTTCGGTATCGGCTTTAAGCTGTAAGTCCCGGTCTCATTGGTCCTCGTGTTGCAATAAGTAGACCGTAACACTCCAAAACAAATCAAAATAGAGATAAAATATGATTTATTTTGTGTGCTTATTTGAAATGGCGTAAGATTTAAAATACAAGTAAGCAAAATATTAAAAAATATATATATTTATCAGGCGGGAAGAAAAAAAAACCCTCCAAACAAAATCCGCATTTTTTTTTCTTTTTAAGTTCAGCTTAAACGAAGTTTAAAAATTATTCACCAGACATTCATTCATCCAACAAGAAATTTACAACCTCATTTTTGATTTATTCTCTAAATAATAACAATAAAACGTAAATGATGGAGGAATTACGTAGTAGAGTGAGCAAGCGTGCGTAAAACATGGAAACATCCGTATTTTAAGTTTGTGCTTATTCAGTATATTTTCTCATGGTTCTCTGCTCTAACGTTAGGTAAAATTATCCTCCATAATAAATGCAGCGAAACTTACACGAAAGCTTAATAAAAGCGCAACGCTTCCCTAGGTTCAACTTTATTGGAACACATAATATTAGTTCCATTCACCCTTCAATACGGTTTCCAGAATTTTAATCTTTGGCAGGGTCATTTCCATGGTAACCGATGACAACAAAGTAGGAAATAACCCCCTTCTCTTTTGCCGCCACTCGAACGTTTTAAAAACAGCTGTATTTACAGGGTATCTGCCAAAATAAATTTTTTCAAATCCATGACTTTTCATGACTTTCCCTGATTTAGCGGATCATTTTCCATGACTTTAAAAAGCTTTCGTTAAAGTATATATGAATAAAACTTCTGATGTACATACAAATAAAATATATGCTTTTAGAGAAATGACAGGAATTTTATCATAAAAAAACTATAAACTTACTTTATAAGTGTTAATAAACTCACATACATAAAAATAAATTGCTGTATCTACATACCTAAGTTTAATCATAGAGCAATTTTTCAATCCAAATGTCTCCAATTTGAATCCAGGGTACTTTGGTATTATCCAGGTGACCATGAATAATAGCCAAATATAACCCTATAATGTTTATATACAATATCCCTAGAGATAAACTTATATTTTGTGCAAAAATCTTAACTAATTTTTATTAAAAAATAATTATTATTATATTAATAAAATTTTAATCTACAATTTAAGAAAAAACCAGAATAATATACATTTACCCACCCCTTAAGCTTTCTTGCTTTGAGTTTCCTTGGTGAACAAATTTTACTTGGCAATAGGGTCAATAGGATAACACATAAATACCAAACTCAGTAACTTCAGCTAAATGACAAGTAAAAATAGAATTAAACAATTCAATGCATTTTTTTTAATCGGTAGTTTAGAGGATCCATGACTTTCCATGACTTTTACTCATTTTACTTGAAAAATCAAGATGAATAGATTTAGGTTGAATTTGATTTTGAATTAAATGTTATTTCACTTCATAAAGTATATGCAAATAACGGTAGTAACACACCTAATTTTAACAGCATATAAATAATTTTGTCTCAAAAACAAACCGAGAATTCTGAGATTCCAACTACTAAGCAAAGGAAATTATTTGATATTTTGAAACAGAACTTACATAAATAAATAATTCATTAATAGAAATGAAATGACTTCGACCTCTTCTTAAAGAAAGTCATCGAGCAGAAATAGTTAAAATTGATGGGGTTATAAATTACTTCCTTTTGAAAAGACAGCATACATATACCCTCCTTACACATAACAAAGACTGCACAAAAGGAACACTTCTAGTAGTACAGAACGCACATAACTCCCATTTTTCTTATTCTATACGTAACATTATTAAGGGCTTGGAGTTCTTTTCATGTCGTATAAGGGGAGACGTTCCTTTGATACATAATTGGCAGGTAACTCATTTGTTCTCTCGTAGTTTTGAACATCGAGAACAATACAGTTCCAGAATTTTCGTACAGAGGAATGGCAACGGCAACCAATTCAATGAAATCGTCTGCTGCTTTGGAGGAAATCGACGACGGCGTCCAATTAATAAGTCGTAAGAAATATTACGATAGAAAACTGTTCAATGAATGGAAAATAGAGAAACGAAATTTAAGACAGGCACGCTGTTTATATTTATGTATTTGTTGTTGATCATGCGAGAAACAGATTTGCATTACAAAGTAATGGAGACAAAGTAATTAACGAGCACTAGAAAGTGCTTGATGAAAGGAAAGTAGTTGGCGAAATAAAGAACACATATCAGTTGGGACACAAAAGAATACTTTATTCGGGTCTCATTTATATAAACTGCTAACTAAAAACCGGGTTTTAGTTTCACGAACTTTAATACTCTAAAAAGATTGATGGTAAAAATAGAATATTTTAATTTATAAAAATAAAATTATATTTTTTATGACCTTTTTTAAAACAATGTCATTTGACACTTTTGAGCATAAAAATTTTTCCCATGTAGAGTAACAATTCGTAAAAATTATACATATTTCTTAAGAATACTATTTTAAGAATCTCTGTAAATGGTGTATACATTTGAATGATTAACAGTGCCACTAAATACCGTATCAATCCGTTAAAATACGAGGTTTTTCGGAAAAACTGGTAAAAAATTATAGTTTTTTTTTTCAGAAATAAAGAACATATAGGTATAATGTAAGTTAGTTTTTGCAAATTCAGTTATGTGTGTGTGTGGAGGGGTGATTAGAAAGCTGGAAAGTGGGTAGAAGTTATAAAAAATGTTATACAAAGTGCAAGCGTTTTAATTATATGTTTGTTTTGAATTTCGCCCGGGTCAGACACGGCCAAATGCGTTAAGGGGTTAAAAGGTATCCATTTAGTTATCGTTTGCTCATGGACTAGTTGCTAGTCGAGTATATAATGTAGCCTCCACACTATGGCCAATTGTTCACCACTTCCTGATGGTGGCCTTGAACGATGGTTCACGGGTTGCATCCACACACTGGGCTACTAAATGAGCCTAGCTCGTGGATTCGTCCATAGGATCTACTACGCACTTTAACTGCGCATTTGGTTGCCTTTGATCTTTGGAGAAAAACCACCGTTGAAGCCATTGTTCTCCAAGGCTATTTTATCGTCTGCCGCCATCGACCACGATAAGCCATACCCCCTCCAGACGGTGGTGATGGCTTGCAGTGGACCATAGTGTGGAGGGGCCAGAAACGGCCAAATGCGTTAAGGGGTTAAAAGGTATCCATTTAGTTATCGGTTGGCCATGGACTAGTTGCTAGTCGAGTATATAATGTAGCCTCCACATTATGGCCCATTGTTCACTACTTCCTGATGGTGGCCTTGAACGATGGTTCACGGGTTGAATCCACACACTGGGCCAGTAAATGAGCCAAGCGCGTGGATTCGTCTATAGGATCTACTGCACATTTTTACTGCGCATCTGATTGCCTTTGATCTTTGGAGAAAAACCGCCTCCGAAGCCATTGTTCGCCAAGGCTATTTTATCGTCTGCCGCCATCGACCACGATAAGCCATACTCCCTCCAGACTATAGTGATGGCTTGCAGTGGACTATAGGGTGGAGGGGCCTTAACACATTCCGATACACAGCATGCAATGTATCACATACTTCGCTAACACGTATCATATACAGTGATGCATATTTGAAACATCTATGACCAGGGTTCCCTCTCTTTTTCCAGAACAAAAATTAAGGACTTTTTAAGGACTTTCTAAGGACCAAACTAACTTTTTATAAGGACCTATAGCTCGTGACCATAAAAAAAGTACTAATAAACTAAAAGTATTTTCATAATTTTTTACGGTTATCAAGGAAAGTAATTCTGCATTACTACAATAATACACTGAACACATATATGTATTCGAAGATTTTCTTTATTATTAATACTGCACTTTTGGCTAGAACATTTAAAATAATGTTATGAACATTAACAAATATTTTATATATTCTTGATATATATATTCTTTGATGTACACTCGTACTGGCGTTCTTAGAACCGATTTTAGGCAAATATAACTCCGAACTTACAAAACTAGAAAGTTAGGAGAATACGGCTAAAACTGATATGAAGTGAAGAAATCGGATCTCGTCAATGGAGAATTTGATTGATTTCCAATTTAAAAATTAAGGAGTTTTTAAGGACCTTTGATAAAAATTAAGTAGTTTTAAGGGCCCTTAAAAATAAAAGTTAAAATTAAGGAGTTCTTAAGGACTTTTAAGGACCGTGGGAACCCTGATGACACAATATGTGCTGTATGGGTATACCGATTTTTCTCATGGAAGGAAAAACTACGGGGCTATGATTTTTGTGTCAATGACCTTTCACGGGCTACAAGCGGGTCTCTAGCTGGAAACCGTGTTTTAGAACAATATAAAATGTGTGAATACAAATATAATTAACGATTCACTCTTAATTATTTAGATAATAATAACAGGGGGGGTGATATATGCGATCAGTAACATTTATACAGAGGTTTTTTTTTTTTTTTTAAAGATAAGGGGTAAAAAAAGTATAAGAAAAAAAAAACTTCCCTATTTAGAATAGTGGTAATAACTCAGTACACATTGCCACAAGATAATTTGTTTTAATGGAATATTTAATCCATACTCATCAAATGAAAACAAGGAACTGAAAGTCAGACCAAAATTAAGAAAAAATAAAACTCCTTAAAAAAATGTCTAAACAATACGGCAACTTCGCAAATAAAGAAAACGAAAAGAGATGGAGCATGTGGAACTTTAATTGCATTTTTCATTTCCTTATCTTCTCCAGGAAGGAAATTTTGAAGCTTCGAAAAACATAATTAAGAGCAGACCAGGTTAAATGAACTTCATCATCACCGTTGTTGGTAAAAATAAAGCAACGAATATTTGTAAACAAATGCCGGAGGCTAACACAGCAGCATAAAACTGATGAGAGCAAGGAGGAAAAAGATGTAAATTTATTTTGGGATATTTAATACACACACACACACACACACACACACACAAAAAAAAAAAAAAAAAAAAAAAAAAAAAACTACTGATGACATACTAGTTCAAACTACGATATTGGTTGGGGAAAGATGTTTAGAGTTTATGTATAGTAAAGTTGATGACAAATTCGTTTTCGAAAGCGAAATTTGTTATCCACCTTACTTATATTTAACTTAATATAACAAAATTTGTCATTTATATTAACCTTATTATAACGAAATTTACCATCAATCTTACTTATATTTAACTTATTACAACGAAATTTGTTACCAACTTTCCTCATATTAACTTTATTCAAACGAAGTTTGTCATCAGCGTTACTTATATTTAACTTATTATAATGAAATTTGTCACCAGATTTACTTATATTACCCTATTGAAACGAAATTTGTCATCCATACTTACTTATATTAACCTTTTATAATGAAATTTGTCATCAATGCTTACTTATATTAACCTTTTATAATGAAATTTGTCATCAATGCTTACTTAACCTTTTATAACGAAATTTGTCATCAATTCTTACTTATATTAACCTTTTTTAACGAAATTTGCCATCAATACTTATATTAACCTTTTATAACGAAATTTGTCATCAATTCTTACTTATATTAACCTTTTTTAACGAAATTTGTCATCAATACTTATATTAACCTTTTATAACGAAATTTGTCATCAATTCTTACTTAACCTTTTTTAACGAAATTTATCATCAATACTTATATTAACTTTTTATAACGAAATTTGTCATCAATTCTTATTTATATTAACCTTTTTTAACGAAATTTGTCATCAATACTTATATTAACTTTTTATAACGAAATTTGTCATCAATTCTTACTTATATTAACCTTTTTTAACGAAATTTGTCATCAATACTTATATTAACCTTTTTAACGAATTTGTCATCAATACTTATATTAACGTTTTATAACGAAATTTGTCATCAATTCTTACTTATATTAACCTTTTTTAACGAAATTTGTCATCAATACTTATATTAACCTTTTATAACGAAATTTGTCATCAATTCTTACTTATATTAACCTTTTTTAACGAAATTTGTCATCAATACTTATATTAACATTTTTTAACGAAATTTTATATCAATACTTATATTAACCTTTTATAACGAAATTTGTCATCAATACTTACTTATATTAACATTTTTTAATCAAAATCGTACAATGTATCGCCAAATGGCATGTTCCAAGGGAATAGGCAAGGGGAGGGATTTAGGGGACAGGTCCCCCTCCGAAATTCTTAAAGATTGTTTCGTGGAAAGAAAAAGGACCCTGTGCGGGAGTGTGTCATCTGCCTAGCTGTACATAGACAACAGTGACGTCGAGTTAAAACAGAAGGTGCAAATTGAATTCGACATGTAAGAGCAGATTTACTAGAACTTTTAGCAACTCATCACAATATTAATCTACAATTGGAAGAAATTGTGAAAATTTTTGGGGGAAATTCCAAAAAGAGCATATATTTTATATATAATATACAGATAAAAATTTGGACATTTTCATTTTTTTTTCAAAATTATCCTTTTTTTCTAGTTATGTGTCCCATGGTTCCCACTCTTTTGCTTCTGAAAATTTCAAGCCCTTTTCAATGACTTTTCCAAAACCTGATATTTTTTTCAAGCACCTCTTTGATACGCTGTTCATAATTGAAAAGAAAATTAAAATAACTCCCCAAAACAGTGGAACTATATATATAATGTTCACTCTTTTCCCAGAAAAAAAAAAACCAGGCTTTTGAAATGGTGTAAAAAAAGGAAGGGCTATAAGCACACGAATACTGGTTTAAATATACAGTATTCTTTAAATCATTCCAAACTTTTTATTTTTTTATATCCCTTTTAAATCATATTTTATCAAGCCGGTGACAGTAGCTAGTGCAGTTTGCAGTGCATGAAAGATGAGTCACGTGACACGCCCACAATTGCCAATTACGATTCTTCTCAATTTTCCAGTGCAGACATGAATTAAGGGCCTTTCCCCACTATGGTCCACTGCAAGCCATCCCCACCATCTAGAGGGGGTATGGCTTATCGTGGTCGATGGCGGAAGACGATAAAACCTTGACAAACGATGGCTTTGGAAGCGGTTTTTCTCCAAAGATCAAAGGCAGCCAGATGCGCCACTAAAGTGCGCAGTAGACCCAATGGACGAATCCACGAGATCGACTCATTGAGTGGCCGAGCGTGTGAATGCAACCCGTGAACCATCGTTCAAGGTCCCCATTAGGAAGTGGTGAACAATTGGCCATACTGTGGAGGCTAAATAATATTTTGCAGGGACTTGAAAAATAAAAATCAAGCATCAAACCTCAAATTCAATGACCTCAAAGAAAATTCAAAAACTTTTAAGGCCTTAAAAAACAAAAAGAAAATTTAAGCACTTTTCAATGACTTTTCATGACCGTGGGAACCCTGTGTCCGTTTTAAAAATTAGAATTTAATACCACGTATAGTTTATATATTTTCAATGTTAATTTTACTATTTAATTGTGTATTTACTACATTACTCATTCAAGGCTATAAATTTGTTCATTATATCATTTTTTAATTATTTTGATATCTTAAAATCACAATATTATGATACTCATTAGGAGTATACATACATAAGGAACCCTACAGTTTTATTGAAGTATCCTTCACAAAAAACAATGTCCCCCTCTGAATATTATTTCTGGCTACGGCCCTGGCATGTTCTTTATCTATGTTAGTTAAGTCTTTGACAACCCTTACGTCAAAACCAATTAACGTTTAATACGGAAATTCTAGAAAGCAGAAAAAAACTGCACGGCGTAGACCTTTCCAATGCTGCAGTCTTTTTCATGCGCAATAATTTAACAATCGAATTAGTTCCAGATACGCAATTTTTACCTAATCCCCCGGTTCTACGCACAAAGAAGGAAAAAGGTAAAAGCTTTCGATCAACCTTGTAACCAGGACAACAATAATCAAACGAATAGATTCGCGGAACCTTCAGCTCAGATAAAATCGTTTTCGACGGAACATTATTCAGAGAGTAAGGTAAATTTGCATACATTTCTCAAATACACGTAACACGCATAACTTTTAAAACACTTCGCTACAGTTACATTTTTTAAACCGATGAAACATAATATTAGATAAAGGACAATATTCCTATACTGATGAAATAAATGTTATAATATAATGCATTGAAACGAATTATAAAAAGGGTAATAGAAAATATAAGAAACATTTTATGGGAAAGGAAATCATGGAACAGTAAATATTTTCTGGAATCTTTTCTTTAAGGAGGGAGCTATTCGTTGTGTGTGCGAGCATAGATGTGTGTGTGTATTTATGTACGAATAATATTTGTTTAGTGATTAAATACAGGGTATCTGCCAAAATAAAATTTTTCAAATCCATGACTTTTCATGACTTTCCCTGATTTAGCAGATCATTTTCCATGACTTTAAAAAGCTTTCGTTAAAAGTATATATGAATAAAACTTCTGATGTACATACAAATAAAATATATCCTTTTAGAGAAATTACAGGAATTTTATCATAAAAAAACTATAAACTTACTTTATAAGTGTTAATAAACTCACATACATAAAAATAAATTGTTGTATCTACATACCTAAGTTTAATCATATAGCAATTTTTCAATCAAAATGTTTCCAATTTGAATTCAGGGTACTTTGGTATTATCCAGGTGACCATGAATAATAGCCAAATATAACCCTATAATGTTTATATACAATATTCCTAGAGATAAACTTATATTTTGTACAAGAATCTTAACTAATTTTTATTAAAAAGTAATTATTATTGTATTAATAAAATTTTAATCTACAATTTAAGAAAAAAACAGAATAATATACATTTACCCACCCATTAAGCTTTCTTGCTTTGAGTTTCCTTGGTGAACAAATTTTACTTGATAATATGGTCAATAGGATAATACATAAATACCAAACTCAGTAACTTCAGCCAAATGACAAGTAAAAATAGAATTAAACAATTCAATGCATTTTTTTTAATCGGTAGTTTAGCGGATCCATGACTTTCCATGACTTTTACTCATTTTACTTGAAAAATCAAGACTTTTCATGAAAAAATTAATCCATTGTCTAAATCCATGATTTTCCCTTACTTTCCAGGTGAGTGGAAACCATGTAAATATGAAGATAACAAAAATTTTGCCATCTAACATCAACGGTCAAGGGTAATATCCGTTAAAGACTGTTATCACGTGACTAGGTTGACACCAGTGGCGTACGCAGAATTTTTTCAAAAGGGGGCTCATAATTCTAAAAAATAATAGCCCGCATAATTTATATTAAAATTTTTATTTTTGCTATTTTGTCTGAGCTCAAGGGGGAGGGGTCAAACCCCTAATCCCCCCTTGCATAACTCCTTGTTGACACACACACACATGTATATGTGTGTGTGTGGTGTGGTGAGAGAAAAAGTAAACTAAGTCTGCAAACGAATATAGATTTTTGTACAAAGAAGACCCCCCTAAGAAACATGTCGACGTACACCTCCTGAAACCCGTACATAAAAGGTTCCAAAGTAGATTTGTAGCCAAAAGCCCTCATAACGGATACAGAAAGTTTTCAGGGTTTTTCAAATAGAAGATCTAGGACAAAAATCCCGTGTATCCCTGGTTTTCCCATTGTTAACGCCTGCTCTAAACTGATTAGTGGGGTTATAGTTCATGTCCTTAGGCAAGGCGTCTAACCTAATCAAAACTCTTCAGAGTTCTAGCGCCCAGTTTAAGAAATTCCAGACAAAAAGGGAATACACGTTGTCAAAGACAGAATTTTTTAGAGATTTCCAGAGATTTTCTTATACTCTTAAACTCAAGCAGTTCGTCCTGTCCATATTATGCAACCGATATTACAAAAGCATACATATCCGTCAGTGATACAGTCTTCTGTTGTTTTATAACGCCAACTGGTTATTACCATTTTCGAATAACAAAAGTACCACAAGGAGAAGTGTTTCAGTTATGGACATTGCTGTAATAAATCAACAAGAGACTGAAACACACACACGAGGGTTGAAACTTTAATAGTGGCAACACTGCTGTAAAAATGCTAAGAAACAAAACCAAATAATGTCACGTATACCACACATAAGCTACATACCTACCTTACCTCTCAGCAAAAAGACTCGTCCTTCCTATGTCATACAAATACGGAGTGACGAAGAACTGATCCTTGTATTAGCTTGCGGTCTAAAGTAAGTGTTGTTGGGATGTTTTCAAAACAAGAACAACGAAAATGGATGAAAATTCAATGTGCCAGAGGTCGTACATTACGACAATGTCATCTAGGGCTTCAAGAGGCTTGCGAGGAATCTGAATTGCGTACAGAAATGTAGCAAGATGTGTAAAAGTCTTCAATGAAGGATGCCACATGAAGGTGCCTTCAATGAAGGTGGCATCCGCCAGGTCGTCCTAGCGTCAGCGATGCAGAAGTGCATGCTGTTGCCACACTAATGAACAGTGATTGTTGCCAGACGATTCGTGAGCTGATCCG
>CM063509.1:72964125-72966625 GCA_032207245.1 Pardosa pseudoannulata | reverse complement strand
TGCTTCATATCACAGCGTAAAATACTGTCGTCTTTAAAACGTTCGAAATCCACCCATTCCCTCCTTTTCGGGAGTTTAATGACATTATTTCGAGCCCTATTTTCTCCGATTAGGAGCAGGCGATTAAATTTATCACATAATAAATAGGTAAAAATAACATTTTTTCTAGCATTATGACGTCATTCCTTTAACCATCTCATTGAATCATTTCTTACTTTAAATTATTTGAATATAGTCTGCATTATTTTCATAGGTTTTATCACTGAACTTAGATATTAAGAAAATAATTATCTTTTATATTTGACTTAAACAATAGATTAGGTACATGTACGATGCTTTTAAATTTAATCATCGATTATTTTTTGTTGCAATGAAAATATTATCACCGATATTAACAACAAATTCTATCAAACTCCAGGGTGTAATGGACATGATAGTTTCATTCCTTTAATTCCATTAATTACTGTGGAAAAAACGTTCCAGAAAATAAACTAATAATTAAATATTCATATATATGAAAATTAGAATTCGTGTTCTTGATCTTGAAACACGCTCTGCATTTTCGCATTATAAAAAACAAGTTCTTATTTTTTAGAAACAATGTAAATTCCGCAAAACTAATTATATAAAAATACAAACCAAATTCTGAAAATCACCTGTATTTACGATAATAATTAAAAAATATATGAAAAGGTGAAAAATAAGGTTTCGAACGTGTTCAGAGAACGAATCGGGATGTTCCATCTCAGTTTTGGCTATAAATTCATGTCGAAGGAAAAAAAAAATCTAAGGGAGAATTTTGATTTAGTAGCACTAGCATTCAGTTAGAATACTAAAATATATTTTACGATAATAATGTAAAAAATTTTCGAAAATATATTCGTAAAGAGCTCACGATCCGATAGTTGTACCAAAATTCAAATATAATTAAATTAAAAAAAATTAATTAAAAATTTTTAAATTAATTATATACAAAATAATTTATATACGTCCGAGAAAATAAACTAATAATAAAATATTCATATATATGAAAATTAGAATTCGTGTTCTAGATCTTGAATCATGGAGTGTGGATTCTAGAAAATACACTAATAATAAAATATTCATTTATATGAAAATTAGAATTCGTGTTCTAGATCTTGAATCATGGAGTGTGGATTCTAGAAAATAAACTAATAATAAAATATTCATTTATACGAAAATTAGAATTCATGTTCTAGATCTTGAATCCTAGAGATTGGATTCCAGAAAATAAACTAATAATAAAATACTCATTTATATGAAAATTACAATTCGTGTTCTAGAGTGTGGATTATAGAAAATAAACTAATAATAAAATATTCATTTATATGAAAATTAGAATTCGTGTTCTAGAGTGTGGATTCTAGAAAATAAACTAATAATAAAATATTCATTTATATGAAAATTAGAATTCGTGTTCTAGATCTTGAATACTAGAGAGTGGATTCTAGAAAATAAACTAATAATAAAATATTCATTTATATGAAAATTAGAATTCGTGTTCTAGATCTTGAATCTTGGAGTGTGGATTGTATGAGAAATTAGTTACTTACCGCAAATCTAGAGGGCGTAGTGGTGTCCATGGTTCGGATACCCAGCACCGGAGTGGCCGGCGCACTACCTCTGCGGTCTGAGCAAGCTTTCTCATAGGACGTCTCTGTAAAGTAGAAAAAGAAAATATATCAACGATAGGCAAATAGGTAATGAACAATATAATTACAGGCATTCAAATTAATTAATAATATATCATTCTCTCAATACGATGGGAGAAAAAATATTTCAAAAATAAATTGCTAAGAACGACTTTTCTACCTCCTTACAAAAAGCACACATGACATAGAAAAAAAAAATCTTTCCCTCTCTTTTTTTTACACGGCTGAAAATGATTAATTTGCTTTCTTATTTAATAGAATTACAAATATTCTGATAAAGTTGAAGGCGAAAGAGGTTATCTAATGCTAATTATGGATAGGTTATCAGAGAAAATAATGAAAGCAAATAAAGTCGGAGAAATTTAGAAATAAGACGAAATGAAATTAGTAATATGATGATTTTCTCTAAAGAGCACGACAGGAAAAAAGAAAGAAAATTTGAAATTAAATTGCAAAACAGTTTTTTCTCCCATACAACGGGAAAAATTATTATTTATTGTTATTATTTTGACACGACTGGAAATGATTCATTTTTTCACTCTATTTATGGATTGGTTATCAGAGAAAATAATGAAAGCAAATAAAGTCGGAGAAATTTTGTATTAGTAAAATAAGATAATTTTCTCTCAAGAGCACGATAAGAAAAAAGAAAGAAAATTTGAAATTAAATTGCAAAACAGCTTTCTGTCCCCCTTTTCAAAGTTCCCATACAACGGAAGAAATTATTATTATTATTATTTTAACACGACTGGAAATGATTAATATTTTCACGCTAATTAGGGATTGGTTATCAAAGAAAATAATGAAAGCAAATAAAGTCGGAGAAA
>CM063509.1:72941625-72959125 GCA_032207245.1 Pardosa pseudoannulata | reverse complement strand
TAAGCTTTCTAAAAAAGGGAATTCCTCAACCTTTGAATACATTTTCTTCGTGCAGATTAAACTCTCTAAAAAAGGGGAAGATTCGATAATTCCTCACATTTGAATACATTTTCTTGGTACAGATTAAAACTTTCAAAAAAGGGGATGATTGGATAATTCCTCAATATTTAAATACATTGTTTTTCTTTGTGCAGATTAAAACTTTCTAAAAAAGGGGATGATTAGATAATTCCTCAATATTTGAATAAATTTTCTTCGTGCAGATTAAACTTTTTAAAAAAGGGGAAGATTAGATGATTCCTCAACCTTTGAATACATTTTCTTCGTGCAGATTAAACTCTCTAAAAAAGGGGAAGATTCGATAATTCCTCACATTTGAATACATTTTCTTGGTACAGATTTCTACGAGAAAATCTATACCGACATTTCTTTCCGTAAAAAGTCATCTAAACGGGAGTCTTAAAACAAGAATAACAATACCGACGACAAAGACACAGACTCACAAGATTCCTTCCGCGATTCCAATTATGAAACTGTTATTTCTTTTCTCCTAGCAGACGATACATAAACGTAATAACAAAAATGATAATAATAATAAAAAAAATCTAACACAAAACACACACACACAGGCATGCATGCCCCACGAGGCGTATCCAGTTGCGACGTCCGGATTAATAATCGTGATGGCAGAAGAGGGCCACCATTCGTCATCTGGCAACACACAAGGAGCGGGTCCGAGAGGTCAGACATCACGTACAAGGCGTAATTGGATTGGAGGGGGGAGGAGAAAGGGGCCAGAAAGAGAAACAGAATTCTGTGGATGTGGGAGTCATTGATGCCGTGTAACGCCAGAAATGTTAGTCAATGGGCAGGAGAGCGCGCAGTGAATGCTGAAACAGTTAGAAATAAAAAATATATCGGAAAAGAATGGAAAAAGTGTTGTTACGAATTACTCGGATACAAAGTCATTACTGAAGGCACAGATTTGTCTTTTCTTTTGTTGCGTCGGAGGCATACTAGAAGTGGAATAATATCTAACTTCGTCAATTTTTTTTAACACTAGGGTTTATTATTACTGAATAACATAATAAATAATAATATATATATTATTATATAAATATAAAATATTTTTTTTAACATAGAAAGATTACTTCCTATAATATATATATCTTATTATATATATATGTTTTACATATAAATATATATATATATATAATATATAATATATATATATATATATACATTTTAACATATACAAACATATATATATTTACACTATATATATATAACAATTATAATATAATTAAATATATATATATATATATATATATATATATATATATATATATATTTACATATATATATTATACATATATATATATTTTATACATATATCTATTATATATTTATAAACATACATATATATATATATACATATATGTATATATATATGTATATATATATATATTTATATATATATATATATAATACAATACATACATATATATACACATACATATATATATATATATATATATATATATATATATATACATATATATATACATAATATATGTATACATATATATATACATACATATATATATATATACACATACATATATACAATATCTATATATATATATATATATCTATATATATATATATATATATATATATATATATATATATATATATATATATATGTCAGGTCTAAAAAAGGGATAGTTGGAAATTACGTGAGTTATAAGCGATTTTAAAAAGGGAACTCTTTTATAATAATAAAATAAATGAAAAAGACCCACGCTCGCGTAAGCTTTTGGGATCATCCGGTCAAGCGGAAAGATATTTGAAGTATTTGATGATTAAGCGAACCGATATGAGTCAGTTAGCGCGTGGACATGGAGCTGTCAACACACTCTACGCGTGTCTTCGACGAATAAATGAAAATGGCGCAAGTTTTGCTTAAATGAAACGATGATTTAATAAACTTATTATTATCAAGAAAAACTGTTTTCCATTCGCCTTAACACTGGACCACGATATATATATATATATATATATATATATATATATATATATATATATATATATATATATATATATATATATATATATATATATATATATATATATATATGTAAGGAAAATTCTCAGGGGTTTTCAAAACTTAAATCAAGGTAAAAATTCCCGCGTCATTTTCCATTCCCCTTTTTAACCCCTAACCTAAATTGACCACTGGGGCTACAGGTTACGCCCTCAGAGAAGGGGCCTGGCCAATTATAAACCTACATGGCCCTAGCGGACAATTTAGGAAATTTCCAAATAAAAAGGAGATACACGCTAACGGAGACAGATTTTTCTAGCGATATTTTCCCACAGATGTTGACCCAGGTGTTACTTGTCTTGTACATAGAACTTCATGCTAGCTGACCCTTCAGTTTGTCCCTATGATGAAGTGGGAACCCGTCCTTCAAAGTTATCTTAATAAAGGTCTTTAGCTGAAACGGTATCATTTTTATGGCCATGACTGCAACCCCCCATCGAGAAGTCAGTCTCATTATATATATATATATATATATATATATATATATATATATATATATATATATACATATACACACACACATATATACACACACACACACATATATATATATATATATATATATATATATATATATATATATATATATATATATATATATATATATATATATATATATATATATACATACATATATACATATATACATATATAATATATACATATATATACATATATATACATATATATAACACACATATATATATATATAATATATATATATATATATATATATATATATATATATATATATTTATATATATATATATATATATAATATATATATATATACATATATATATATATATATATATATATATATATATATATATATATATATATATATATATATATATATATATATATATATATTCAACACACACGCACACACACACACACACACACACACATATATATATATATATATATATATATATATATATATATATATATATATATATATATATATATATATATATATATATACGCATTCAACTTTTGAAAAAAGGAACGGTCTATGTTGATCAAGAACAATTACGTAAAAATTGAAAACATCTGCATCTCGGTATGATCAGTAGTTTTCGATACCTACAGAAGAAAATCTGTGAAGTATTCCATAAATAGAAAATATGAAAAACTTATCCGAATTTCGAGAAAACGCATAGCCTAACCCGATTCTATAAAGAAGAAACTATGAAGAACCCGTAACTCTATCGGCTCAGTAGTTTTCGCGTGATGTCACCAATTTTATCATTCATAGAAATAGATTTTAAGTCTTTACGGTGTAAGGGTATGGGACCCTTTAAGACATTTCCCCCCAGGTCGCGTGAGCCGCGAAATAAATCGGGCGAGATCATCGATTAATCAATGGTCGTCATTGAGCTTTTCAGTAGTTTTAAGAGATCCTTCAAAATACTTCGATCCATCTGCCACTTAATGTAAAAGGGTGATAGCGTGCCGCCGAGGCATATGGTTGTGGTTGCTCGAGAACGCGGCAGATGGTCGGTCCCGTTCCGAAGTTAAACCTAATAGAAATATGAACGGAAAACTTGACAGGTTTATGGGAAGGGAGTTCGGCGACTCTCGCTCGCTCTCTTAAATAATACTCGGGAAGAGATAGACTTTTTGTTTCTAAAAATAAAAACACATGCCTTATAATATTTAATTTAATCATTATGTTAAAAACTTAAAAACATTACAAGTTTTTTTTTCTTCATATATAAGCGAAAAAAAATATTCAATTTAACCCCTTCCCTGTTTTGCCCGTACGTCGTACGGGCACAGTTTTCGGGCCTTTACTGATTTGCCCGTATGGCGTACGGGCAATCTGATTTCTATTTCGCTTGCACTGTTTCGGCCGTATTTTTTCCAATTTTAGCAACAAATATTTTGTTTGGTTTGGTTTGGAGAGCTACGGTCTACAGTTTTGCCCACAAGGGCTAATGAGACCGGGACCTACTGCTTAAAGCCGATTCCGAACGGCTACGAACATCCATGCCACAGCGGGATTCGAACCCACGAACTCTGGTACCGACGATTAGCGCCCTAACCAATCGGCCATCGCTCGGCAACACAAATTATTTGTATAGATAGCGATAGTTATCCAGTAAATGATAGTTTGCAGTTTATTGTATTTTCTACTCTGGTTCAAAAGCGCGGGTTTTTTCGCATGTTTTTGTATCAGAAGGCGAATCGTTATCTTTCAGTGTATCGATTTCTGGTTATATTTTACTAACTGCCTGATAATTTTATTGATGTAAGAGTTGAATAATATATTTTTACTTTTAAATAATGGATAATTCAGAGCGTATGGAGCTAATTTCTTGTGATTTCAACTGTGACTCGGAATCAGAAACTGAATTATCTATAAATGATAGTAGCGTAAGTTAACTAGTTGACCTGGATGGTAGTGACTCTGATAGTAATACAGATGGAATCAGTCAAGCAAGACAATTTTTTGAAATTAATTGTGATAATCCTTCGGATCCGCCTCCTAGATTTGCTTTCACTGGAATTCCAAAAATTAACTTGGATATCGATGAGACTAAAGGTAAAATTCAATTATATGATGCTATCATAGAAAGAAAAAAAGTTGTAATAAATATGTATAAATATGTTATAAATATATATGTGTATATATATACATATATATATATATTTATACATACACACACACTATATTATATATATTTTATTTATATATTTATATATATTTATATATATATATATAATATATATATATATATATATATATATATATATATATATATATATATATACAGGATATCTGCCAAAATAAAATTTTTCAAATCCATGACTTTTCATGACTTTCCCTGATTTAGCAGATCATTTTCCATGACTTTGAAAAGCTTTCGTTAAAGTATATATAAATAAAACTTCTGACGTACATACAAATGAAATATATGCTTTTAGAGAAATTACAGGAATTTTATCATAAAAAAACTATAAACTTACTTTATAAGTGTTAATAAAAAACACAAATACATAAAAATACATTGTTGTATCTACATACCTAAGCTTAATCATATAGCAATTTTTCGATCAAAATTTTTCCAATTTGAATTCAGCGTACTTTGGTATTATCTAGGTGACCATGAATAATAGCCAAATATAACCCTATAATGTTTATATACAATATCCCTAGAGATAAACTTATATTTTGTGCAAAAATCTTAACTCATTTTTATTAAAAAATAATTATTATTATATTAATAAAATTTTAATCTACAATTTAAGAAAAAACCAGAATAATATACATTTACCCACCCATTAAGCTTTCTTGCTTTGAGTTTCCTTGGTGAACAAATTTTACTTGGCATTAGGGTCAATAGGATAATACATAAATACCAAACTTAGTAACTTCAGCCAAATGACAAGTAAAAATAGAATTAAACAATTCAATGCACATTTTTTTAATCAGTAGTTTAGCGGATCCATGACTTTCCATGACTTTTACTCATTTTACTTGAAAAATTGAGACTTTCCATGACAAAATTAATCCATTGTCCAAATCCATGATTTTCCCTGAATTTCGAACTGCGCGGAAACCATGTATATATATATATATATATATATATATATATATATATATATATATATATATATATATACATCCCTGTTATTCTCCGGATTATTTCTGATTTTGAATTTCCCCAACAAACTAAATTCTAAATTATACTCTAAAAAAGTAATATAAATTGCGAATTCCTTTGGCAGTAGCATAACTGGACGAAAACAAATGGCTAGGATGGGCATATTCGAAGATTCAAAAAGCGGCTGGCAGAGTGCTGATTAAACTCTCAACGAAGCAGAAATAGAAAATCCTTCTCCAGTATATACTTATCCTTCGCATCCATTCGAGTTCTACAAACACCTCTTGAGACACTTAATACGAAGTACATGGGAGAGCGGGAAAGTACCCCTGGATTTTGCCCTTCCATCAATCTCCGTCATGTTTTGAAAGTTTCTAAACAATTCCCCGACGCCGCAAAAGAAAGTTCGAGCGTTCTTGAAAGGAACACAGCATTTCCGAAAACTTGATGGCTTTTCCGATTAGAAAAGGTGTTGCTAACATCATCGAATGTAGTAGTAGTAATTGGGAGGAACTTTTAACCTGAGGTTTGCTCTGTCTTTTCACAGTGCAAACGATTTTCCGTAAAAATTCCACATACTTAAAAAGTATATAAATGGAAACAAGATGGAGAAATTGTGTAGTAGAAAAATTTCAAATATCTTTCGAAAGAACAATCGTTTTAGTTTCCTTGTAAATTTAATTATTCCAAAGACGATGTTTTGGAAGAATTAAATGGAAGAAATCAAATGGATAATACTAATGACTGAATTTAGTATCACTGCTTCGCAGCATTTAGTTTGGGTGTAATATTTAAGAATAGATTTCAGGCTTTTTTTGTAATTCCTTTCTTTTAAACACTGATTTTCAGTACTAGAGTTCATGGATTTAATCCTATGTCCAATCATTTCTTTCAGCAAATAGTTTTTTTTTTTCGGATCGCTATAAAATGAAAGTTCTGTTTGGTTTAGAAAATATGTTTAGAAGTCTTGTAACAAGACTCTTGACTCGTTATATATATATATATATATATATATATATATATATATATATATATATATATATATATATATATATATATATATGCAATGTCGTGGTGCAGACTTAAGGCAAATGGAAAACAGTCTTTCTTGATAATAATAAGTTAATTAAAACATCGTTTCTTCTATAAGCAAACCCAGCGCGATTTTCATTGTTCGTGGAGGAGACATGTGTAGAGTGTGTGTTCACAGTTCTATATCCCCGAGCTGACTAAAACTTATCTGTTTGCAAGCTCATCAAATACCTCAAAAAACCTGACCTGCTCAAATAACAGCTCAAAAATCCTTCCGCCTGACCGGATTATCCTAAAAGCTTACGCGAGCGTGGGTCTTTTTCATTTATTTTATTATTATAAAAGAGTTCCCTTCTTAAAATCGTTTATAACTCACTAAATTTCTAACTACTCATTTTTTAGACCTAACACACACACACACACACACACACACACACATATATATATATATATATATATATATATATTATATATATATATATATATATGTAATGAGACGGACTTCTCGATGGGTGGTTGCAGTCATGCCCATAAGAATGATACCGTTACAGCTAAAGACCTTTATTAAGATACCGTTGGAGGACGGGTTCCCACTTCATGATAGGGACAGGACAAACGGAAGGGTCAGCTAGCATGAGTTCTATGTACAAAACCCTTAACACCTGGGTCAACATCTGTGGGAAAATATCTCTAGAAAAATCTGTCTCCGACAGCGTGTATCTCCTTTTTATTTGGAAATTTCCTAAATTGTCCGCTAGGGCCATGTAGGATTATAATTGGACAGGCACCTTCTCCGATGTTGTAAACTGTAGTCCCAGTGGTCCATTTAGGTTAGGGGTTAAAAAGGGGAATGCAAAATGACGCGGGAATTTTTAGCCCTTGATTTAAGTTTTGAAAACCCCTGAGAATTTTTCTTATATATATATATATATATATATATATATATATATATGATATATGTATTATATATATATATATATATATATATATATATATATACATATATATATGTACATACATATATATACATATCTATATATATATATATATATATATACATATATATATACATACATATACACACATATATATATACATATATACATATATGCATACATACATACATATATATATACATACGTACATACATACGCACACACATATACATACATATATCACACACACACACACACACACACACACATATATATATATATATATATATATATATATTAATGTGTGTATGTGTGGAGATAGAATTTCCCGATCCAAGGTGAATTTTTCTCTACTTCATGGTTTTTAGAGCCTCTGCAGTTGTTTGCGTTATTAATGGTAGAGAGAAAAAATATAAAGTTATAAACAGCCAAAAAACGCCATCAGATAAATTAAAAAAGGGGCATAACACACACCAAACTTAAAAAACAATCTCTCTTAGATGTCGCAGAAATAAATACGGATGATTAGCTTAATTTATAGAGGTTTATTTCCTGCAACAAACAGAGTAAAAACAATGCCAAGGTAAATAAAAGCAGCAGGGAAGAGAAAGAATAATATAATGCAGCTTTCAATAAGAGATATTGCATTTGCAATGCGACATTAGGACGACAAATAACGGTCTCGCACAAAAAAATAAACTGTTCGTTTGGCGCCAGCCAATCAGCAGGAGATAATAAAAAAACATAAAAAAATAGTACGGTATTAAGTTAAGCATGACTCCCGATTTGTTTTTATTACTTAATTTACGCACGTAAAAAGGAATAGAAAGGGAACTATCTCAAAATAAATAATATATATTTATAAAAATAAAGAAATGAAAAACCTGAAGCAAGAACAAAAAGCGACAACATAAAAAAAAATAATAATTGTTGCTGCTCGCATCGTTTAACAGCTGGCTTACAAGAAAAAACACATTTCTAGGTTACCTCATTAAAGTTTTAATAAAGTTACAGACACTTACTCATCAAATTAAAGCGAATTAAGCACAGTAACATAGAAAGCAATTTGGGACATACGAGGGAGGGGTGGTTCAATTCATATCATTAATGTACATCTGTATAAAATGTTTGCTTACTACATAAAAAATATAAGCTTATTTCTTTTTATAGTGGCGTACCCAGAAATTAATATTATTATTTCTTTTTTTTTTGGGGGGGGGAATGCATATTGTCATTGCCAACGAGGGCACCCATATGTAAAGCGCAGAAGGATTGGAGATCCACCGCCCATTTTGTAAAGTCAGTTCTTAAAACTAAATTTAACACTGAAATAAACAAATACAACACATATATACACACATTTTTATCTTAGACCACACCCTCCTAAATTCTCTCATGTAGGTGCCTATAATTGCCATGAAAAAATATACTTGTTTAATTTAGCATTATTATTGTGTAAAAACTGAAGAATACATTATATAAATATAATTTCTCCGGTGTAAAACTATTCATGAAATGATATAATTTTAATCTAGTTATAAAATCTGGGTGTGTGTGTGTGCATATGTCCCATTGCACCTCTCCCCTGTGTACAGAAATGTATTCTATTTCATAACTATATATATATATATATCTATATATATATATATATATATATATATATATATATATATATATATATATATAAAGGAAAAGTAAACTAGATCGGGAAACTAAGGTAGGCAATTTTTATTAAACCTCAAAGATGGCCCGAGAAAATTCCACGGTTTTCAAATCTTTTTGCCGCGGGAATTTTTGCCCTTGATTTCAAGGGCAAAAATTCCAGCGTCCCTTTGTTTTCCCCTTCTTACCTCATACCTAAATTGACCACCGGGGCTACAGTTCACGCGTTTAAAGAAGGAGTATAACCAATTATAACTCTACACTGCAATAGCGGACAATTTAGGAAATTACCAAACAAAAAGGAGATACACGCTATCGGAGGCAGATTTCCCTAGAGATTTTCCCACAGATTTTGACTGAGATGTTGACCCAGGTGTTAAGGGCCTTTTACTTATAACTTCATGCTAGCTGACCCTTCAGTTTGTCCTGTCCCTATAATGAAGTGGGAACCCGTCCTCCAACATTCTGTTAATAAAGGTCTTTAACTAAAACGGTGTCATTTTTATGGGCCATGACTGCAACCACCCATCGTGAAGTCCGTCTTACTACATATATATATATATATATATATATATATATATATATATATATATATAGAGAGAGAGAGAGAGTGAGAGAGAGAGAGTGTCCTTTATTAAGATAAAGTTGAAGGACGGGTTCCCACTTCATCATAGGGACAGGACAAACGGAGGGGTCAGCTAGCATGAAGTTATATGTAGAAGACCCTTAACACCTGGGTCAACATCTCAGTCAAAATCTGTGGGAAAAATGCGCCTCCGACAGCGTGCATCTCCTTTTTGTTAAGAATTTTCCTAAATTGTCTGTTAGGGCCAAGTAGAGTTAAAATTGGTTAGACCCCCTTCTCTGTGGGCGCAAACTGTAGCCCCAGTGGTCCATTTAGGTTAAGGGTTAAAAAGGGGAATGCAAAAGGACGAGGGAATTTTTAGCCCTTGACTCAAGATGTGAAAACCCCTGAGAATTTTCCTTACATACAAACATACACATGCATATGACACAACGGACTTTATTTCCATAGCTTTAATTGAACGATGAAGATGTAATTATTAAGGGCCGAAAATGACTGTTACACATACGTGTGTCCCGTGTCATTAATTTGATTCCCCATCGAATGTCAGAGAGCTCGATAAAACAATAAACCGGTAAAAATCTAAAAATTTCCGAACGGTCGACACCGTTTTCCCCTTTTCGTGATACCAAACACGTATATTCGATAACAACGGCACCACTCCAAATCGAAATTCCTTTTCAAGAGAATCGGTCTGCACTTCGGCAAGACCATTGTTCGTCGGCTCCCACCCTATCGATCAAAAACGAACGTCCACGGGGGCACCGCAAAACGGGTGCTGTGAGGCGTCAGGACTGGAGTGAAAGAGAGAGCTTCGAGATGCAGGAACGTAAAAATAAAAGATGGTTACATCCGCCGCACGCGATGCTGATGAGAGATGGCGATCCGCGATAGCGGTGGACATTTCAAGGCTGCGTTCCGCCCAAATATCCGACGTTTTAATTTACGCCGACATTTTTCTCAAAGTGGCCGGCTAATGTAAGTCCGAGAACGAGATTTAGTGGGGTGTTTAATGGTAGAACACCAGCCGGTGTCCTAATGCTGGTAAACAGCGAGTAATATCTACGATGAAATATCTGGGAGTTCCCACGGGACTGCTGCTGGACGATGGGACATTTATCCGAAAGTATTAAAGACCCTAGAGTAATTTTACACCTTAATTACTTCCTCCTAAAATTCAGGTACATTATATGCATTTTGTATTTAAAATTTGTGGAGGTAAAGTCAGCTGGTTAAGGTACTTCATTTGACCTATTACACGAGAGCAGTAATTTCAAGAATTCATGCATCATATTGGACCTATTGAACCTCAAACTCCTCCGGCTTTGTTCCGACGATGGGCAGGGCCTGATTTCCGACAGGGCTAACGGGGCAAGCGCCTGGGCCCCCAGTCAAAAGGGACCCCCAAATTAACTGCCATTTCAAGTTAAAAACGTGATGCGTACGTCAAAAATTCACTTTAAATTATCGACAATTTCTTTTAGTTTTTGACTTATTCAGTATCGTTAGAGAGCTTGTTCACAAATGTAAGTGCTCGCAAAAAATGTAGAACACGCAGCTACATTCTGTTTTTAGGCAGAAAAATTCCTCGGGTGAGGACTTACAAAATTCTAATATACGCTTTACCTTCCAGGATTTTTATGTAACTTTTTCATTATTATTTTACTTATTTCATAATTTTTTATTTTATTTTAAACTAATCTTATTTTACTAACTACATTGGTGAGTCAACTTTAAAGGCTCTGCGGGCCATAGTTTATGTATCACTACATATAAAGGCCCCTCCACACTATGGCCAACTGCAAACAATTACCACAGTCTGGAGGGGGTTTGACTTATCGTGGTCGGTGGCGGCAGACGATAAAATAGCCTTGGCGGACGATGGCTTCGGAGGCGGTTTTTCTCCAAAGATCAAAGGCAGCCAGATGCGCAACTAAAGTGCGTAGTAGATCGTATGGGCGAATACACGAGCTCAGCTCATTTAGTGTCCCAGGGTGTGGATACAACCCGTGAACCGCCGAACGCTGGCCGATTGGTTAGGGCGCTGATCGTCGGTACCAGAGTTCGTGGGTTCGAATCCCACTATGGCATGGATATTCGTAGCCGTTCGGAATCGGCTTTAAGTCCCGGTCTTATTAGCCCTCGTGTGCAAATCAGTAGACCGTGGCGCTCCAAACCAAACTAACCAGTGAACCATCGTTCAAGGTAACCATCAGGAAGTGGTGAACAATTGGCCATAGTGTGGAGGGTACATAACAATCACCCCGTAGCTACCACCTGTGTACAGCAGAGTGGGGGGAGGGGGATGAATGGGTTTGCCCTGGGCCACCATTTCTGTAAATCTACCCCTGGCGATGGGAGTAGATCACAGGTAAGTGGAAGTTCCACAACGCTTACATCTGTCGCAAGACTACTGTAGAGTCTCGTCCGGTGGTAATTTTGAATAGGAGTATAAGTTCAATGCTTGAGCAAATCTAGGGCTCTTAACGTGTTGGCGACGGTGGCGTGAGCCTCACGGTCTTAAAAGAGCTTAAGAAAGTAAGCTAAGGAGAATTTGTGAACTTTGATACCTCCTAAAGGTCAACCGGCTTGGCCTACTAAAGAACTTGAGAACTTTGTCAAGAGACAGACATAAACTTGGACCACAGTCCCACCGCTCAAAATCATTGCAATCAATCGTATAAAAAAGGCAAGAAGAAAGATTAAAAAAATAAAAAGTGAACTGTTGTTCCTAGGGAGTGGTTCTCACCATCTGCGAGAGGTCTGTAGTCGTCAGACCGAATTCCCGAGTGATAAGGCTTCTGTATTACGCAAATCATGTTGATGAGTATTTCATCATAGCAAGATTCCAAGAGACAGTATACCACTTGATTGAGTTGAATTTTAAAACAAAAGCAATCAAAAGTAACCAAAGGGGTTGCTGTTTTGCCATTACATTTACGACTGCTTCACTTAGACAAGGAAACAAAGGCATAACCATCAGCAATACAATTGCAGTGATTGAGAGTAATAAGAGGTTTGCAGGGTGACATTTTCGGGGAAAATAATTAAAGATATAGCACGAGCTGACCTTCATTGTGTGCCGCTAAAGTAAGCAAACTTTTCACTTCGGCTCTTTCCTAATGACATCTACGGTTTTCTAGAAATAGGTGTTTCAAATTGTAAACGTAGAGATTTTTTTCAAGACGTTTAATCTACGAATATCCGAGTCATTTTTGCTAACTATATATTTTGTTTTAAAATATTCATCAATATAAAATTGTCAGAGATGACTGCAGAGTAAAACAAAAGTGAAATTGCAGCAACTTTGAATATTACAGCCATTTTGAATTTCAGTAAAACGTCGATTAACAAAAACTCTCCGTTAACCGAAGTCAGTTTCTTCTTCACTTTTTTTTTTTCACTTTCTATTATCATCCAAAATTTTCTCTTTACACACATGAATTTTTAAAATTTTCTTTTTTCCACATTTTTTTTGCATGCAAACCGTTCTTTCCAAACTACGAGTGTAGATAAATATTTTGGAATTCCCTTTTTTAGAATTCCTCATCGCAAGCACAATTCTCGGTAGCATTGCACTCTTCCCCACTTTCAAACATCCCTGTTATAAACAAAACCACCCTATTACGAAATCTGGAAGGTCATACTTCCGAGACCAGAACAATCGAATGTTATTGCTCCAATATACGATACTACATATTAAATTAGATGGTTAGTGATGAATTCTCGATTATCCGAAGTAGGTACGGTCCCAATTACTTCGGATAATCGAGGTTCTACTGTAGAGACTTTCGGGTTGTCATAAACCTTTTTGGATTGGCAGAAGCTGTGTTATTAAATAAAAAGAATGAGAGCAGTGAGATTAAAACTCGAGTACTTCTCTACAGAAAATCAACATTGTGAAATGTTTTTCAGCAAGTATAGATCATTTTTCACAGCTGATCACTTGTTTAGGACAATAATCTCGCAGTGTCTGGAGCTGACATCTTTGAATTGACCTTGATAGCGCAATAACAGACATTGCATTCAGTTTAGAATAAAAATCGAATGAGAAGCAGTAAAAACTGTACTAGCTGGTCGAATAACTGGGATCTTAACTGACAAAAATTTGTATAACTGCACCCCTCCAAAAAACAGCACAATGCATCATGCTCGTCATTTTTTTATTGTTGACCCGTGGCGGCTTTCGCGTGTTACCGGACATTTACAGATTGAAATAAGCTCATTATACGGCAGAGTTATACCGAAGATAATGTTATTGCACCCAAAAGCCTACTGTAAGAATTATTAAATCTTTGTATTTCGACTGTGATTTGAAAGTTATACTCGGTACTTTTGCAGTTCTACAGTTTGGAATAATTTTTTAAATAATATAATAAATAAAAAAAAACGACGTGCATTCTTATACTCTCACAGAAAATCACACATCTAAGTCGGGCACTATCAGGTACACTCAACTGTTGGAATAATTGCCTTTCGTCTAGAGTACAAAGAACTCGTGCTTAACAATAAGCAAACGGGGAAGCTAACATGTTACATGCAACACTCTCCCCGTCGTTTAGTTGAAGGACAAACTTGTTATTAATTCATATAGATTTGAAAAGTAAACTTTTATTACCTGGTCACAGTTTACCCGAAGAGAGAATCATCCAAATACGACATATAGTGATAAAAATAAGGCGTACATACTTTACGATTACTTTGTCCCGGTCCAGTAATTGGATAAGAGACAGAAAATACTATTCCGCTATAAAATCTTCTATAAAGACCTAGTGTCTTTTTAGCTAATTATACCTACAACTGGATACGGTAATAACTATAGTAAGCTAAAGTTACAGATTTGAAAAGTAAACTTTTATTACCTGGTCACAGTTTACCCGAAGAGAGAATCATCCAAAAACGACATATAGTGATAAAAATAAGGCGTACATACTTTACGATTACTTTGTCCCGGTCCAGAAATTGGATAAGAGTCAAGAAATATTATTCCGCTATAAAATCTTCTATAAAGACCTAGTGTCTTTTTAGCTAATTATACCTACAACTGGATAAGGTAATTGCTATAGTAAGCTAAAGTTACAGATTTGAAAAGTAAACTTTTATTACCTGGTCACAGTTTACCCGAAGAGAGAATCATCCAAATACGACATATAGTGATAAAAATAAGGCGTACATACTTTACGATTACTTTGTCCCGGTCCAGAAATTGGATAAGAGACAGAAAATATTATTCCGCTATAAAATCTTCTATAAAGACCTAGTGTCTTTTTAGCTAATTATACTTACAACTGGATAAGGTAATAGCTATAGTAAGCTAAAGTCACAGATGCTTAGTTCATGAAGGAAATTGTGCTTAGTAGCTGCAACACATCTAATTAATTCTTAGTGTCGCAAACTAAACGAAACCTCTGCACGACAAACAACCACCTTTTCCTAAAGAGGGAAGAAAAAAATACCACCTCTTGTTTATTATCTTATTGCCAGTCTCTTTTTTTTTTCTAGACCGGATTTAACAGATTATGAACTCGAGCATGCAAGTGAAAGCCAAAGAGCAAGATAAAGTTTTAAAATATAGGTTTCCCCCCTCCACTACTATGCTAGTGACAGGCCTCAAGTGACGTGACGCCCGACACGCAACGTGCAAGATAAAAGGAAAATAAAACAAAGAAGCGCCGAGGAATATGCGACTTGGCGATTGTTTAGGAAAACTTTCGCATGCAGCGATTGTCCGATACACTCGTGCCCACATCCGTTAGGAATTCCAGACGAGCGTCCGGTTAATTTTTCTTCTTCTCTCCCCCTTTGTTAATTTGCGACCCGTTACCGGATGAGAAGCTCCGATATGCATTCCATTTCTTACAAGGTGTATAACAATCGGACAGTTTACAGTTAACGGTCCTACCCTCCGCGGAGAGTGGAGATAATGAGCTATTATAGATAAAGGTGCGTGGAAATGTTCCATTCGGAGAATAAGTTGTGCAATGGGCAAGGACACACGAGTCCCTCAGAAGCCAATACGGTTAAGTCTAGATGAAGCTCCCGAAAACTTTTCAATAAAATACCAAGGACGTAATTATAGCTGGGGGTAAGGTCTGGGTCTTAATTGAAATATTTTCTATGTGTCACAAGATTTTTTTAAACTTAAAACAGTTTCTCAACCATGAAAAGTGTAGAATCATTTCTTTGAATTAGAACTTGTCACAGGAGGTTAACAAAATTAGCATTAGTTTCGGTACATAGAGGCATGGCTGTAAATGCGAATGAAGTTTGAACAAAGTGGTCTTAACACATTGTATGCGGGACACGTACTAGTACGTTTTCTGTTGATTGATACTTGAGCGCGAGACACGTACTAGTACGTTTTCTGACGATTGATACTTGAGCGCGGGTCACGGACTAGTACGGGTTAGTGTAACAATATGGTTTGCTTGTGGGTACAAATATAACGGTATATACGGGAAAACGAAGCCGAATGTTCTTGTCTACTACATAGATTCTGGAAAAATTTAGACAAAATAAAACTAGTTTTTTCATCAGTCGATGCGGAACCACAGAACGGGAAGGTTGATTAAAAAAAATCAATTTAGATTTAAAATTAACTTTTTATTTATCCTTGCGAAAATGATATTATATATATGTATGGCGATGACGTCACGACACATTAAAACACCCTGTAAGAACAAATCCCAGAAAGATTTTCAATATCAATTCGTTGACGATTAAACAAAACGTCTATCCAGGGGTGGCGGAAAGTTTTAGACTTTTCTATTACATTGAATGCAAGGAAAATTAAACTTCCATAAGTAACTGAAATATCTACAAACCCCCATCCTCCATGCTTCGTTTAATTAAAATCTGCATGACTGTTAGCTATTAGGAAAAGGCAGCTGACTTTATACTTAAACCTTTTAAGTATACGAAAGATTATTTATTTGTCATATAAGAAAACTGATAGGAAATCACATGAGACTGTGGATCTCGTAGATGGAGAAATTGATCGCATTCCAATTTAAAAATTAAGGAGTTTTTAAGGACCTTTGACGAAAATTAAGTAGTTTTAAGAGCCCTTAATCTCTAAGCGGTTCGCACGTACAATTCCGCCCGTTTTCAAGTACAATTTTCGACTTCCAAAAACGTTCCAAAATGGATGAATTGTTCATTTCTGCCAGTGCTTTCCCCAAGGAGATTTGAGGTAGGAGGATCAGATCGATTGTTTAGGAACTGCACCCCTTTTTGACGGACATTTATTGAGTAATGCACCCCTACTCCCTGAGGCACAAAGACACTGATAGCTTCTCATGGCTTTGTAAATCTCTATTTCGAAGAATTTCGTTTGCGGTAACAGATGTATCTCTAATTGCACCACTTAAATATCTTGGATGACTTTCGTAAAAAATATAAATAATTCTCTTAAAAAATATTTTTATTCGTACTTTTAGAATCCATTATTTCTTATGGGATTATCTTCGACACTTGACGAACTTTATGTGTATCTAAAATTAACAATCTATAATTTCTATTTATATATCTATAACCGGAAGTAAAGGGACAATATCGAGGGTGG
>CM063509.1:72929125-72936625 GCA_032207245.1 Pardosa pseudoannulata | reverse complement strand
TTTAACCGACCAGAAAAGAACAAATAAAAAAGGTCGATTTGACTCTATGGCCGCCACTTCATTTCTATCGTGCGTATCCTCTTCGCGAATAGAGTAAATCAATTCACGTGACCTAGTAACCAAACACATTTTCACGTGGCTTGCGGAGAGGCACTGCATGAACAGGTATGCGGCAGCTTTTAAAACTTCAGCTGTGCAAGTTCACAAACATCCGTGCAGCGAAGTTATAACATTTTAGCCCTTTTTTTTTTCTCTACTTTTTTTATATTTTTGCGTTTCGTTTACTCTTAAATCACGAAAAGGGGAAAAAAGTGGAGCAACAACATCAACAAAAGAGTAAAAAGCTTCTACAACCTCAATGTCAATGTTAGCCGTCAATGTGTTTCGTGGCTAGTAAACCGAAAAGGAACATAAAACACATGTTCTTGTTTTATCTCACCAGGTACCGGATAAAGAGGTTATATTAATTGCGTTCCCGGATGAATAAAAAGTTGAGATTTTTATTTATTTTTTTTTTTTCTATCGCAAGAGGTAGGCATGGAAGACAATTTTAAAAGCATCTTAGCGGGAACGTTTAAAAGAAATGGAATAATAGAAAAATGGAATACTAAAACTGTGACCTTCTTTTACAAAAGAAATAGTTCGAGACGTAATAACAATATAGCGTTAATTATGGGAACACAAGAGCGGCTACCCTATGGTGATCGTAAGTTAACATTTCTCAAACTAGCATATAGCCCGTCATATGACGGAATCAGTAAAATTTTTAATTTGCCAGAATTGTAAAGTACCCTATAAGGCAGATAAAAAAATGGTTTGTTTTTTGGCTGAGAATTATCTGGTACACGCTCAATATTTTGTTTGTCTTTATACTCCTCTAAAGTCTCCCGATACTGTGAATGCATTTTAGAATCACGTTGAATTCAGTCAGAAAGATAATTCAAAGTTTTCTTAGCTACGTCAAAATTATTAAGGTCTGATAAGGGGAGCAAGGTTCGGCCCGTTGATTGACAGACGGACATATGATAACCCCCGATACCTACATACTGTTTCGAATCATCGGCTATCGATTTCATTATATGCTTCGGTGAACCAAAATATCCCCCAAGTTCTACGTCCTGTTAGATTCCACCCATATCGAAATGAACAACGACCTGAGCAAAATCTGGGTTTATGTTCGCAGTGACCGTCGACTGAGTTGCACAAAAGACGAAGGGAGTGACAGATAACGAAGAGAGTGACAGAATTCTAAATGAAGGGCTACACTGATTAGGACTTCTTGTCAGCAGACTCCAATAGCGAGAATATGTCACACTAACCTGCACAAACAACTCACCCATAAATCGTATAGACAGAAGTCAAAGTCAGTATATATATATATATATATATATATATATATATATATATATATATATATATATATATATATATATATATATATATATATATATATATATATATATAATATATATACTTATATATTTATATATATATATATATATATATATATATATATATATATATATATATATATAATATATATATATATATATACATATATATATATACTTATATATTTATATATATAAATATAAATATATATATATATATATATATATATATATATATATATATATATACATACTTATATATTTATATATATAAATATAAATATATATATATATATATATATATATATTTATATATATAAATATATATATATATATAAATATAAATATATATATATATATATATATATATCCCAATTCAAATTACACATTACGCACACTCTATATAGTGTTTCATTCTAATTTTTAGTGTTTTGGTTGATTTTCTGTCCTTATATTTTTTAATAACTTATAATTGGTTTAATCCTAAATAATTCTAAAAATTCAATAAATTATCTTTGGACTAGCATACAGACCGTCATGTGACGGGAATAGTAAAATTTTAAATTTTCCAGAATTGTACAGTACCCTATGAGGCAAGTACAAAAATGGTTTGTTTTTTGGCTGAGAATTATCTGATACAACCTCAATAATTTGTTTATCTTCACACTCTTCTTAAGTCTCCCGATACTGTGAATACAGTTTAGAATCACGTTGAATTCATTTAGAAAGATAATTCAAAGTTTTCTTAACTACGTCGAAATGATCGTTAAGTTCTCTCTTTTTTTTGTTACAGTAATTAATTAAAGTAAAGAAATGGAACTATGATTTCCACTACACCCTGGAGGTAGGTGGAATTTGCTATTAATACCGGTGATAAAATTTTGACTGCAACAAAAAATAATCATTGATTAAATTTAAAATTATTACATATGTATCTAATCTCTTATTTAATCCAAATATAAAAGAAAATTACTGACGCCATATCTAAGTTCAGTGATAAAACGCGTAAAAATAATGCAGACGATATTTAAATAATTTAAAAATAAGAAATAAGGTCAGGGAAATAAGAAATAGGGATTCAAAGGGGAAAGCAAAAGGACGCGTGAATGTTTGCCCTTGATTTAAGACTTGCAAACCCCTGAAAATTTTCTCGGGATGTCTTAGGGGTTTTATATTATTACATTAGTTTCCCGATCTAGCTTACTTTCATCAAACACCTCGGCAGAGACCAAGTTCTACCCCACCCCAGATTTTTTTTTTTAATATTTTGTATAGGAAACAAGGGTACTTAACCCTATTTTTGTCTTGAATATCACATATGATATCTCATGCTTTATACGCTCGTATGCCACATGTAATACACAATGGTATAAAATATATAAAAGCTTGTATATAAAATATAGTTAACTGTGTGTCACATGTGATATACAAGCGTATAAAGCATTACATGTGGATATCATAAGGGATATACAGGACAGGTATAGGGTTCAGTGATTGTAATTAAAAAGATAACGGGAAAAATTACGTTACACAATTTTGTCACTTATTTTTGTAATGCAAATTATTCGAAAAGTAACTTAATCATTAATGTATACATAGACATTGTGTGACCTATTGATATAAAATGCATTTCCGAAGCGGCATAACATGTAAGTTACGCACCCACCAAAGTCGACGGAAAACAAATGAGTGCTTTGTGTGGAAAATAGGACGTTATCCACCACCTTTGGGGAAGAATGGAAGAGCCACCAGTTTTCTCGGTAACGATCTTCTTTGACATTCGAACTTTTGAGTGTTTTGAACAATGGGAGATTGGGTGGATCAAAACAGGTGAATTTACCGTTGGAAAAATTCATTGTGGAAATTGTTTTCTCACATCAGCCAGGCGATAAGTGTTAACCCCTTGAGGACCAGCATGTAAATGCTATACGAGTTGATCGCTGTGAAAACCGTTGTCGTTTACGCCATCTAGTAATTAAATCTAGCATTTAAAAATTATAAAAAAAGGTTAAGATATCCTATTACGCATGCGCGATGCTGGTCTCTCAATATCAACCGTAGATCATTGCGTGGAGGCGCAGCTGGACTGATAAGAGTGAAATCGCTGCGTCGCGTGTACGGTATATCGCGTACAGGGGAGATTCGATCCCTTGTACGGAGGTTTCGTAGTAAAGGAAAAAAAGGGGTGGAGAGGAGAAGGAGTTGGACACTCAACCTAGAAAGACATGCTCTTTACGTGATCGCCCGATTGAAGCAACGTTGTAATTTTAGAAACTTGTTTATCCCAAGATATGATTATACTTTAATCATTTTGCGTTTGTGCTTTTCTTTTGATTAAAGTTATTAAGAGTTATTGTTGGAAGAAGGGCCTCATTTATATTCGTCGATGCAAATTAACTTTCATCTATAGGACCCAAATTGTGTCAACCATGGGCAGATTAAGGTGAGGTCAAAGTTATAGTTTAACATTCCACCGCTAGGTGGTGTTATAGACAGTCCAGTTGGGAATATTATTTATGGTAATTATATGACACCACGAGATGACGGGCAGCGCGAAAACACTCTTGTTAATTTAAATTGAGAGGATTTTCTTGAAATAAAAAGAACGACAAAAACTTAAATTTCCTAAACATCTTTTATCAAGATCTGCCATAGATTGAAGCTATGGACATAACTATGGATTCCACTACAATATTTACAGAACCGAACGATTCATAAGAAAAGCGCCTGGGAAAACTTTGCAAGACCCGAAAAAAAACATTTATAACAAAGATTTATTATGACGGGTTCTATTTTAATATTTAAAAATGATTCACTTCAAACTACTAACGCAGAGAAAGAAAATGACGCTCTCACAATTTATTTCTGAAAAACTTGCAAAGAACCATATTATCAAAACCAAAAAAGCGTGTTAAAATACTTCGTAGGCGAAGTGGCAAGCGTTCCTGGAACACATATGGAACCCTAATCCTCCCAGTATCGTCCATCACAGAAGTGACGTTCGAGATGAGGAATAGGGGGAAAAGAACACATGGACTAATCGCTGTTTTTGGTCGATGAAGTATGACAAATAGAGAAGAAACACAGAATCCATTTCCATCGCAGGATGCTGGCAACACATTTATTTATTTATTTCCGCCCACTATTTATCGAGCCAACCGAAAACATTTCAGAGCTTTTTATCTGATGAACAAAGTTATGCCGCGATAAAAGAATTAAATAAAAAAAGGGAAGACGATAAAAATTGTAGAAAACATTCAAATGACTTCGAAAATTAAATGTTTTGTGGGATTTTTAAAATTATTTATGTTTTCCCAAGTTATAACTTTTAACTTTGGTTTGGAACGTGAAGGTCAATTGTGTACAGACATTATTAAATATACTCTAAATAGATTCTAAAATACAAAACAGAATCTATATTTACTATTACAGTAACTCTTAAAAATAAGTGTATTTATATATATACATATGTGTGTGTGCTTGTGTATAAAGGGTATAAGCAATTTGTCGCAACGTCACGAAATACTATAATGCCCTTCCCATTCATTTTCCTGTTTAAAATGCCGAGCGGTGGCCGAATGGTTAGGGTGCTGGCCTTCGGTACCGGTGTTCGTGGGTTCGAATCCCACTGTGGCATGGATGTTCGTAGCCGTTCGGAATCGGCTTTATACAGTAGGTCCCGGTCTCATTAGCCCTCGTGTTGCAAAAAAGTAGACCGTAGCACTCCAAACCAAACCTGTTTGCAACAGCCAATATACAAACAATAAACTGCCCTTCCGTTTGAAATTAAAGCCAGAATTGTCATAATTTGAGAATTTGCTTTACTGCGTGAAATCGCCTTATAGTGCCCTTTCTCTAAAAGTGAGATATATAACATTTTTATTTCAATGCAACTGGCAATACAGGTAGATATAGTAACAGATGACACCACGCATTTTGGTGCCAAAATAGAAATAAAAACGCAGTTTTTATAACAACAGTGGCGAAAAGGAATGATAGATAAGATTAATTTTTCAAGCAATATTGTTCTTATTCATTCTTAAAACTCTTTCGACAAAAGTTACTTTATTCGTAAGCTATCCTTATCAGATGTCAGCTCCGCATAGCCGAATTTACAACCTGGCATTTGTTTTGCATTCTGCAGCTGAACATTGTTAACCTGGGACTACTTAAGAATTGGGTTCCCCTGACAAATTTGGCGAAAATATTAGCGATATTTACTAAAACACAAAGGTAATCCATCGAAACATTGCATTACTTGCCTTTTCTGGCGACTTTAATTAATGCACAGTGCGCCATCGTAATAGAATTATATACTCTTACTTAATTAAAGAAAACGACTTGAAAACTGGACATTTATATTTATGGGCAATTAATCACTTAACAGTTTACAAACGCCACAGCTCCAAATTATTAGAAATCAGCCATAGTGAACCATTAATGGTTTGTTATATCTAATTTTTTAAGAATTGCGCACTTTTAATACATAAGAAAACCATTATACAAGGAGAGTTGAATGCAAATATCGTGTAAATTATAATATAGATACAGCTTCTTTGGACACGGTGAGATTAGGAGAAAATGTTAGGCGACCATACTTTAATCATTATCGCCAAGTTGGCGGGGGTACTAAGTTCTTTAGTCAAGCCTGTTACCCTTAAAACAAATGGTATTAAAAGCAAAACTGTATAAAAACTATAGAAACAGATGATATCACACATTTTAAGCCAAAGTAGAGATAAAAACGTAGTTTTTATAACAACATTGGCGAAAAGGATTGATAGATAGGATTAATTTTTCAAGTATTATTCTTATTCATTCTTAAAACTCTCGCCAAAAGTTACTTTATTCGTTAGCTATCCGTATCAACTGTCAGCTCCGTATAGCCGAATTTACAACCTCAAATTTGTTTTGCATTCTGCAGCTGAACATTGTTACCCTTAATACAAATGGTATAAAAAGTAAAACTGAATAAAAACTATAGAAACAGATGATACCACGCATTTTGAGCCAAAGTAGAGATAAATACGGAGTTTTTATAACAACATTGGCGAAAAAAATTGATAGATAAGATTAATTTTTCTAGCAATAGTCTCCTTATTCATTTTTATAACTCTCTCGCCAAAAGTTACTTTATTCGTAAGCTATCCGTATCAGCTGTCAGCTCCGCATAGCCGAACTTACAACCTGGTATCTGTTTTGCATTCTGCAGCTGAACGTTGTTACCTTAAATACAAATGGGATACCCCGCATTTTGAGCCAAAGTAGAGATAAAAACACAGTTTTTATAACAACATTGGCGAAAGGGTTGATACATAAATTCTTCAAGAAATATTCTTCTTATTCATTCGTATAAACTCTCTCGCCAAAAGTTACTTTATTCGTAAGCTATCCCTATCAGATGTGAGCTCCGCATAGCCGAATTTACAACCTCGAATTTATTTTGCATTCTGCAGCTGAACATTGTTACCCATAATAAAAATGGTATTAAAAGCAAAACTGAATAAAAAAAGTATAGAAACAGATGCTACCACGCATTTTGAGCCAAAGTAGAGATAAAAACGGAGTCTTTATAACAACATTGGCGAAAGGGATTGATAAATAGGATTAATTTTTCAAGTATTATTCTTATTCATTCCTTATAACTCTAGCCAAAAGTTACTTTATTCGTAAGCTATCCCTATCAGATGCCAGCTCCGCATAGCCGAATTTACAACCTGGTATTTGTTTTGCATTCTGCAGCTGAACATTGTTACCCATAATAAAAATGGTATGAAAAGCAAAACTGAATAAAAAGTATAGAAACAGATGATACCATGCATTTTGAGCCAAAGTAGAGATAAAAACGGAGTTTTTATAACAACATTGGCGAAAAAAATTGATAGATAAGATTAACTTTTCAAGCAATAGTCTCCTTATTCATTTTTATAACTCTCTCGCCAAAAGTTACTTTATTCGTAAGCTATCCGTATCAGATGTCAGCTCCGAATAGCCGAATTTACAACCTCAAATTTGTTTTGCATTCTGCAGCTGAACATTGTTACCCATAATAAAAATGGTATAAAGAGAAAAACTGAATAAAAAGTATAGAAACAGATGATACCAAGCA
>CM063509.1:72904125-72916625 GCA_032207245.1 Pardosa pseudoannulata | reverse complement strand
AAGAAAGGAGAACATAGACCGCTGTTGTGGTAAAAAAAAAGTGAAAATCTTGTTTTTAATTAATTATTTATTACTTTTTTTTTTGATCCAACGTGAAATCCGTCCTGTTATCTGAACTTTCAGATATGAAAGGCAATGAAAATATTTCAATGTTTGGTAAAAGGGAGTAACTTCCCATGGAAAACATTAAAAATATAATTCTGTTGGTTAACACTTGGCATACGGGTATATATCACCGAGAATTTATGCTTGCTGCGGGCGTTTTTGCGTGAATTGCGCGAAAGTTTACTTATTCAGAAAAATCGCAGTAAATCGAAAACTACTTTGTTTTTATGAACGAAACTTTTTTTTTATTTTACACTTTAATATATACTGTATGATTATTTAACAAAAAAAAAAAAATAAAATAAAATAAAATAAAATAAAAAAAAAAAAAAAAAAAAACTCAATATTTTTACGAAATCACAAAAATAAACGATTTTTAAAATTAAATTTCGATAATTTGTCAGCGCATATTTCTTCATCACCATTTTTGTCACAACGACTTATTTTATCAATTTTGTATTCAACAATAAAAAACCAAGCTTCAAATTGACAAAACACGACTTGTACGTTCTGGAGCTAAGAATTCGATTGAAGACGAAATAACGCAACAAAAGACCGAGTCACTCGACAATCATAACTTGTGGAAAGAAAAAATGCAAAGCGTTGCATAGCAACGCAAACAACACGCATATAATGTCACACATACATATAATTATACGTATTTAGTAGATTTGTGGTGGTTAGCGGGTATCCATTACAAATCTACTAAATACGTATTTTTACGCGATCCGCGCTTCAGTGAAAGAATGCAAAAAAAGTAAAAATACGTTGCCCGCCCGCGAAGTGTTAAAGGGACAAATAACCTTAAAAGTTCGAAACATTCGATTTTTATATTTTTATATTTTCAAAATCTCTGGACATGTATGAATTGTTTAAAACAAATCCCATTCAAATATTCGACTTAGAATCTGGAAAACTACCCATTCTTTTGCAGTTAAGGGAACTATAAAATCTTTAAAATGCAGTAACTGAAAAAGGCGTCTTTTTTTTCAGCTTGCGTGCAATGTAAATAAAAAACTAATACAATACGAATTTTAAACCTTAAAAGTTTATAAAAATTAGTTTTTTTTTAAATTTTTATATTTTTAAAATCTTTGGACACATATGAATTGTTTAAAACAAACCCTGTTAAAATATTCGAATTAGAATCTGTAAAACTACAGATTCTTTTGCATTTAACATAATAGCTTTTAATGGAACTATAACACCTTTAAATGCAGTTACTGAAAATGGCGTCTTCTCACCTTGCGTGCAAAGTAAATAAAAACTAATCCCCAATCAGAAAGCTCAATTTTGCGACTGCGAACATTTTTGAGAAATGTTCTTAAAATCTAGCCATCTGATTGGTGGATTTCATTTGCAAAATGACCTGCATTCTAGACTTTAATTTTTAAGTGAAACCCATGACTGACAAACGTGTGGGTATTTATACTTGCGGGTACTCTGTGAAATAATGAAAACCTTACAAAATTTTAGCTCACATAATTTGTATATAAAACTAGCAAGTGTGCTCGTACTTCGCTACGGTGAACTTAATATATTACTTTTAAACGAAGATTTATTTTTCGTGCATAGCGAATGATAGGCTTTTATTTGCCTCTGAGAATCACTGAAATTTGTACTTTTCGTTGTTAGGATATTGTTGATAAACATTTCACTGTAACGTAAAAATGAACCAAGAATTCAATTTAAAACTAGTTCTTATATAAAAATGCTACAATTTGAGTCACATAGAAATAAAAGTTAATCACTTTATATCTAAATTTCCATGTCAAATTAAATGGATACTACGCAGACGATGTTTAAATGTATAAAATAAGAAATGAATAAATGAAATATTAAAAGGAATGACCTCATAATGATAAAAAATGTTATTTTTACATATTTATTATGTGATAAATTGAAAATTTTAATCTCCTGCTTTTAACCGAGGAAAACTGCGCTTAAAACAATTACATGGGATTAACGGAATGACGTCACATTGCTAGAAATTATTGCTTCTTTCACTTAGTTATGATGCGATAAATTAAAAAGTTAATCGTTTGCGTTTAACCGGGGAAAATAATGCTTGGAATAATGACATGAAACGCTCGAAAAAGGGGAAAGGAATGGATTTCGAACTTTAAAAATTTTCAAAAACCTTCCTAGGGATATACCTAATAATTTCCCAAATTTTCAAGGCGATTGGATGCATGGTTTTTGAGTGTATCGAGTACAGACAGACAGACACAAATTCATTTATATATGTATAGATAAAAACATGAAATTTTTAAGTCTACAAAATTTGTTTCAAAATTACCTCTGGATCTAAAGATTTTTGTGCCCCTGAAATTAGTGGGCCGTGGGCATTTGCCCCGCGTGCCCTTTCGATAATATGGCGCTGCCCACAAGAGCTTAGTAATACATTTTTATCAATACTACCGAGAATGCAAATTCATAAAACATAAAAGTAGCGCTATTCAGTTAAATTTTGTTTGCTTTTCTGTGCCTAGAAAACTAACAATTTCGTGTACAGTCGCACATTTTACATATTGAAAGGGTAAACATATTCTGAAAGTTGGCGCAAAGGAATCATTATGAATTAGCAATATTAGTTTGCAACTAACTTTTTGACTGACTTATGCGTACACACGTACACAAACGTATACGCGTAAAGATATTTTCTCTTCTGCACACCCGCCTACAGTCGGGGCCAGGGTCGAAATTGGGGCTGCAACCAGCGTTGTCGCCCTACGACGGAGGTCACAGAAGTTTGGCAGAAACAAACGACCGGCTCCGCCAAAAAGTCGTTGTTAGCCCGATACCGTAAATGTAGGCGTCCACGTTTCTATTGCTGCAAAGAAACCCATCGCACGGTACGTTACCACCCAAGGACAAAAAGGTCGACCGGAGAGGTCATCCTTTTTAAACCAGCACTGAATAAATGACTTGAACTGGAAGGAAGTCTGAGAAATACGTTGAGTCTCTTATCTGAAGTGAGTCATCCCAGTCAAATTAATAAAATCAGCGTTCAAGCGATTTTATGCACTTGGCTTTCAAATATCAGGCTTTTATATCCCTGGAGAAAGAGGTTCTTCAAATGGGATCGAATAATAGTTTCCTGATATACATCCAGGATCTATATATATAGGTATTTTATTTTTCGTCAACAATTAGTAAAAAATATATTTTTCTAAATTTTTTTTTTTATTTTTGTATAAAAATAAATACCGTTAAGTGATAAAAACTATTTTTAATATCACAATTCTATTTGAAACTCCCAAAGATTTATAATAAAAGCAAATTAAATTGTATATATATATATATATATATATGTAATGAGACGAACTTCTCGATGGGTAGTTGCAGTCATGGCCAAAAAAATGACACCGTTTTATCTAAATACCTTTATTAAGATAACGTTGGAGGACGGGTTCCCACTTCATCATAGGAACAGGACAAACGGAAGGGTCAGCTTGCATGAAGTTCTATGTAGGAGACACGTAACACCTGGGTCAACATCTGTGGGAAAAAATCTCTAGAAAAATTCTGTCTCCGACATCGCACTGGAGCTTCATTTACTGACTCTCCTGGGCCTAGCCCTCTGAGCCAGTATACTGGAACACATGGACATGAGCATAACAATATTTGCAACACGAAAATGAGGACTGGGATACTAGCAGATTATTTAAAGTATAACAATAATAAGGTTCACAAGTTCGGTGAAGGAAACACAATTTGAGAAAAATTTAGTTCTGAATAATCAATTTTTGAAGAGTTAGAACATAATTGTAATTGACATAGCAATTAAGCAGCAAACTCTAGACTGGGGAGATCAATTTCCCTGTGGATCTCTTAATTACGATAATACCAAGGTGAATTAGTGATTTGCCGAATTATGATGTTTTGAGCAGCAGATAAGGTTTTAATGTGGGACTTAGCTGCGTATGACCATGCGGGACTTGCATAAGTAAGTAAGGGACGTAAATAAGATTTATAAATGAGCAACTTGTTATTAAAATTCAATTTACTATTTCGATGTCTCCGACAGAGTGTATCTCCTTTTTATTTGGAAATTTCCTAAATTGTCCGCTAGGGCCTTGTAGGATTATAATTGGTCAGGTCCCTTCTCTGAGGGCGTAAACTGTAGCCGCAGTGGTCAATTTAGGTTAGGGGTTAAAAAGGGGAATGTAAAATGACGCGGGAATTTTTAGCCCTTGATTTAAGTTTTGAAAACCCCCGAGAATTTTCCTTACATGTAATCCTGGAATTATATTACCTGCCGGTCAAAATAATTATGTAGCCCCTATTGTTTTTACTTGCCCGGGCTACAGGACAAGGAGAAAGTTAATCAGCTAGCAGTAATAAAAATGCAGTCGGTCGACACTGAAGAAAACGGCACAAGTCTAATTAAAACTTTATTTTAGAGCTGCTAAAACGGACTTCTTTACTAGTTAACGACAGACAAGAGAAAAAGACAAAAATCACTCTGCTCGAACAGAGGTGCACCCAAGAGCGAAGACAGAAAGAATTTTCCCACTTACTCAGAGAATTTAAGTGTAAGATCACGAAAAACGCGGAGCCATTCACCGGCGACAGCTGGGAAACGTGTTGAATAGACAGAAAATTTACATCTACAGGATAGAAAGCTTTGGGAAATGGGTCGAAAATAATTAAGTCGAGAACGCTCCTTTAATTAAGACATTTAGAGGCTGAGAAAAAGATTTTAAGGAATTAGAATGGGAGAGAGGAGATTTTTAAGGAAATATTAAAGTTAAATAATTTGGATATATTACATATATATATATATATATATATATACACACATTATAATATATACATTTATATACACACATGACATACATGTAATATTTATAGGTATATATGTATGTATGTATCGCCGAACGATGGCCGAATGGTTAGAGTGCTGGCCTGCGGAACCAGAGTTCGTGGGTTCGAATCCCACTAAGGCATGGATGTTTGTAGCCGTTCGGAATCGGCTTTAAGCAGTAGGTCCCGGTCTCATTAACCCTCGTGTTGCAAAAAGTAGACCGTAGCGCTCCAAAACCAAAATGTATGTGTGTATGTATATATATATATATATATATATATATATATATATATATATATATATATATACACACACACACATCAGTGGAATACCTGACAATACGAATAAAGAATGCACAACGCATGAGCATGTTTAGTCAATTGTTAAAATAAAGGATGAATTCTTTTTTGCAATTTTTTTATTTTCAAGTATGAAAGACCCGTTTTTACAAAACCGATTTTACGATACGGAATTTTCAGATGGGGCCACTTATACTATACTGAATTTTGCGTATGGACCTTTTTTGCTATACGGAATTTCGAGAAGGAAGCCGCTTTTTCGATACGGAATTCTGTGAAAGGGTCGCATAACGGACCCAATTTATGTCTAGATCGAGACATATATATAATAACACGAAGAATGTTCTAGAAAGCATAAAAAAATTTAGAGTAATGCCGAATATTATCTTAACAGGACTGCTTGAGATTCTCATTGTTATTGTTCTACAACTGATGTCACAGAACAATAAAAGAAACATTTCAGAAACAACACAATTTTTTTTGTTTTACAACAGAAATATTTGCGAAAAATAAATAAATAAATAAAATATAAATAAAAAATAAAAATGAAACACTTTGTTACCGTCAAAAAACATTACATCATACACACAATCGAGATGATAAAGCCTTTACTCCTTATCTAACACTAGTTACTAGATGTTATTGATGTTCTGACCTTATTTTAACAAGGGTTGAAAGGTTTTACACCTAAAACTAGATCAGCTGATTAAAAATCTAGTTCAAAGTATCCCCGATCAATAAATAATGCACTAGTTTTATTGACACAGACATTATTTGTCGAATGATAAATCAACATTTCAAAACAGGGAAAACTAAAACAGAACACAAAGACACGGCTAGTATTGATATGTTCGTATTATTAGTATTGATATGTTCTAGTATTGATATCTCGATATAATAAAATCGAACTAAATCAGTAATGGCAGTTACATGACAAGTGTGCCAAGTTTGGTTCAACAGAAAATTTTCCCTGGCATGTTAAAAATTTGGGAACTACTTTGATATACCCCCCAAATTGGAAATTTAACAAGAAAAAAATTTAATAAGAAACAGCAACCCTAAAAAGTCCGTAGGGATTGCCAGATTTGGCGCGTAATTTTTTGGGGGGTATATTAAAGTTGTACCAAAATGTGAAATGTCTATAAAAATAAAAACGGTTGAACTAGGTTAATACGAATTTCAATGGGATATGCAAAACATTTCCAATTTTCTATTTTGCGCAAAATGTAAAACGCATGATCTGTTGTTAATTTTAATAAAGCTATAAAGAAGAAAAAACTAAACATCTGCATTTTTTTTTAAACTTCAGATAGTTTCTAAATTTTCTTCTTTAGCTTTACTCAATGTATAGAATCCTTAACTTCACTTATAAAGTGGTAAATAACATCACTAACATTATTTTGTGTTCTTACAAACCGTCTTATTTTGTGTAACATAGCCACAACTTCCAATGCAACAATGAATTTTTACATTGGAATGCAATTTGTGAATGCTCGGGAATAAAGAACATGTTTTTTTTTTTAAATTTAACATTTCGCCGAATTTGAATTAATCCAGTATTCCTAAATTTTCTTCGAATTATCGCCTAATTTTTAATCTTAAATTGTTAGAAATTCAGCAGGCAATTGCACAATTCGCACGAAACAAAATTTCGAATTAACCAAATTTGAATTATTAAGTTTGACTACAAGAAAAAAATATATAAGGTACTATTACTTAAAAAAGCTGTATTTCAATTTACTTTGATTAAACCTTTTCACAATAGTACCTTAACACAATTCGCACAAAACAAAATTTCGAATTAACCAAATTTGAATTACCAAGTTTGACTACAAGGGAAAAAATGTATAAAGTACTATTATTTAAAAAGATCGTATTTCAATTTACTTTGATTAAACCTTTTCACAATAGTACCTTAACACAATTCGCACAAAACAAAATTTCGAATTAACCAAATTTGAATTACCAAGTTTGACTACAAGGGAAAAAATGTATAAGGTACTATTACTTAAAAAAATTTTATTTCAATTTACTTTGATTAAATCTTATCACAATAGTACCTTTACACAATAGCACAAAACAAAATTTCGAATTAACCAAATTTGAATTACGAAGTTTGACTACAAGAAAAAAAATATATATAAGGTACTATTACTTAAAAAACTGTATTTCAATTTACTTTCATTAAACCTTTTCACAATAGTACCTTAACACAATTCACTCAAAACAAAATTTCGAATTAACCAAATTCGAATTACCAAGTTTGACTACAAGGGAAAAATATATAAGGTACTATTACTTAAAAAACTGTAATTCAATTTACTTTGATTAAACCTTATTTGCTATCTTTGAACTAAATTAATGATAAAATAAGGGTAACAACAGGAGATTAAGTTAAAATCAGGGTAATAACTGGAGATAAAGAAGAAAAAAATTACCTCTTCTTAGTCTTGTTCTTTTTCGAACACGGGACCTCTGGCTACGACGGCGATAGGCTAAATTTTTCATAATCATCGTCCGATTTCGTTGTAATGTTTCATTCACTTACAAAATAAATATACTCAAATGGCATCTTCAAAAAGTATTTGTACGTTTTAGTTTCCGAAATACTTTTAGTATATTCAAAATTAACAAGAAACGTACAGTCGGTGATCAGTATCACTACACTAAACACTAGTAGAGAAAATTTCTTAAGAGACGAAATCCAAACTATTCATGAACAGGAAATGTTTAAAAAAATAACTAATTTTCTGCATTCAAACCAGCTTTAGTTTCCTTCTAAAGTCACAAAGTAATTCAATTGGTAAAAAAACACAGATGAAGAATAAATGGTAATAATCAGGAAAGTTAAAGAAAATGTTTTCAATCTTTCCATCAACGAGAAAGATAACTTGAAAATAGTATTTCACACACGTCACAAATATGTTACATTCTCCAAGTCTTCAGCAAAATTATTCAGACACTATAAACATAACTAAAAGAGAAGAGAAAATTGGATTTTGAAGCGGAAATCGTCCATCACGGTTGATGAGCGGAATAAGTTTATTTCCTCCGAGAAAATTAAATTTTCACTTTCAGAAACAGGCAGTTTCTCAAGTTTGTCAGCATTTAAATCAATATTATGCTTTTGGGAAGCAAAGTAGACGACTTAGCGCTTGCAGCACTTTCTGGTAGAAAACGTCAAGCGATGATTTCACAGATGTTTCCCTTCCGCTACCCGCAGCTTTCATAAATCATAATAAGCCGCTGATGAAACGGTGTCACCAGTGTAGGGGTAGATAAGAAGAGTAATATAGCAGGACACTTTTAATTTCAAGTTACTATCCTTCGATGAAATTTTAGCAACACTTTTCATTACATACAGTATTACTTTGTTGCACAAAAAGGAGATGTCTACATACTCTCTCTGCCATGGAGAGTGAATTCGAGCGTTGTAGCAACCAACGTTTAAAATTTTCCTTTCCTTCACGGTTTTGGAAGAAAAGTTACAGCCGTTATTCCGTAACTGTCACGCAAAGGAGGCAGATTATAGTAACATCATTTAAAGAGACATATTCCAGAACTTTTCAAGAGAACAAAGATCAACAAAGACAGGGGTTTCTCCTCACCTCCAAAAAGTTCTTTCGGAGGCACTGCAAAATCGATGAATGGTAACATCCAACATTTAAAATTTTCCTTACCTCCACGGTTTGAGAGCTGTTATTCCATAACTATCCCCCAAAGGACGCAGATAGTAACAACGTTTTCATTTAAAGAGACATATTCCAAAATTTAGATTTACTTTTCAACCGAACAAAGATCAACAAAGATGGGGTTTCTCCTCACCCCAAACTTAACTAGCTCTTTCGGAGGCACTGCGAAATCGATGAATGGTCAAACACAATGCAAGCGTCAGACAAAAGATGGAAGAGGGAAAATTGCAGGATACCTCCGGGGCCAATTAAAAATGAGATACCAATTTTTTGCATTCTTCTTTTTTTCTTCTGTTTCTTTTCTGCTTTCTATAACTTTACGAGTTGCTGTAACCAGCCAAGCAGAAAGGAATGGTGGAGTGTCTACCTACACGTGTGCAGGCAAACTTTTTTTAGATGTCGTTATCCAACTGCAACACGATTTACACATAATAGGCAATTCGGGAAAAAAACTACTAAACGTTTTCCACTTTTCATGTTTCTTTAGCAATTTGTTGCAACGTGTTTAGATTGAAAGTCGATGTGTTGGGATTAAAGCAGAATATCGTTACGGAGATTTAGCCCATCGACAGCAATGTTGCCACTAAATGCTAATAAATAATCAAACACTAACTATATGTGCAACCTGTGTCTAAATATAGACTTTCGCACAGAAATTTTTATGCACTACAGCTAGCACAATCATGCAAGAAAGAAAATAAGACAAAAGTAGGAATTTAGAATAAAATATTTAAAATATTTTAGTAAGGCATGGTAAAAACTGCTATACTGGAAAAACAATAAAGCATCAAGTGATATAATATCAGGACGTAAAAATCTATAGCTAGAATAAGTACTAAGGCTTCAAAAAACATTTTTCTTGTTTCACTGATACGAAAAATATCCAAAGCATAAAAAATTCTCTGGTTAAAAATTTTGCAAATATGTGTAAAAAACAAACAAACTGATGATAGTTTACTTTGTAAACAGAATATTCGAAAACGGATAAATCGAATAAAAAAATGTAAAATGAAAATATTTAAGACTATTCAGAACATAGTTTAGAATGTTCTAAAACAATGAATGAATAATGGTTTAAGTAGTAATATACGATTATAGAATTTTTAATCACTGGAGCAGAATTATGATTGAAAAAGTGAATTATATTTTCAACGAAAATATAAGACAATGAAAAAATTCTATACTGGCACTGTTCTTCGCTATTTCAAATAGATGAAAACACAGAACAAACTATAATATAATTGCTTCTTACCACAAAAAACAAACAAACAACGAACGTGAGAAGCAATTTCTATATTAACGGAAGAAGTAAAATAAATGGGAAAGGAAAAAAAGTATGTATATATATAATTAACTCCGAACGAAAAAGTTTGTTAGTGTAATAAGAAAATATACATTCAGCTGAGCCGGCGAATTTATGACCAAGGAATGGCGAAAATATAGACTCTGTAGGAAATGAAAAATTGTCTATACTGCTAACAACAAGCTTAATGTACCATATAATCTTAGAGAAATAACTGAAAATAAAATAGAGACGTAAAAAATAAAGTCCTAGAGCAGTCGGAAAAAAAATATATATATAAAAAATACTGACGAAAAAAAACAACTTTTACTTCTACTTTCTTTGGCGCGTGACGAAAGAGTTCTCGGGATAAGACATTTTGGGATAAGAAACAGGAACACGCAAAGAAAAATAAGGATATCCAAGAAAGTAATCCATGGAAGAAAATGGGAGTAAATATGAAGGAGGACAAGTGTTCTATCGTCTGGACGTGATATTCGAGATCATTTCGAATGATCCAAAATAATAAAAGTCAGACAGTCACGGAGTTTGGGATACTAGTAGTATAAGCACAAATAAATACAGCGAATTTCTATATTTTATATCCTACAAGTCTGAGCCGCGTATTGGTCATTTTCTACCAATATCCAGATATGTGGTAGCGGCTCATTTACCATCGCTTCTCCAGTCGAAACTTCCAAAAATCGAACGAGATAAATGGAAGAAAAAAAACCCAGAGAGTTACGAATGATTCACAGAGAAGACATGCGTGAGTGAAAATATCGAAAGAATATGACAATCGAGAAGTTTTCTTAATTTATTTTTCCCAAGAGACGGGGATTTCAAAATGGTATCAAGATTAAATTAGATCACAAGTATTCCAGTTTGGAATAAATATATTTGCAAACGATTTTTCTTTCGAAATGTAAAGTAGTGATAGAATTTTTTAAAATGAGTTATAGAAGTGAAAAGAAAAGAAAGAAAAAAGTTTAAAATGGAGCTGATAGGTGCTACAAAACAGTGTTCATATTAACTAATAAATGGATATATATATAACAATAATGGTATAACTATTAACTATTAGAAAACCAGACTAAACCTTTTTAGAGAGTAGAAAGAGTTTTATATCAATAAAAATAAAAAATAATTCAACGAAAAGATAATAAGATTTGCCTAATATTCTTTTAAAAATTTTACAGCTATTAACTATTAAAAACCAGACTAAAACTTTTTGGAAAAAGTTATGTAGATAAAAATTAAAAATAATTCAACCAAAATATATAGGGTTTTCCTAATATACTTTCTTTTAAAAATTCTCTAACAGCAATATCGTACAAGTTAGTTAATGTATAGCTATTAACTACTTAAAGAAACAGACTAAAACTTTTTTAGAAAAAGGAAAACGTTATATCAATAAAAATAAAAAATAATTCAACCAAAAAGGAACAAGATTTTCATAATATGCTTTAAAAAATTTTTTTAACAGCAATAACGTACAGCCATTAACTATTAAAAACCAGACTAAAACTTCTAGAAAGAGGAAAAAGTTATATCAATAAAAATTAAAAATAACTCAACCAAAAGAAATTGGATTTCCTAATATACTTTCATTAAAAAATTCTCTAACAGCAATACCGTACAAGTCAGTTAATGCATAGCTATAACTACTTAAAGAAACAAACTAAAACTTTTTAGAAAGAGGAAAACGTTATATCAATAAAAATGAAAAATAATTCAACCAAAAGGGAACAAGATTTTCATAGTATGCTTTAAAAAAATTTTTTAACAGCAATAACGTACAGCTATTAACTATTAAAAACCAGACTAAAACTTTTAGAAAATACAAAAATTTATACCAATAAAAATTAAAAATAACTCAACCAAAAGAAATTGGATTTCCTAATATACTTTCATTAAAAAATTCTCTAACAGCAATACCGTACAAGTCAGTTAATGCATAGCTATAACTACTTAAAGAAACAAACTAAAACTTTTTAGAAAGAGGAAAACGTTATATCAATAAAAATGAAAAATAATTCAACCAAAAGGGAACAAGATTTTCATAATATCCCTTCTTTAAAAAATTCTGTAATAGCAATGCAGTTATAATGACGCCAGGAGGTTGAAATCATTCACCGCAAATCTTTTTGAAGAGTTACTTACAAGAAAAAAACTTTACAGGCATTAAAAAATGTGCATATCAGGTTGCAGTTGGACGAACGCCGGTTAAGTACACCTATACACTTCATTCTTAAGAATGCAAGCACTATAAAGGCCACAAGCGTAATCGAACTCTTCACAATGGGCTATTC
>CM063509.1:72884125-72886625 GCA_032207245.1 Pardosa pseudoannulata | reverse complement strand
TAGATTATTTGCGAGCAAATTTGTCGTACTGCAATAACAAACGAAAATAAGAACATTTAACACAGATAAATATTTTAAGTAAGAAGTTGACGAAAAGATAGTATTCTAAAGAATTTCTATCACGTAGTATAATTTTCTTTAACAGATTTCTTAAAAAGCAAGCCGGGAACACAGAAATTTTATTTTCTCCATAAGTTAAAATCGAACGATGGCCGAATGTGTAAGGATGCTGCTCTTCCGTATCGGAGTTCGAGAGCTCGAATCCCCGACAGGCATAATTGTTCGTAGTCAATAGGGATCGGCTTTAAGCAGTAGGTCTCTGTCTCATTAGCCCTCTAGTAGCTAAAAATAAGTCCGTAGAGCTCCAAACCAAACCAAACAGACAAACCCATAGGTTAACACCGAGCTATGGCCGAATGGGTAAAGACGCTGTCCTTCTATACCGGAGTTCGTGGGCTCCAATGTTCGTAGTGGTTTGGGATCGGCTTTAAGCAGTAGGTCCTTGTCTCATTAGCCCTCGTGTAGCAAAACAGAAGTCAGTAGAGCTGTTGTCCAAACCAAAAAGGAAAAACCCATAGGTTAACACCGAGCTATGGCCGAATGGGTAAAGACGCTGTCCTTCTATACCGGAGTTCGTGGGCTCGGATGTTCGTAGAGGTTTGGGATCGGCTTTAAGCAGTAGGTTCCAGTCTCATTAGCCCTGTGTAGCTAAACAGAAGTCCGTAGAGCTCCAAACCAAACCAAACATATAAACCCACAGGTTAACACACAGCTATGGTCGAATGGGTAAGGACGCTGTCTTTCTATACCGGAGTTTGTGGGCTCGGATGTTCGTAGAGATTTGGGAAAGCAGTAGGTTCCGGTCTCATTAGCCCTCGTGTAGATAAACAGCAGATCGTAGAGCTCCAAACCAAACCAAACATACAAACCCACAGGTTAACACCGAACTATGGAATCCAATGGGTAAAGACAGGTGTCCTTCTATACCGAATTCGTGCTCGGATATTTTATCAGTGCAGTAGGTCATCATTAACCTCGTGTAAAAACAGAATTGTAGAGCTCAAACCAAACCAAACAACAACCCATAGTTAACACCGATATTGAATGGGTAAAATTTTTCTATATATTTTTGTTCATAGAGGTTTATCGGCTTTTAGCAGTAGTCTCATTAGCCCTGTTAGCTAAACAAACAGAGAAAAACCAAACAAACATTAAACCCACAATAAAAACCATTCGAATTAAATGTCTTTCTATAATTTGTTCATTTCGAAGGAAGCATACCGGTCTCATTATTAGATAAACAGCAGATCGTAGCCCTTGAAATCAAACTAAACCTATAGGTTAACATTGAGTGAAAGGAATCCAATAGGACAGGTAGACAGGTGTAGATTCAATTTAATTTCGTGTATTTGTATCATGTTGCCATCAAGGTAATAAAATATTCCCATTTAAAAAAAAATTTAAAATTCTATTATTTGGGTTTTTTTTTTATTTTGCCTTATAAAACTGTACATTTCAAAAATTGAAAGAAAATGACCCCACTTAGTTCCACCACTAGATTAGACACTGCATAAACGTACCTCCATCTAATTTAATTCTTAAGCACATGAGAAATTGATTTGACATAAATTGCAGGTCATTTATTAAGTATATTCCTAATGATACTGATTCATCGTTTCAGTAAATGGAAAACAGCCTTCTGTTCTATAATTCGATTAATTATCATCGAAGGACAGAGACCGACGCAAAAGAAAAGGCAGCGACCTATTAATAATGACGTAAATGTCCCGGGATAATCGTGGTGGGAATCCATTTGCACGAAACTCCCAACTTCCGGAGAATCAAAATGGTGGCTACGAGATCGGAGCTGCATAATGTAGAAGCTTAACCCCGAGCAGACATCAGTGACGTCATCATTCGTCGCCCATGGCAACTGAGCAACGCGGACGCCAACAGATGCCCAAATAACAAAACCCATCTACTGCTCGGAAGCTCGCTGTTATCATTTATTTACGAAGGCCTGCATTAAAGTTTGAGGAGGTTCCAGTGAGGGCAATTCCCGAAGGAACTAAACAAAAGAAAGCGGAGCAATAAATACATGTGTAGCGGAATACATTAATAGGGAAGTGTGCAGGTGAAACAAGGCACTCCTGGCAGGAAATGGTGTCTCTGCCTGGTTTTAACAGCGCAAGATACAGGAATATTGATATTTTTTGTTTGTTTACTTAGTTGTATCAGGAATCAATAACTTCTAGCCAAGTCAATGATAATAAAAATGCGCTCTATAAAATAACGTATATGCTTTTGGTGAAACCGATAAATCAAGATTCCATGAGGAAATTTGTTTGGCAGATTATATGAGAAGAGTTTTTGTAATCCTATAAAAAGTATATGTATGCATTATAGGGTTATTTGGATTCTAAAAATACTGCGTCTATAAATTAAACACACTGTGTTTAACTACGAAACAACGTGAATTTATATGCAGTGCACATTTTTG
>CM063509.1:72871625-72879125 GCA_032207245.1 Pardosa pseudoannulata | reverse complement strand
TTATATAGCTGTAAAGTAAAAAGCTTAGAATTTTAAATAGTTATTTTTACCCTAACTAACCTTATAATTATTTTAAAATATAATTCGGATTATTTGTATTTTTTTGCCGATTCGTTAAATAATTGAGCTGTATTAAATATTTATATAGCTATAAATTAAATTTTCTTGAAATAAATCGGACTTTTTAGACCTTAATTCAGCTTTATAATTTTAAATATAGTTGAAATGTAATTACTACTTTGTTTTCAATATATTGCTATGTAGTAAGTTTAGCTAGTGAGCCGCGGAGGGTCGCCAGTTTGAGGCTCAAATCAGCCAAAGATCTGCCGTGATCATTAATGGCACCCGCGGCATTTAAAATAGGTTTGTAGTCGCAATAACCTTCAAATTCAATCGATTCCTTTAGAGATACCATGCAAAGCCTGGGAAGATCTTCTGCTAGATAAATGCTTCCACAGAAAACGCCGAACGATGGCCGAATGGTAGACTGCTGTTATTCGGTACCAGAGTTCGCGGTTTCCAATCCCGCTGGTGGCATGGATGTTCATAGCCGTTCGGAATCGGCTTTAAACAGTAGGTCCCGGTCTCATTAGCCGTCGTGTAAGAAAACAGTAGACCGTAGCGCTCCAAACCAAGCCAAGCCAAAGTAAGAGAACCCAACGAGGGCTATGTTATTAACGTAGGCAGCAATTCTTAAAGCTACACGTGCTCTCCGGGTGTTGCTGAATGATTAACATATTCGCAACCCTGTTTGACATAAATATATCTGTCTGCATTGCCAGCTTTTATAGTAAAAAAAATATATAGTCACCATAGTAGTTTTGCTATATGGAAAAACTTTAAATTATTGCTTTTACATAAATTTGTTTTAAATTTCCAATAAGGAAAGTTGTTTATCAATATTTCGATTATACGTCTTTTCACATATGCGACGCTTTTACATTGGTCCTAACTGTATTAAGCCGAACGATGGCCGATTGGTTAGAGTGCTGAACTTCGGTATTGGAGTTCGTGGATTCGAATCCCACAGTGGCATGGATGTTCGTAGCCGTTAGGAATCGGCTTTAAGCTGTAGGTCCCGGTCTCATTAGCCTTCGTGTTGCAAAAAGTAGACCGTTGCACTCCAAACCAAACCTAACTGTATTAAGCCGAATGATGACCGATTGATTAGAGTGCTGAACTTCGGTATTGGAGTTCGTGGATTCGAATCCCACAGAGGCATGGATGCTCGTAGCCGTTAGGAATCGGCTTTAAGCTGTAGGTCCCGGTCTCATTAGCCTTCGTGTTGCAAAAAGTAGACCGTAGCACTCCAAACCAAACCTAACTGTATTACGAAAATTGCGAATTGAATTTAAAAAAAAAGAATAAAAAACTAATTTTTATTCCACTCAGTACATCTTCGACTCAATTAATTGCTACACCAAGTAACACGGAAAATAATAAAACGAGAAAAATTCTCACTTCCACATATTTCAAAAATTCTTTCCGTGAAAAATAATTCCCTTCATTAAAGCGGGCGCTGAGAGAAACGAAAAAAAGGGGAAGGTTAGATAAACTCTTTGATAACAGTGACGGAAAAGACTGTCATCACGGCCGTGTTATCGCACTTCAATAAATGTCACTTTCTAGATATGGCCGAGCCGAAAGGCTAGCATGATAGGATCTCATGCCCACGAACAATTGCGCGAGGAGGAAAAAAAAGACTCTAGGTCATGCCTAGGGCGGAGAAGTGAGGTATTTTCCAAGGAGATGGCGTGTTCCATTACTGCAAACACATATTATACGATTAAATGGTACATAATATATGTAGTCTCTCAGCTAACCAACTAGATAAAGTGATAGTTATCATGTTTGTATGTTTACTGCAGACGGCCATTAACACAATTAATGTGATATTAAACTCGTAAGTTCCATTTTCTAATTTTGCTGAGTTACGAGTTAACGAATTAAGAGGAGATAATATCTTCCAAGACTAAAATCTCCATTAGAACAGTGTTTTTCTAATTTACCATAAAATAAAAACTTCTGCTCTTTAAAACCTCGATTAGAACAGTGTTTTTTTTATTTATCATAAAATAAAAACTTCTGCTCCTTTAAACCTGCATGAGAACAGTGTTTTTCTGATTTATCACAAAATAAAAACTTCTTCTCTTTTAAACCTCTATTAGAACACTGTTTTTCTGATTTATCATAAAATAAAAACTTTTGCTTCTTTAAACCTGCATGAGAACAGTGCTTTTTTCAATTTATCATAAAATAAAAACTTCTTCTCTTTTAAACCTCTATTAGAACAGTGTTTTTCCGATTTATCATAAAATGAAAACTTCTGCTCTTTTAAACCTCCATTAGAACAGTGTTTTTTTCAATTTATGATAAAATAAAAACTTCTGCTCCTTTAAACCTGCATGAGAACAGTGTTTTTCTGATTTATTATAAAATAAAAACTTCTCTTTTAAACCTCTATTAGAACAGTGTTTTTTTAAAATAAAAACTTCTGGCTTTTTAGTCCTCCATTAGAACAGTGTTTTTCGGATTTACCATAAAATAAAAACTTCTGCTCTTTTAAATCTCCATTAGAACAGTGTTTTTTTATAAAAAAATAAAAACTTCTACCTTTTTAAACCTCTATTAGAACAGTGTTTTTCTGATTTACCATAAAATGAAAATTTCTGCTCTTTTAAACCTCTATTAGAACAGTGTTTTTCTGATTTATCATAAAATAAAATCTTCTGCTCTTTTAAACCTCTATTAGAACACTGTTTTTCTGATTTATCATAAAATAAAATCTTCTGCTCTTTTAAACCTGCATTAGAACAGTGTTTTTTATTTATCATAAAATAAAAACTTCTCTTTTAAACCTCCATTAGAACAGTGTTTTTCTGATTTATCATAAAAACTTCTGCTCTTTTAAACCTCCATTAGAACAGTGTTTTTCTGATTTATCATAAAATAAAATCTTCTGCTCTTTTAAACCTCTATTAGAACAGTGTTTTTTATTTATCATAAAATAAAAACTTCTGCTCTTTTAAACCTCCATTAGAACAGTGTTTTTCTGATTTATCATAAAAACTTCTGCTCTTTTAAACCTCCATTAGAACAGTGTTTTTCTGATTTATCATAAAATAAAAACTTCTGCTATTTTAAACCACCATTAGAACAGTGTTTTTCTGATTTATCATAGAATAAAAACTTCTGCTATTTTAACCTCCATTAGAACAGTGTTTTTCTGATTTATCATAAAATAAAAACTTCTGCTCTTTTACACCTCCATTAGAACAGTGTTTTTCTGATTTATCATAAAATAAAAACTTCTCTTTTCAAAATAATGTTTTACGAGTTTTAATTTTACGAGTGGCGTTTTAGTTTTAATTATGCATTTAAAACGCAAGACATTTTCTTTCGAAAGACAGCTAGAAGAAAGTATTGTTACTTACCCTTTCATTAAAATGAAAAAATATTTTTCATATAAACAAACTTCATTTATGAAAAATAATAACATTAAAGACAATTCGTTTAAGTTAACATTCTTCTCATACATGTGTTCAATGGATGAATTTTTGAACGATCAACAATTTCAGTTTAAAGTGTTAATTTTGGCAGACATTAAATCTAGTTTTAAATAGGAGTAATAAGATTTTGGGTACATATATATATATATATATATATTATGTACCCAAAATTAATTTCTGGGTACTCCACTGGGTCAAGATACCACAGTAATATCGTAATGGAAAGAATTAATGATCAACAATTTCAATTCAAAGTGGTAATTTTGACAGACATTAAATTTAGTTTTAAATAAGGGAAATACGATTAATATTGAGTAAGTCTTTAGTTTCAGCCGAGTAATAATTTTATATTTAAAAAACTGATTCTTTCATAATAACAAGGATATGCAGTCTCCAAAACTAATTTAAATTTCTGGGTACTCCGCTGGGTCAAAATAACACTGTAATATCGTAATGGAAAGAATTAACTATCTCCAATTTCAGTTTAAAGTGTTACTGTGTGTAACGATCAACAGAATTACTTTTGACAAACATTAAATTTAGCTTAAATAGGAGAAATAAGATTAGTATTGTGTAATCTCTAGTTTTTACGAAGTGGTAAATTGAAACTAAAGAAATCGTTTCATAATAACAACGATATGCAGCCCCCAAAATTAATTTCTGAGTACTCTACTGGGTCAAGATACCACTGTAATATCGTAATAGAAAGAATAACGATCAACAATTTCAGTTCAGAGTGTTAATTTTGACAGACATTAAATTTAGCATTAAATAGGAGAAATAAGATTAGTATTGAGTAATCTTTAGTTTTTACGAAGTGGTAAATTGAAAGTAAAGAAGATTGTTTCATAATAAGAACGATATCAGTCCCCAAAATTAATTTAAATTTCTGGGTACTCCGCTGGGTCAAGATACCACTGTAATATCGTAATAGAAAGAATTAACGATCAACAATTTGAATCAAACGCGTTAATTTTGAGAGATGTTAAATTATCTACCACTTAATTTTGTTTTAAATAAAAGAAATAAGATAGTTATAATACGAAATCTTGAGTTTTTGCCAAACGAATAGAAGTTATTTTCTTTCATGACAACAACGATATGCTCTCCCAAAAATTAACATCTGGATACTGTCTTACTGGGCGAAGACAAAGAATATTATAAATGCAAAGAATAAACAACCAACATTTTCAGCACAAAGTGTTAATTTTGAGACACATTAAATTAACTACCACTTAATTTGGTGCTTAAAGATGGAATCAGCAATATGAATAATAATTTTAGCAAACAAAAGCAATATTCATTGCTTATTGCGAAGTAAAAACCGTGAGATAATAATCTAGTGCATTTAAAATTCAAATGACAGCCATTAGAAAAATTTCAAACAACCTTACCATTTGATGAAAAGTAAAATTCACAAACAATTAAAGAGACGGTTTCACTTACCTATAGGGAAGAAAAAAAATAAATAAATATTAGCACGACATATACAAACAATGAACAAAACAAAAAGAATTTTTTTTAAAGAAAAAGAGATCATTTGCATATTCATTTAAATAGAATGGTTCATTTCATGCACTATTTAGCAATCTGAATAAGCGAACATTTTAAATGCAAGTTCGTTTTTTTCCCTTTTCCGTTTGAAATAAGTAGAAAAGGGAAAATACGACGTCATCCATCCACTTGACTTAATAAGATAAAAATGATTCAAAATTGAAAAAATAAAGTTTTAAGTAATTAATTACAAATCTGGAAAGTTTATACTTATGAAAACTTCCTGTACAAAAGAAAAAAATTAGATAGCTGGAAATAGTGTTTTTTTTTAAATATAAAGCTTTCATTTTAATGAAAAATAAAGTTGATAAAACTAAAAACACTACGTCGTTAAAAATATTTTATGATTTTTTCAATGAAATGATTTAATTTCTAATAGTTGTTAAGGCTCATACATTTTTAAAGCGTTATTATTAATAAAACAAGTCTATTACAATTGAAATGCAAGATAAAAATGCGAGTGAAAGATATTCTTTTATTTAATTTTATCTAAATGAGTTTTTGTGCAAACTATTTCAGAACAAAGGGTTTAAAAATATGTTATGATTATCAGATGTAAATTGAGACAAACAGTGAGTTTATGTAGAAGCGGAACGTCCAAGATAAAAGTATGTACTAAGAAAATATTCGCAGTTTAAATATCTGTTTCCATCGGATTCTTTACACTATTAAAAAAATCTATTTTTCTCGTAAGTGGTTTTCTACTCAAACGTTTATCTTTAGATTACATCAAAAAGAAGCTATCTTGGATTACTTTTAAAAATTGACGTTCAGCTTAATCGTAATGACTACAAGCAAATGATGATGACGTTCCATTATAACCTTCTACTGCTAAAAACAACTTTTCTTTTTTCTCAGCTGAAGAACGAGCGATTATCATACGCTCTATTTTTTTTTTCAAATTTTTAACTCTCGATGAGTCTGATTATGCTGACAAGTGTAAGGCGGTCTTGCAGGAGTATTTCTTCGATTTTGGTAACCGTCAGAAGGAGTAATTTTTTCCTCCTGATTCTGTACCTCACTCCTATGAGCGATTATCACACGCTCTATTTTTTTTTCTTCAAATTTTTAACCCCCGATGAGTTTGATTAAGCTGACGAGTGTAAGGCGGTTTTGCCGGAGAATTTCTCCGATTTTGGTAATCGTCAGTAGGAGTAATTTTTTCCTCCTTATTCTGTACCTCACTCCTATGAGCGATTATCGTACGCTCTAATTTAAATTTTCAAATTTTTAACTCCCGATGAGTTTGATTACTCTGACAAGCGTAAGGCGGTCTTGCCGGTGATTTTCTCCTATTTTGGTAACCGTCATCAGGAATAATCCCCCCCCCCCTCATTCTGTACCTCACGCCTATGAGCGATTATCATACGCTCTATTTTTTTTTTTTTTTTTCACATTTTTAACCCCCGATGAGTCTCATTACACTGACAAGTGTAAGGCGGTCTTGCCGGAGAATTTCTCCGATTTTGGTAACCGTCAGTAGGAGTAATTTTCTCCTCTTGATTCTATACCTCACTCCTATAAGCGATTATCGTACGCTCTATTTTTATTTTTCAAACTTTTAACTCCCGATGAGTCTCATTACGCTGACAAGTGTAAGGCGGTCTTACCGGAGAATTTCTTCGATTTTGGTAACCGTCAGCAGGAGTAATTTTTTTTTCCTCCTGATTCTGTACCTCATTCCTATAAGCGATTATCATACGCTTTTTTTTTCCCCTTAGTCTCATTACACTGACAAGTGTAAGGCGGTCTTGCCGTAGAATTTCTCCGATTTTGGTAACGTCAGCAGGAGTAATTTCCCCCCCCCCCTGATTCTATACCTCACACCTATGAGCGATTATCTAAGCTCTATTTTTTTTTCAAAGTTTTAACTCCCGATGAGCCTTATTATGCTGACAAGTGTAAGGCGGTCTTGCCGGAGAATTTCTTCGATTTTGGTAACCGTCAGCAGGAGTAATTTTTTTCCTCCTGATTCTGTACCTCACTCCTATAAGCGATTATCATACGCTCTATTTTTTATCTCATTATACAAGTGTAATCTTGCCGTAGAATTTCTTCTATAAATAAATAATTTTATATTTATATAAAACATATAAAAAAGTAATCAAATATTTTACAAAAAATTAATTTTCTATATAATAATAACTCCTGATTCTGTATATTATCTGCTATCTTAGAAAAGGACGTAATTTTTATGCACAATCTTCTGTAATATGTTTCAGTAAAAATATAAAAGTATTTAGAGCCAAAAACATTAAAATTGAAAAAGTAAATCAAAATTAAAAAAACTGAAATTTTTATTTAAAAATTAGATTTAAGTATATATTTAAAAAAATTGTATCTAAAGTACTCTAAATATCGCAAAATACATGCAGTAATCTTATTTTCTAAAAGATTCAATGAATACACTTACACAACAAGCGTGAAAACTTTATAC
>CM063509.1:72864125-72866625 GCA_032207245.1 Pardosa pseudoannulata | reverse complement strand
TAAATAAATAAATAAACCATGTCACACTTTCCACAGGCGCGTCCGTTTAAATAGAAAATGTCACATTTCTAAACATAGACCATCATGATAGTCAGACACTACTGAAATCCGACACACACACACAAAGGAAAGCGCAACAATAAACCTAACTGACAAATGGTATTCAAATTTCCAAATATCTATGTATATATGCATGTGTCTCAATAGAACACAAAAGATCAGTCCCGAATCCCCACCAATACCGCCAACAAATAAAATAGAAAAAGGAATGACTTTTATTTAACAAAAAAAATCAAATCAGATACATAAAACTCGGAAATTCGCATTCCAGGAATAGTTAAACGCTCCACTGCCTTTCTAAGCGAACTAAAGAAACATCTGAAACATTGTAGGGAAAAAAAATCAATGGTACAGGGAAAAAAATTGAAAAAAAAAGAGGGAGAGGGAGAAAAAGTTCCAAACGACCGGTAAATGCATTACGTCATCAGCAGTACTATCCCGAAAATGGAATTTCTCCTATAGGGTAAAGTGATTTCCCAGTTTTACTCTTCATTGTTGTTATTTCGAATTTTTTCGTAGAAAAAAGAAGGTTAAAAAAACTTTCAGTCATCGATTTCTTTTACTTCTCATTTTTTTTATTTTTTTCACTAAAAGTAAGCTCGATACAGAAACTTAGAACTTAAAAATATATTGATTTTCCTTTCCAGGTTTAAATTTTTATCCCTTCTTTTTATTTTCTTTTAGTAAAATTCAAAGACGAGAGATATCACATGGTAAAAAATGTAAAGACAAAAGATCGTTTGGCCTCCCTCGAAAAAAAGCTGTTAAAATAAAAATATGAATAAGATAAAGTAATTTCACGAAATAAAAATATCTGACAAAAAGAAAACCACCAGAAAATGATAATATCAAAATAAAAAAAAAAATAAATAAAAGCAACCATCTACGGAACATTGCTCCAGGCTCCTAGTTCATTTTTTCCCCTGTTTCAGGCATAACGGCATAACTTTTAAAATAAAAAGATTTTTCAAAACTCTCACTGCCGTAATGATAATAGGATTGGAATGTATTAAATTTAAAGACAGTCATAGAAGAATTGCGTTTCGACAGTCGATGCAGAGACAAAATTCTTTGTTAAATTAATTTGATGTCGTAACTTTTGCATCTTGGTGAGCATGTTCGAAGGCAAATTAGATAATGTTTTTTATGTAATTTCAGCATAGAAAATTTGTAGTGCAAGTCAGGGAGAGAAACAAATTTTGTGAATAATTAAGTTATTGAAAACAGAGATCTATCGATAGGCATAGATTCATAACTGGTTGTTAGTTTTAGCCGGGTAAGACAATAGTTCATTAATGACGGATGGGGCACGTAAAATAAGTCCGTGGTTGCAATGTCCTCTAAGTACAAACGAACTCTGGATTCAGGCAAGCTCGAGGTTCTTCTCATAATCTGTGTTTTTAAATTACGAGAAAACACAATGTTATATTCATTAATGACGGATGGGGAGTAAATAAGTCCGTGGTTGCAATGTCCTCTAAGTTCAAACGATAGCTCTGGAGGCAGGCCAAGCTCGAGGTTCTTCTACCTGGTCTGTGTTTTTATATGACGAGTACCCAGCGGGGGCAATGTTACCTATTCATTAATGATGGATAGGGCACGTAAAATAAGTTCGTGGTTGCAATGTCCTCTAAGTTCAAACGATAGCTCTGGAGGATTCAGGCCAAGCTCGAGGTTCGTCTACATAATCTGTGTTTTTAAATTACGAGAACCCAGCAGGGGCAATGTTACCTATTCATTAATGACGGATGGGACACGTAAAATAAGTCCGTGGTTGCAATGTCCTCTAAGTTGAAACGATAGCTCTGGAGGGTTCAGGCCAAGCTCGAGATTCTTCTACATAGTCTGAGTTTTTAAATTACGAGAACCCAACGGGGACAATGTTACCTAGTCTTTAATGACGGATGGGGCACGTTAAGTAAGTCCGTGGTTGCAATGTTCTCTAAGTTGAAACGATATCTCTCGAGGGTGCAGGCCAGGCTTGAGATTCTTCTACCTGGTCTGTGTTTTTAAATTATGAGAATCCAGCGAGGGCAATGTTACCTATTCATTAATGACGGATGGGGCACGTTAAGTAAGTCCGTGGTTGCAATGTTCTCTAAGTTGAAACGATATCTCTCGAGGGTACAGGCCAGGCTTGAGATTCTTCTACCTGGTCTGTGTTTTTAAATTATGAGAATCCAGCGGGGACAATGTTACCTAGTCTTTAATGACGGATGGGGCACGTAAAATAAGTTCGTGGTTGCAATGTCCTCTAAGTTCAAACGATAGCTCTGGAGGGTTCAGGCCAAGCTCGAGGTTCTTCTACATAGTCTGAGTTTTTAAATTACGAGAACCCAACGGGGACAATGTTACCTAGTCTTTAATGACGGATGGGGCACGTAAAATAAGTCCGTGGTTGCAATGTCCTCTAAGTTCAAACGATAGCTCTGGAGGGTGC
>CM063509.1:72856625-72859125 GCA_032207245.1 Pardosa pseudoannulata | reverse complement strand
TATGTAAGGATTATTGTATTCCTTTATTTAACACACACACACACACATATATATATATATATATATATATATATATATATATGTATAATACACACATATATATATATATATAAGCATATGTATGCATTATATATGTAAGTATTGCTGTATTCCTTTAGAGATGTGTGAAAGGTAGGTGTTCTCTCCTCCAGAAAATTTATTACTACGCTCCGGTTGGGAGTAAAAGAGTAACAAAGCAAAAGAAGTAAAAGAAAAGAAAAAGTAAAGGGAAACTTACCACTCAAAATATTTTTAACTTGCCTATAACTGAAGTTCAAGAACATAAACAGAACAACGACAAAGGGATCATCCAAATCCTCGTTAGGAGTGGAGAGTTTGAACATTCTGATTTACGGTGAAGGCAATAACGGAATCGACACATTTCACCTTTCTGCACAAAATTTTTGAATGTGGATTCGACAACGGTTCTACTAGCAACCGAAAGTACACACGCACACATACACAAAAGCGTTTTATCAAAAGGAAAATTCAAATATTCTTGTTAGGAAAAGATAACACTGATACGTGGTCAAAGATTAGAGATCAATTCGGCGGAATAGGAGAATTGCAATCTTTCAGATTCATACCTCTACAAGCGGCTGATTTCTAAATAGGCTAGCAGGGCCTGCGGCAGTAAATTTTATGCAACGAATTAAAACATGCTTAAGCTCAAGTATGTCCGAAAGCAGATTGAACGATTTAGCAGTTTTGTTAATTGAAACTGACACTGCGAATTCGATTGCATTTGACGATGTGATTAAAATTTTCATTGGGAATAAATTCAAGCGAAAAGTGTCGTAAAAGGAAAAGTCGATTTATATTTAGTTGAATACACATGAATGGGTGATTGGAAAAAAGGATAACATTTCTCTTTTTCTCTATTTTTAATATTACTAAATAATTATTTCATGGGTGATTTAAAATTTTAAAAAAATTTCTGAACATCACACAAAATTTTCTGAAAAATCAAGTGCTACTAATTTAAAATAAAAATTATATTATCGTTAATTTCCAGACGTCGTAATCTGGATTTTAATATTGTGATATATCGCTTACCAAACATCGATATATCAATAGGTTCAAATATATATACATACTTCTATCTCGGGTAGATGAGAGAGTTTCGAAAGTTTAGGTGCCAATGTTTCCGATATACTCGGAAGCTTTCAGATTTTTCGGTATGTTTCCGATATTCCGATCAGAATACGAATTCTTCCAATTTTCAGCGATATAGTCTAAAATCCCTAAAAAACTCCCGTTCTTGTTTAGTTCTTCCCCATGTCGATAATTCTGTATCCCAGCAAGAAGTAAAATGCAAATATTCAATTAGAAGAAAACGAATTCTTCCAAGTTTCAGAGATATAGTCTAAAATCCCTAAAAAACTCCCGTTCTTGTTTAGTTCTTCCCCGTGTCGATAATTCTGTATCCCAGCAAGAAGTAAAATGCAAATATTCAATTGGAAGAAAACGAATTCTTCCAATTTTCAGCGATATAGTCTAAAATCCCTAAAAAATTCCCGTTCTTGTTTAGTTCTTCCCCCTGTCGATAATTCTGCATCCCAGTAAGAAGTAAAATGCCAAATAAAAAAATTCAGCCAAAAAAAAAAAAATTAGAACAGCTAATAAATTGTGAAATGCAGTATACGTTTAAAATGTTTTGAAAATTAGTTTGATAATCAGTTTTTGAAAATAGCAAAATCTTGTAGAACAACATTTGGAAATAATAATTTAATAGGTTTGTTTTATATATTGGATAAACAGTATTACAATTTTTCACTTTTTGAGTTCCGTTTCATATATACACTAAAAATGTTATTTCAATAAATAACAGAATTTTTTAAATTTTTAAAACATTTGTGAATACTGGATTAATATATCTTTCATAGATTAAATAAACCTTGCAATTTTCCCTTTTTAAAATTTATGTTTTTATCTATATACTAAAAAATGTCGTTACTCCAATAAACTACAGATTTTTCTTTTTTGGAAATTGGCACCTATGCGAAAGAGTATTCTTTGTATTTCATATTCTGCTACCTTTTATTAGAGAGCACTATCTTGAATACACCCATTCTCGTAAAATTAGATCACAAAATCTTGATATGATTAGAAACAACAACAAAGATTTCCCTGGCTCTAAAACGTAGCTTGGATAAAGAAATTTAGAAAAAGAAAAGATTTTGAAAATCGTGTAGCTACAGAAAAGGGAATATAAATTCATTTTTGATAGAATGTTTGGTTGTGCATACAAGGAAATAAATAAATGGTAAATAATAAACATGCACCTTATGAATAAGAATAGATAAGAATAAAAGATAGCTGAAACGATTTTTTCCAAAAGGTCACGAGCTAAAAAATTCGAAATTTTATACATTATATGCATCATGCATTAAAAAGTTGGCATGCTCGCAGCAAATTCCTCCTCCCCCTTCGCCATTTCCAGTGGAACGTAATTTCCGAT
>CM063509.1:72826625-72846625 GCA_032207245.1 Pardosa pseudoannulata | reverse complement strand
TCATGACTTTCCATGACTTTTACTTATTTTACTTGAAAAATCAGGACTTTCCATGACAAAATTAATCCATTGTCTAAATCCATGATTTTCCATGACTTTCCAGGTGCGCGGAAACCATGTACATATATAAACCTCCAAATTTATTTATAAAATTTGTTGTTCCCGTGGTGCAAATAATTTGGAGGTTTCAATGTCTATACTTGGGTAACGCCAGGTGCTTCAACTGGTAAGGTTACTTAGACCTGCTCCTACAGAAAGTTTGCTCTTCATGGCATGGTAACTTGTCCAGAGATTTTATGGGATACCTGAGTATCACCAAATCCACCAAGCAGTAAGAGACATTACCGAAGCAAAAACGGAAAAAGAAAAAGAAAAATTTTCGATGCGCTTTACGCACCGCCAGTACAGGCGAAGAAAATCGAAGTACCGGGGGATGCAGGATGCAGCCACGGGGGGGTTGGGGTGGGAAAAACCGGCACGCGTCACAAACAGATGCGAGACGTGCGCGTAAAGGACAGCTGGTTCCCTTCAATGCAGCGAGGGGGGGATTACGTTTTGTTTTGTCTGTGCCACGCACGGTGCGTAACAGATGGGTGTCCGCCGAGGGGGGGTTGGCCAGCCAGGTGTGCCGAAAGGTGTGCTGCCAGCAGGGAAATGCGTCTTACGGCAGAATGCAAAATATGTGGGACATTACAGGAGTGATCGAATCAGGTATGACAAATAAGGAAATTTTGTGGGGGTGCAAGACGTTGAAATCGTTTAGTGTAGGTATGAGTCAGGCCATTCTTTGGGTGAATCTTGGCGTGCTGCGACGACCGATTCACAACTTCAGAGAAATATGAGAGACGAGTGTTGCGTTTTTTTCAAACGGAGGGGTGACTATTTTTGTTGGGTGTTTGGTTTGGAGCTACGGTCTACTTTTTTGCAACACGAGGGCTAATGAGATCGGGACCTAAATAAAGCCGATTCGAACATCATACAGTGGAATTCGAACCCACGAACTCTTGAAGGAGCATAACCAATAATGTTTGGCGTTTATTTTTCTTAAATTATATAACCATTAATATATTAATTATACCTAAATATTTGTTATTAAATATAGAACAACGGAAAAAATTCCACTGAATATCAATAGTATATACTATATACACATACATATATAAAATTATTTAGTCATTTTGAGTGACATATACACATACATACAAACATAATATCTAAACATACATACATGACTTATATATATATATATATATATATATATATATATATATATATATAATATATATGTATGTGTACTAACACCCATACCGCAGATACATTCAACAGAAAAATATGGCTGATTGCTTTTAAACATTCCTACTAATGATACATAAGACTTATGTAGTAAATTGACATATTTAATAAAAATGCTTATTTCATGAATAAAAAAGTATTTCTATCCATTAAATAATTTTTTTCCCTTTTTCTGCCCTTACCGGAATTTCACTAAACCGATTTTGTTCCGATGTTATTTAGGCCGGTTAAGAGGGCGTCTACTGTAATTATAATGACACTTTCTTTCGGCTGTAGGGTTGGGGTTGAAATCTTTTAACTATCGTTTCAGATTATTTTTTTTTTCTGAAACCCCCTTTTTTAGCGAATGCAGCAAGAAATATAGATAGATGTCTTTGGGCTAAAACAGTTGAGAAGCAGTTACCCATTTGAAGAGTATGTGTAGCTTAAGAAATGATACGGACACAAGTAACGTTGCCCCCGTTGGGTCCTCGTAATTTAGTATCAGGGACCAAACAAAACACTCCTCAGGCTTGGCCTGCCATCCCTAAAGACATTTCCACACTATGGTCCACTCCAAGCCATTACCATCACCTGGATGGAGATATGGTTTATAGAGGTCGAAGATGGCCTTGGAGGAAGATGACTTCGGAAGCGGTTTTTCTCCAAAGAACAAAGACAACCCGCATGCGCTATTAAAGTGCATAGTAGATTCTATGGATTCATCCACGCACTCTGTTAATTTAGTGGCCCAATGTGTGGATGCAACCATCGTTCGAGGTGGCCATCAGGACCAGCACTGGAGTGGTGAACAATTGGCCATAGTGTGGAGGCTACATAAAGGTATCATTTAAACTTGGAGGCCACTGAGACCACGGACCTCTGTTAGGTGCCCCAACTGCCATTAATGGACACGCTCGAGTCCCAAACTCAAAACTCCACGGTTATGAAAGCAACCTGTTTGCCGACTGAGCTATTACGGCATCCTTCCTCTAAATCCCCGCCGAACGATGGCTGATTGGTTAGGGTGCTGGCCTTCGATACCGGAGTTCGTGGGTTCGAATCCCACAGTGGAATGGATATTCGTAGCCGTTCGGAATCGGCTTTAAGCTGTAGGTCCCCGTCTCATTAGCCCTCGTGTTGCAAAAAGTAGACCGTAGCACTCCAAACCTCTGAATCCTGGTCTTCTTACCTTGCGAATTCAGCGTGTTCTATTACAGTTAATTCGAACAGTGGAAAATTTCCTTTTCTTCATTTTTAAGGCTCGCGAGTGAACGGAATGAGAGAAATTTAGATTCGGAATGTGGAAAGGCGTGCAGTTGCATAATTGAGATAGCACATCTGGAATTCTGCCAAACCAGTGGGGTCAGTGCTCGCTGCGCTCCCCCTTTGCATTTATCCCGCTTTGCTTTATTCCGATTTCGAAATATCACCCCAGTAACGGGGACACAATGGGAAATGGAACTTTCATTGTGTTTTTGCGACCTCTCATAAACATTTAAAAGTACGCATTAACTTGATGACAGAAGGCATAAATGGTTAACGTAATACCAGGAGACAAAGCATAGCCAGAACTTCTTACGGGGGGAACGATGAAGTCGAAGCTGTTATTTGCGAAAAGAGTTAAATAAAACAAGCTACTATTTATGCACACAACTAATGAGAGGTAAAAGAGAATTTTCCAGTATCAAATGAATAAACTAATATCTAATAATTTAAAATTAATTTATTCTTAGAAATTTTTTATATATTTTTTTTTCTGTATCGATATAGTGAGCGGTCAGTAAATTGTGTCCAGTTTTATTCACATTATATAAAAACGTATTTCGCAAATTTATCTACTACATATGTCTCTGTGTGTATAATAAATATATATATATATATATATATATATATATATATATATATATATATATATATAATATATATATATATATATATATATATATATATATATATATATATATATATACATATATATATATATATATATACATATATATATATATATACATACATATATATATAATATATATATAATATATACATATATATATATATATTAATATAATATAAATATATATCTAGCGACTTTGCACTGTGTTCGGTCTGGATAAATGAAACCCCAAAATAATACTTATAATTATTTTAAAATTGATATTAAAATTTATATTACACTAGTAATGTTACAAATTTTGGAAAAAAAATTTAATTTAAAAACGAATGGCATATTTTATTTTCGTTTAATTTTAAAAAATAAAACGAAGGAAATGCTTTATTTGGAGATTTATCTTTGTGCTTCGATATATATATCTTTATGTATAAAATTATTCTGTCCGTGTGTTTGTAATATATATATATATTTATATATATATATATATATATATATATATATATATATATATATATATATATATATGTCTGTGTGTGTATTAAGACGGACTTTACGATGGGTGGTTTCAGACATGGCCTATAAAAATGACACCGTTTTAGTTAAAGACCTTTATTAACAAATCGTTAGAGGACGGGTTCACACTTCATCATAGGGACAGGACAAACGGAGGGGTCATCTAGCATGAAGTAAAAGGCCCTCAACACCTAGGTCAACATCTCAGTTAAAAATCTGTGGGAAAATCTTAAGGAAAATCTGCCTCCGACACCGTGCATCTCCTTTTTGTTTGTAAATTTCCTAAATTGTCCCCTAGGGAAATGTAGAGTTATAATTGGTCAGACTCCTTTTCTGAGGGCGTAAACTATAGCCCCAGTGGTCAGTTTAGGTTAGGGGTTAAAAAGGAAAAGCAAAAGGACGCGGGAATTTTTGCCCTTGATTTAAGATTTGAAAACCCCTGAGAATTTTCTCGGGGTTTCATAGGGGTTTATACAAAATGCTTATACACACACACAGAGAGAGAGAGACAATATATATATATATATATATATATATATATATATATATTGAAAATATACTGAAGAAAATTTACAATTTTAATTCGCTTCTTCACTGATTTATCATTAGCTTCGAAACATAAAGGGGTAAGTGCAGCAATTTTTTGTCAACCCCTCAGAGTTGGTACTCGGTGTGTACTTACTAGAAAATTTAAAATTTTAATATGCTTCTCCATTGAACTGACATTAGCTTCTTCCCAGAATGATAGCTGAATGGGTAGGGGGGCTGCTATACCAGAATTTGCGGGTTCGAATCCCTGTTGTACGCATTGGTGTTCGTAGCTATTCGGAATCGGATTTCAACAGAGATGCAGATCTCAATAGCCCTCGTGTTGCAAAACAGTATACCGTAGCGCTCCACTACAAACCAAACTAACACAAGCTTCGAGGTACGACAGGCTGAGAGTGGCAATTTATTGTCACCCCCTCAGAGTTGGTAACAGATGGGGACCTTATTTCCTAAACCTAACTTTCCACGCTACTGACTGAGAATGTAGTCATAAGTTGGCTATTTTAAAATTGTGATTTAAGGTCCAGTGTAAAGTGATTTTAAACGTATATAAAGTGATATACAGTCAAACCTGTCTATCTCGAAACCTGCTTATCTCGAAAACCTATCTATGTCGAATTTTTTCAATTTCCCTACATTTTCAATAAAAATTTAACCTATTTTCCAAACCTATCTTAAATTATTTTTTCCCCAAACCTCTCTATATCGATTTTTCGTAAGAAACACAACATTCCAGTTTAAGAGTCTTATTGCGTCGAGAACCGCACAAGTTCCTATTTCCAGGAAATACACTTCTAATTTTCTCCCTACGGGGGGTTATTTGGTCAGGGACTGGGTGGGAATTGTACTAAAAATGCACAGTTGGAGAACAACATCTAAAAGAAACCGAAAATCAACCGGCCGAGGAAACTGATAAAAACCCGAAGGAATGAATGATTATCAGAGAGAAACTGGATACGGACACTTCATTTAAAGATTTTATAGAAGTAGATGAATCAGTGGTAACGAGTGGAACATTATTAACTGATTCCGAAATTTTAAAAAACGTTCGGAGAACATCTGATGATGAAGAGGATCACGACAAAGCGGATAACCAGGGCTTCGAACCGGAACTGAACCGAAAACCGGAAAAAACCGTTATTTTGATTGGAACGAAAACCGGAACTGAACCGAAAAAAATATCAGTTTATTTCGGTTCGATATATCTTTCAGTCATTTTGTTACTGTTACCAACTTATCAATATTTTCTAATTTAACGTCAACTTTATAATTACATATCCGCACTTGTATAAGATTGCAATGGTGGTTTTGGCAGCTCCAGTGTTGAAAGAGCGTTTTCAGGTTTGAAATTTATTCTCCGAGACAACAGAAGTAATCTCAGTGAAACCACGTTAGAAGATATATTAATAATTAGAGGCAATTTTCATATGTTAAATAAATAATATATTTTTTACATAATTATTGCAAGGCCAAGTGCACGATGTGAGAGTCAAACGACGAATGTGGGTAATCATGAACCTAGTTGTCAAATGCGATTTTGATAATGGATAACAATGCCAATGCTCGCCGCTCTTATCGTACCTGCTGTTTGTATCAATTCACATAGTGTACCAATTAAAAAAAGAATAAAATCTTCTAAATTTTGATAGAATTACATTTTTAGTACAAATAAGAATATACATAAAATGAAATTATTCATTTGGAACTGAAACGAAAACAGTTATTTTTGGCGGAGCGAAAACCGGAACTGAACCGAAAACCGTTATTTTTGGCGGAGCGAAAACCGGAACTGAACCGATATTAATTTTTTAGTTGAACCGGAACGAAAACCGGAACAAAAAAATTTACGGTTCGAAGCCCTGCGGATAACATCGATGTAGAAAGAGTTGTTAAGCCAAAAGAAGCAGAAAAAGCCATTGAAACACTAAGAATTTTTTTTGAATTCCAAAGAAATATTGATCAGGATTGTTTCGCCACTATGTCAAAACTACAAAAAATTGTCCAGTCTCAAAAAGTTTTGCATCAAACACTCCTAATGGATTACTTTCTGTAAGATACGTAAATAAAACTAAAAATTTTCAATCTTTTGTATTGTGTAAAGAAATTTTCTTAGTCTATTTTCATAAAACCTGTGTATCTCGAAATATGTTTATCTCGAATTCTTTTTTTTACTCCCAAGAGATTCGAGATAGACAGATTTGACTGTATATACTTTTTGTATATACAGTACTTTAAAAAATAATAATATCATCCGACTAGAGACGAAAAACTCAATAGCGACATTTTCAATAAGCACACTTCCACGAAATATCCTCGCTCCTAAAATCGCAGAGCATGTACTCCTTCCAGCTTCGGCTCCCACATGAATCAGCGCAGTTTATGGTCTCTCATTGAAGACTTCCTGTTATTTTGGGTCCCTCGCCCAGACTGATTGACGAGAGCAAGTATTTGATTGGGAGAAAAAAGGCTCTCCTTTTCTCTTCATACCGTGACATATATGGTTCCGTGCGACGTCCACAGGCAGCACAGTTGGCGCGAGTCCAAAGGGAGCTCTCGACAACGATAAAACAAAATACAACGCGTGGAATATCCCCACTTCCGTACACAAAGGAAATCGATTGTAATTCTCATAAACGCACTTAGTAACTACCAACTCAAGCACACAATTTGCCTCATCACTCATATATCTGTGTGTGTGTGTGTGCTCACACACATACCACTCCCTTCCCGTAATTTTGAATTTTGTTGTATTGAGTTTTAACAGTTAAATAAACGTAGATTTTTAGATATCAATATTTTTTTAACATTTAAATAAACGCCAACTTTCAAATATAATTTTTTCTAAACATTTAAATAAACGCCGACTTTCAAATATAGTTTACCCTAAACACTTAAATAAACGACGGCTTTCAAATATATATATTTTTTAACATTTAATTGAACGCCAACTTTTAAAAATAATTTTTTCTAAACATTTAAATAAACACCGACATTCAAACATTCAAATATTACTTTTTCTAACCATTTAAATAAACGCCAACTTTCAAATGTAATTTTTTAACATATATATAAACGCCCACTCTCAAATATAATTTTTTCTAAACATTTAAATAAACGCTGATTTTCAAATATAATTTTTTTTAACATTTAAATAAACGCCAACTTCCAAATATCATTTTTTTTAAATTTAAATAACGCCAACTGTTAAATATATATATATATATATATATATATATATATATATATATATATATATTTGTTTTAACATTTAATTAAACGCCAACTTTCAAATATCATTTTTTCTAAACATTTAAATAAACGATGTTTTTCTAAACATTTAAACGAACGCCGACTTTCAAATATAATTTTTTCTAAACATTTAAATAAAAGCCGACTTTCAAATATAATGATTTCTAAACATTTAAATAAACGACGACTTTCAAATATAATTTTTTTTAAACATTTAAATAAACACCGACTTCCAAACATAATTTTTTTTAAACATTTATACAAACGCCGACTTTCAAATATAATTTTTTCTAAACATTTAAATAAAAGCCGATTTTCAAATATAATGTTTCCTAAACATTTAAATAAAAGCCGACTTCCAAACATAATTTTTTCTAAACATTTATACAAACGCCGACTTTCAAATATAATTTTTTCTAAACATTTAAATAAAAGCCGACTTTCAAATATAATTTTTTCTAAACATTTAAATAAAAGCCGACTTCCAAACATAATTTTTTCTAAACATTTATACAAACGCCGACTTTCAAATATAATTTTTTCTAAACATTTAAATAAAAGCCGACTTTCAAATATAATTTTTTCTAAACATTTAAATAAACGCCGACTTTCAAATATAATTTTTTCTAAACATTTAAATAAAAGCCGACTTTCAAATATAGTTTACCCTAAACACTTAAATAAACGACGGCTTTCAAATATATATATTTTTTAACATTTAATTGAACGCCAACTTTTAAAAATAATTTTTTCTAAACATTTAAATAAACACCGACATTCAAACATTCAAATATTACTTTTTCTAACCATTTAAATAAACGCCAACTTTCAAATGTAATTTTTTTTACTGAATATTTGAATAAACGCACACATTCAAATATAATTTTTTCTAAACATTTAAATAAACGCAGACCTTTCAAATATCAATTTTTTTTAAACATTTAAATAAACGCCAACTTGCAAGTATAATTTTTTCTAAACATTTAAATAAACGCCGACTTTTAAATATATATATATATATATATATATATATATATATATATATATATATATATATATATATATATATATATATATATATATATATTATATATATATATATATATATATTTGTTTTAACATTTAATTAAACGCCAACTTTCAAATATCATTTTTTCTAAACATTTAAATAAACGACGTTTTTCTAAACATTTATACAAACGCCGACTTTCAAATATAATTTTTTCTAAACATTTAAATAAAAGCCGACTTTCAAATATAATTTTTTCTAAACATTTAAATAAACACCGACTTTCAAATATAAATTTTCTAACATTTAAATAAACGCCGACTTCCAAACATAATTTTTTCTACACATTTAAATAAACGCCGACTTTCAAATATAATTTTTTTTCTAATCATTTAAATAAACGGCGACATTCAAATATAATTTTTTCTAAACATTTAAATAAAAGCCAACTTCCAAACATAATTTTTTCTAAACATTTATACAAACGCCGACTTTCAAATATAATTTTTTCTAAACATTTAAATAAAAGCCGACTTTCAAATATAATTTTTTCTAAACATTTAAATAAAAGCCGACTTTCAAATATAATGTTTTCTAAACATTTAAATAAACGACGACTTTCAAATATAATTTTTTCTTAACATTTAAATAAACGCCGATTTTCAAATATAATTTTTTCTAAACATTTAAATAAACGCCGACTTCCAAATATCAATTTTTTTAAATTTAAATAACGCCAACTGTTAAATCTAATTTTTTTTCTAAATAAACGCAGACTTTCCAATAAAATTTTTCTTACATTTAAATAAACACCGACTTTCAAATATAATTTTTTTTTAACATTTAATTAAACGCCAACTTTCAAATATCATTTTTTCTAAACATTTAAATAAACGACGAGTTTCAAATATAATTATTTCTAAACATTTAAATAAACGCCAACTTTCAAATATAATTTTTCTAAACATTTAATTCATTAAAAAATTTGAATTCATTTAAAAGTTTGAAATACCATTAGAGGTATAGGAATACACACAATGACTTTTTTTTACTTTGATTTTTATATAAGTGAACAAAAAGTTTAATAGCATTTATAATTGAATTATCCTCTAGGTCGTTCTAATTCACACAAGTAAAAATCTAGAAATTTAAATTGACATCTGTGAGGTGCTAAATTAATTAGATAATTTGAAAAGATAAATGAAAATTGAATTAGGGGGTGTCGCGTCGAAAACAGTTTGAGAATCAGTGATTTAGAATACAATTTAAAGTATAACCATTTTCATGCAAGTAAAGAAAATTAATATAATTTGCAAATGAATAGCCACTATATCCTTCTGATTCACACGCGTAAAAAAATCTAGAAATTAAATTTAATAACATTAAAACAATTAGATAAAATTAAATAAAATAAAATTAAAACAATTAGATAATTTGAACAGAAAAACAAAAATTGAATCATTTTTGCAAACACATCCCATAATATTTAGAACATGCAAAACGAATTAAAATTTTAAAGCGCTCTAAAGCAAATTCGAAAAACGAAAAGGGAGGTAGGAATGACAGTATATTAGTAAATAAATTAATTGACAGCCGAGGCGTCGAATGTTCGAAACTGGAGACATGCATCGTCTACCATCCCCTCTCCATCATTAGTAAATATCCATTTAAAGCGAGTTGAGTTCATTCTAGAACGGCACCCCCAATTTACCCAAAGCAAATTGGAAGATCGTTTGCCACAAACATAGCGGGAGATATGTACCACTTACAACACTTTTCACTCAGGGGGGTCATTCGGCCGTATCGCCCCCCTGCTTTCACAACGCGGGAGGTCTGCAGAGAACTACGTGGAAAAATATAGGGAGAGACAAGTGGAAATAAGTCCAGTCGCTGGCAAAGTGGGAAAATAAATCAAAGTCAATCCACTTTTGGAAAAGGAGAGTGCTGCACTTCCCTTTTAAATGATTTATGACACAGCGATATCATAAACACAGCAGAGTGCTGGCAATTTAGCAAAGACACTCGTTTATAACACGAAAAACTGATCACATTCACCAAGCTTACAAGAAAATGGGAGATAGTATAGTCAAACCTCTATTTTGAGAAATTTTTCTTCGAATTGAAGACAATTAGCAATTTTTTCAATACAATAACTGATTATATTGACCAAGCTTACAAGCCAAATGGCAGATAGTATAGTCAAACCTCTATTTTGAGAAATTTTTCTTCGAATTGAAGACAATTAGCAATTTTTTCAATACAATAACTAATCATATTGACCAAGCTTACAGGCCAAATGGCAGATAGTATAGTCAAACCTCTATTTTAAGAAATTTTCCTTCGAACTGAAGACAATTAGCAAATTTTTCCATTCAATAACTAATCATATTGACTAAGCTTATAAGCAAAATGGGAGATAGTATAGTCAAACCTCTATTTTGAGAAATTTTCCTTCGAACTGAAGACAATTAGCAAATTTTTCCATACAAAAACTGATTATATTGACCAAGCTTACAAGCAAAATGGGAGATAGTATAGTCAAACCTCTATTTTGAGAAATTTTCCTTCGAACTGAAGACAATTAGCGAATTTTTCCATACAAAAACTGATCATATGGACCAAGCTTACAAGCAAAATGGGAGATAGCATAGTCAAACCTCTATTTTGAGAAATTTTATTTCGAACTCAAGACAATTAGCGAATTTTTCCATACAAGAACTGATCATATTGACCAAACTTACAAGCAAAATGGGAGATAGTACAGTCACACCTCTATTTTGAGAAATTTTCCTTCGAACTGAAAACAATTAGCAAATTTTTCCATACAATAACTAATCATATTGACCAAGTTTACAAGCAAAATGGGAGATAGTACAGTCAAACCTCTATTTTGAGCAATTTTCCTTCAAACTCAAGACAATTAGCAAAATTTTCCATACAATAACTGATCATATTGACCAAGCTTGCAAGCAAAATGGGAGATAGTATAGTCAAACCTCTATTTTGAGAAATTTTCCTTTGAACTGAAGACAATTAGCAAATTTTTCCATGCAATAACTGATCGTATTAACCAAGTTTAAATCATATTGACCAAGTTTACACCAAGTTTCACAAGCAAAATGGGAGAGTACAATCAAATCTTTATATTGCGAACTTTTTATTGGAACTGCAACAATTGGCAAATTTCTTCGTAAAATAACTGACCATATTGACCAAGTTTACAAGCAAAATGGAGGGATAGTACAGTCAAACCTTCTATATTACGAAATTTTCCTTGGAACTGCGAACATTTTGCGAATTTCTTCGTAAAATAACAGATCACGTTGACCAAGTCTACAAACAAAATGGGGAAAATAGTACAGTCGAACCTCCATTTTGCGAACTTTTCTTTGGAACCGAGAACATTTTCCGAACTTTTTCGTAAAATAACTTCCAAATAGTGAATTGTATTTTCTGTTTAAGGGAACAAGGGACCTTCAAGAAGATTTTGAATATATATATATATATATATATATATATATATATATATATATATATATATATATAAGGTTTAAAAATGGGGTTAAGAATTAAACGAGTTATAATTAAAAATAGTTGGAACTCATTAACGATAACGTAATAGGAAAAAGACACACCCTCGAGCGGAAATATACAGAGTAAAGAAGCGGACGCGGAAGTAGACAATAAGAATTTGTTTAGGTAGCAACGCCAAAAAGACACTTCTGAGCGGAAACTCGGGCTGATAATATTCTCCACGATTGTAGCAAAATGAGAACAAAGGATATCTAAATGGCATTGCCATGGACAGATGAATTACAATAAAGAAGTTTTTATACAAGAACTAATATGTGTCTTCCATGCCTTAACCACTCTTCCGTGTCATATATATATATATATATATATATGTGTGTGTGTATATATATATATGTATATATATATGTATATATATATATATATATATATATATATATATATATTTATATATATATATATTGAAAAAAAAAACAAATTTAAGTAGATGCCTTATTATCAAAAGTTATTTATTGATTGCATTCAATTCAAAAGATTTTTTTCAACAGTTATTAATTTTAACTATATGAATCAAGCCATACATTTTTAATTTTTACAGCTTAATTTTAAAGAAAGATAATTATCCGAAAAACAAGAAAAAAATGTTAGTTTTATTCAGTTATTCTACAGATTTATATACGAGTCATTGAGGGAACGAACTGCATAATTTTTAGACATGAATATGTATTACCTATGTAAATAACACAACCATCTGTAGAAACGCATAAATTATTTAAATCTGACTAGTTTTTCATCAGATTGATTATGCAATAGCAACACCAGTGAACTTTTCAAACCCTAATCCTGATATACGTGAGTATTTGGATGACATCTAAGAAAGCCCAAGACACTTTCACTTCTGTGATGCAACGGCAGGATTTCCTGAAAATGAAGTGACTCTCCTCACAGCATCACAGACAACGAAACAGTTAATGAAAATCGTGCAGTTTCAGGAAATCATTTCCGCGGTTTTGCTATGAACAATAAGTTATTAGCCTTGTTTTAACGACGACCGGAGGGGAAATTGTGATAACAACTATAAAAGAACCTGATGATTCATTCCGTTGTAATGATCGTGGAGAATGATGCGAAATGCATAACAGTGGTGTAGCGTAGGTTTCTGCCGATGGGGTAGAAAGCCAAATTTGCCGCCTCTAAAAATATGGTAATATCATAAAATTATCCAGGATAATATTAGACTGCAAAGGGATATTTTTCGGTACAAAATTTAAAATTCTTGCTAAGAAACTAAATTTAACTGAAAAAAACTTGTTTTGAATTCTAATATTAATAAATGATTATCGAAAAAAAATATTATTACTTTAACAACATTTATTGTTAATTGAGAATTATAAAAAAAATATTGCCCGCTGTTATATATATGATAAACATTTCACGCATCAAGTTTCAATATAAGTTAAATATAAGTCTACAAATATTAATTCAACATTAGGGATTTTGCCGCCACTTGCTTACTGCGGCGCCATAATCAACCCCACCTGTCACAGAGAAAAGAAAAGCATATCGTACATGAACCCCTTAAACTGCCGCTAATTCATGAATATATATATATATATATATATATATATATATATATATATATATATATATATATATATATATATATATATATATATATATATATCGTGTCGTGATCCAGAGTTAAGGCGAATGGAAAACAGTCTTCTTGATAATAATAAGTTTATTAAACCATCGTTAAAGTAAAACTTGCGCCATTTTCACTTTTCCGTCGAAGACACGCGTAGAGTGTTGTTGACAGCTCCATGTCCACGCGCTCACTAAAACTTATCTGTTTGCAAGCTCATCAAATTCTTTCAAAATGCTTCCGCCTGACCGGATGATCCTAAAAGCTTACGCGAGCGTGGGTCTTTTTCATTTATTTTATTATTATAAAAGAGTTCCATTTTTAAAATCGTTTTTAACTCACGTAATTTCCAACTACCCCGTTTTTAGACCTGACATATATACAGGGTATCTGTCAAAATAAAATTTTTCAAATCCATGACTTTTCATGACTTTCCCTGATTTAGCAGATCATTTTCCATGACTTTAAAAAGCTTTCGTTAAAGTATATATGAATAAAACTTCTGATGTACATACAAATAAAATATATGCTTTTAGAGAAATTACAGGAATTTTATCATAAAAAACTATAAACTTACTTTATAAGTGTTAATAAACTCACATACATAAAAATAAATTGTTGTATCTACATACCTAAGTTTAATCATATAGCAATTTTTCAATCAATGTTTCCAATTTGAATTCAGGGTACTTTGGTATTATCCAGGTGACCATGAATAATAGCCAAATATAACCCTATAATGTTTATATACAATATCCCTAGAGATAAACTTATATTTTGTGCAAAAATCTTAACTAATTTTTATTAAAAAATAATAATTATTATATTAATAAAATTTTAATCTACAATTTAAGAAAAAACCAGAATAATATACATTTACCCACCCATTAAGCTTTCTTGCTTTGAGTTTCCTTGGTGAACAAATTTTACTTGGCAATAGGGTCAATAGGATAATACATAAATACCAAACTCAGTAACTTCAGCCAAATGACAAGTAAAAATAGAATTAAACAATTCAGTGCATTTTTTTTAATCGGTAGTTTAGCATATCCATGAATTTTACTCATTTTACTTGAAAAATCAAGACTATATATATATATATATATATATATATATATATGCGCAGAAAGAATAAATCAGAAAAAATGAATTCATAATGAAAAATTATAATTTTAAGAGCGTATCAATTTAAAAAGCTAACATAACAACTACAGTTGTATCCTATTACATAAATATCTACCACTAAAATATAATTTTTCAAAATAATGATAAATTAATTACACAACACTCAAGATTTTATTTTTTTATTTTTCCTGTCGTCGCATAAAGTATTCAATTATGAAAGAAAGAAGAAAAAAAAATTTATTAAACAATCTTTCCAAACAAAGGTGTTTTTTTAACTCACCGTAACGCGGAAAATTCTCTTAAATAATAAAAAAAACAAAAGGATCGGTAAACACAAAGGGAAGAAAGCTCAAGTGGGTTGCATTGTTTTTCCCATTCTCAATGAATGAAAAAAAATTCCGACTTACGAATTGTTTTGGAATGTAGAAGATAAAATGATTATAAAAGTATCAACAAACCATAGATTTGTGTTTATTATTATATTTTAAATTACTTGTTAATACAGTTTTTATATGAAAAGTAATAATAGCTCAGTAACGTATAGTAAAATATGTTTTTAGCTTATTTATTTATTTTAATAACTGTCGCAAGAATTATTCAAAATAAAAGTTATTAGCCCACGTTTATAAATAATAAATTTATTGTTTTATGTGTTTTTCTTAATATATATTTCTTAATAATATTTTCATTATTTAATTAATTTATTAATATATAAGCGATTATTAATAATTTATTAATATATAATTAATTAATAATAATTTATTAATATATAAGCGATATAACTAGATTAATTTGAGACAAAAAACGAAGTTGAAATCAGTTGTTTTTTAAAATGTAATGATAAATCACATGAATTATTTCTTTCTATCCAGTGTTACTTATTAAATTTTTATAAACTGTAATTTTTTGCATTAATATAAGCTACTCTGAAACATTTTAATTTAGAAAATGGTACATACGAAAATTTAATTCAAACTCCTAATGGTAAACAGTGTTAACAAGTTACGGAATAGATAACTAATACTAACTACTAAATAATAACAACAACTAACGGAATAGATAAAAAGCTTTTGAATTGAATAGTAAATTCAAAAATATTTTATTACGTTCGTTCTTAGTTTCTATAAAAATAAATGGATACAAAATAACGTAGATTAGTAGATTCTATGATCAACTCTAATCATAACAGAATTAGAGAAAGAAAAAGAAAAATTTAAATCACATTGATTGGAAATTCCGAATCTATTTTAATTTTAATACAAGAATATAAAAATGAAACGCTCAGAATACTTAAGTATATGCGTTTTTAAAATTCTTTTTCGAATAATTAGAAACTTTATGCAAAAGTGAATGCACATTTCTCGTAGCAAATAAAAAGTTAACTTTGGCACTGATTTACATAAATGACCACATCAATAAAAATTAAAGAACCTGTTTGTCTACACATTCATAAAATAAAAAGTTTCCAGAAAACTGCAACAGAAAAATTAAAATCTTAAAGGCGAGCTTTAATTAAAAATATACACCACACATTATATTCGTTATAAAATCAATGTTCTCAACTACAACATGATAATAAAAATAAAAGAAATGTTGAAAACATTAGCAAACTGAAATATGTCTTACCCTTTTAAATACATCAACTGCACTCGCTGTCAATATTCTTTTAAAAATTGCATAAATCCATGAAAACTGGGACAAAAATGTAAAACAAAATCCCAACTTATAGAAACTGCGAAAAGAATAATTTTGCAAGTTTGTTCAGGATTCCATTTTTCGCAGGTTTAGAAATGAGAACAGTCTAAAAAACAAACAAACGTTTTCACACACAAAAGCAATTAAATATCTCGATATCACTTTCCCATTCAAAACAGTTTCTTGAGCCAAACTTGCACAGCTACCAGCTATGGGTCTATGGGTTGCAGCAAGTTCGAAATCGGTGTACCTTCCCTCAGGGGGCCTGGAGGGTCATAGGGGGCCCACCAATGAAATTGTACCATGCAGAGACATCTGCGTTGTTGGATGCGGCGGCGTTCGAATCTTCCATCGGCGATAAAAAGAAACAAGCAGCACAGCAATGAATCGAACTATGTGTAGAACAAGTAACCACAAGATGCAATGATGACAAAATCGGGAAGAAAATATTCGACGTAACGGTTGGGATAGCATTGATCGATCGGACAGATGGCGCCATCTTTGAAGGGAAACGCTAACTACGAATTAAAGCGGGAAATAATATAAACTCAAGAGGAAGTTTTAAATATTTTGCTTAGTTTCAAATTGAATCTTTAATTGCAGCCTTAAACTTAAACAGGCCTAGAATATTCACAATGAGTTATAAATAAGCTAGCTACACCTTGTTTTTTAATATTGCTACTTTGGATTTTTGAATCACGGTAAAAAAAAAAAAAAAAAAAAAAAAAAAATGAAATTTAACTGAAAAAGCATATTCTAAATAATAATGAAAAAATTACGTTAAAGTATACGTCATAAAGTAAGACTCATGAAATAAAATTTATAATTGTCTAGTTTTTAAAGAGTATCAATTTACATCCGTAACATCATTAAGATGTAAAAAGATAATTAAATATTAAAATACAGGGACAATAAATAAATAAACTTAAATTTTTACTATTTGTAAACCCATATCCTCTTTAAAATAAACAAACTTTAAAATTATATGCACGTTCAAGAAAATATATTTTATTTATATGCAAAACCAAAATAGGTATTTTAAACTTCACAAATTTATAAGAATTCTCCAAGAAAATATGGCTAAAATTTTAATTTAAAATTTTTTTGTAAAAATATGATTTTTGTTTTTGCTTACAAAAATATGCTTGTTTCCATACTCATAAGAAAAGGGGTACCTCTAAGGAAGATATTACAAAATTTAAAGCGTCTGTATAAAATTTATATAACCGAGAATTATTTTTACATGTTTCGATTTCAACTACGTCTATTTCCCAGTTACATGTATTTTTAAATAACTTAAAAACATCGTGCTTTACTAAAATGCAATAATTTAAATACATGTTTTAAATTTTATTTTTAGAAAATGGCATTTAGTGAAAAGAGGTAGCTTTATGAATAATATTGAAAAAAAATATATTTAAAAGTGTAGAATTATTATTCAATCTTTCAATTCCAACTATGTATATACCCCAGTTACAACTTTTTTGAAATAATTTTAAAACATTCTGTTTTATTAAAATGCAATCATTTTAATATAATCATTTAAATTTTATTTTAAAGAATCGTATTTAATTTTTCTATACTTTAATAATTTCATATTTCTTTTTCTGTGTACTAAGTTACATTTTTACAAAGCTGGAAAATTCTTTTATATTAAAAAAATTTTATTTATTCTATGCATATTTTGTGACATATTATACATAAGCTAAGAAGCATTAAAATTTTTCAATTTCCCGTTTTAACCCTACATCTTGTTTTTGTCGAACGTTGTTGTTATTATTATATCTGCAAGACAATTAATTAAAAATTTCATTTAAAGCGAAAAAAGGCAAGTAGTGTACATATTTTCATTAGGAGAAATGATTTATTGTACATTATTGTTATTTGCAAGTTTTAACAATTTAATACTTTAGTTACAAAATGTTCGAGACGTAAAGGATAACATTCTAGGGTAAAGGAAATAACACCCCTTATTTTATGGCCAATATAATATTTTCACTTTAAATTTGTTTCTCTCAAATCATAAACAAAGATCCTTAAAATAAACAATTAATGTAGAACTAGAATTTATTTTAACAGCAATCGCAGTTTGTTTTAATTAGAACGTTGTTTGATTAGAATTATTTTTACCTGCAACTTATTTATTAAATTTTGTCATTTAACACGACTAAAATGAATTCACAGTAGATGAAATTTTCATTTGGATGATTTATGTATTTTGTATCGCAAGTTTAGACTTAATACAAAATTTAGGTGCGGCAAGAGTTCTGAATAAAACACATTTTTAAATCATTTATATTTTCGCTATTGTCCAGTTTTCTCACGACCTAAAATGAAACTTCTTACAAATGGAAACTTTTCAATCCTGGATAGCCATTTAGTGTGACAGCTCTTATTCACGGCCGCATCGCGGTAGTGGACACAGAATGAGAAAATTTAGGTGCGGCAAGAGTTCTGTTTTTCTATAAAACACATTTTCCGTAGATCTGAATTAGTAGCTATTGGTTTGGAACGCTATTGTCCAGTTTTGCTACACGACCTAAAATGAAACTTCTTACAGTGGAGATGGGAAACTTTTCAATCCTGGATAGCCATTTAGTGTGACAGTTCTTCAGTCACGGGACACACCAGGCGCGGTAGTGGACACAAGGAACGCGAGGCGGCAAAATTTAGGTGTGGCAAGAGTTCTGTTTTTCTATATAACACATTTTCCGTAAATCTGAATTAGTAGCTATTGGTTTGGAGCGCTATTGTCCAGTTTTGCTACAAGACCTAAAGTGAAAGTTCTTACAGTGGAGGTGGGAAACTTTTCAATCCTGGATAGCCATTTAGTGTGACAGCTCTTCATTCACGGGCCGCACCATGCGCGGTAGTGGACACAAGGAAGGCGAGGCGGCAAAATTTAGGTGCGGCAAGAGTTCTGTTTTTCTATAAAACACATTTTCCGTAAACCTGAATTAATAGCTATTGGTTTGGAGCGCCATTGTCCAGTTTTGCTATACGACCTAAAATGAAACTTCTTACAGTGGAGATGGGAAACTTTTCAATCCTAGATAGACATTTAGTGTGAGAGTTCTTCAGTCACGGGTCACACCAGGCACGGTAGTGGACACAAGGAAGGCGAGGCGGCAAAATTTAGGTGCGGCAAGAGTTCTGTTTTTCAACAAAACACATTTTCTGTAAAAATGAATTAGTATTATTGTCTTAATTCAACTATAGGTCGTTTTCATGTTTGAGAATGTTCTAATTTAGTTCTTTTATCATTTGAAATATTCTAAATTTATTTTTAAGATTGGGAGCAGCATTTATTGGGTTTCTCTACGGCGGCAAAAACGCTAGGGTTGGCCCAGACATGCCACCTATGCCTATGCCACCGTTCAGGCACTTGTGTCTGGAGCAACAGCGTGGTTTGAAATTTTAACATGCTAATTACAGATTATACAGACGGTGGTGATGGCTTGCAGTGGACCATGGTGTGGAGGGCTTTAGAAAATGTGGATCAGGAGAATCGAATTTTC
>CM063509.1:72816625-72819125 GCA_032207245.1 Pardosa pseudoannulata | reverse complement strand
CTTGGAATATCATCTATAAATAATCCAGCATTATCTAAATACTGAAATTTAGTGTTTTATTTCAATAATAATGCAATAATAGAACTTTGAAATTATATTTCTGGCAACTCTGTTATATGCTCCTCTTTTTAATCTTGGAATATAATCTATAAATAATCCAGCATTATCTAAATACTGAAATTTAGTTTTTTATTTCAATAATAATGCAATAACAGAACTTTAAAATTATATTTCTAGCAACTCTCTTAAATGATACTCCTCACCCTACAATATCTAAATACGATTTGATAAATATCGCAAATTTTCTTTGAAAAATATCTTTTCAAAATACACGAAACTGTACTTTTACTAAACTAATAATATTAAGAAGAAATAGATTAATTTACAACGGCACTATATTAGTCGCTTGTTTAAACTCGATAAATGTTCCATTCATAAACAATGTTGTTCACAACAAAATTGCACTACGTATGTGCCAAATCGTGCAGCGACGTAAAGCTTCCTTCCCAATGAAACCGCATGCGGATATTCCATTACATTCTTATAACCCTCAAATTGCACAATGAATTCAGAGTTCATCTACACGTAGAACATTACTGAGTATCAATAATGTCAAAACTACCCAGAGGTGTTTTGCTATAACTTACAAATGCAGCTGTATAGAAATTAGTGTTAATTTATTGAATATATTTATCATGTAAGGACGAATATTTTAACGTAATAGTTCCAAGATTAGATCGACTGATTTTCTTTTTCGTTTACACTGTTTATGTTACTACTTTTGAAACAATAAGCCAGCACAGAAAGTCATTGACATTGCATATTAATCATCAAGTAACTTATACACACCTAGTAATAATTTTCATGATATGCATTAAGTATGCTTGTATTAAATCGAGGTATCTCAACCTCATTCGTGGTAAACACAGTGGAATAAAGATCATTAAACACCTACTTAGTTGTACTTCCACTTTTCCACATCAATTAAAAATGTCTTCCTTTTTTATATACACAAAAGAAAAATCCCTCATAAATTCTTTAAAAATTCCCTAGATAACAAATCCGTGTTGCCAACCTGTTATGAAGTAAATTTCACATTCAGGCACTGGAATATTTAATGTTAACGTAAGATAAAGTATACTAAAAGAAAACTAAAAAATACTGCTTAGAATTTTGCAACAAATTTACACAAATTAACGATCAAGAAAATGAGCATCAACTTCTCAGACATTAAATATCAGAGGAATAGAAAGTCACGCAACTTTCCATAGTTCGTTATTCGAATTTATATGCAGCCATAAGATTGATTGTAAAAAGAAGTAAATTCCATAATTTGGAAATATTCACCGATACATCAGAGAATGAGTAATATGTGAACATGTATCGAAAATAAAAGCTTCAGTGAGTGTAACTTAGTTTGAAAGAAACAGTGCAGTCACTGGGTGATGAATAAATCTGTAGTGTTGAGTAATAAATGGTCCTGACGCTTCAAATTCCACTAGATAAGTCACCACAGCAGCTAAATTTATCGGCAGAATAAATGCCAGGAAAGTAACTGTAGAGTATATTTCATAAACATGAAAAACACGATGATGAATCTGAAATCGTCTGCATTTCTCAAAGTAAATATATACTGCTAATTAAAGTAGTATTTCGTCACTCACTTCTCCAGTTTTCTTCAAAATGTTATATCAGCACAAATAATAATTTCGACTCTTAATTAGAAAAAACATTCCGCAGCTTATTAAAAATATGGCTGAACACATTTATAAAACACAGTTCACAGTCTTCTGGTAATTACTCCAAGAATCATGCATAATGATTAATACACAGATCATTTATGTTAAAACTGAACACTCCCATTCCAATATGCAGTTTATTATCCACGAAAAGAAAATCCTATATTTTATTTTTTTCTTTTGGAGACAGCATTGCAAGCCACAATCAACCCCGTTTTAACTCCATTATCCACCACGGCTGGTGTCGGAATGCTTGAAGATATCACTGTCAACCCACCACAGTTATCCACAAGTAGGCGTAACACTTCGTCACGAAGACTGCTGGCAAGCTGACACCCAAGGCAATTCACCAACGCTTAATCAATCGCTGATAGCATTCCACAACTCTTACGAAAGTGACTATTTCCAAAACACAACAGTTTCTCTTGTTTCAAAAAACTTCGCTGAGAGCTTTTTTTAAATATTTGTCAAATACCTCCTCTACAAGAGGCGGCGCAAGATGGTCTTCAGAAGGCGACGTCAACTCCAAAAGTGGGTCTGGAAAGAGAATTCTATGCACGGGGACTTCATCAGAGAAAAAATATCGGAACTAAATCGCGTCATATCCGACTTTTATTTCCTGCCTGGAGTTTAACACATTCCAAATAAGCGGAGATCGCAAATCAAGGTTTGCTGAACTTCCCGGATGTTGGTGCAGTTAAGAAATAGTAGGGTTGCGACTTTTAGTGGGGTCTGGGGCTTTTGCCGACCCCTTACAAGGA
>CM063509.1:72809125-72811625 GCA_032207245.1 Pardosa pseudoannulata | reverse complement strand
TTCTCCCGAGAAAAGAACTCCTAAACACCGGAACGTGACCACCATTCTAAAAACCCTTTACGGGATTATCTTGCAGAAAAAAAAAGACACCAACCTGACCTCGAAAATAGGGTTCGCCCGTAAAAATACGAAACAGGAGGCTATTTTTAACACCTTGGATCTTTTCAAATCTGCTCAAGTGGAACAGAATAATGGACCCCGATCGTAAATACCGTATTTTTCAGTACCAAAGAAAAAGAACCAGGTGAACTGTGAAGGAAGGGGAGATAAAAAATTTGGCCACTCGGGGGATGCTGGATAAACAAGTGAAGGGGGGGGGGTAGGTCGAACTGCAACAGATTCGGTAGCCGCTATTAAATGGAAGAATTTTGATAGAGGATAAACAGCTGTAGAAAACGGAATGGGGGATTCGAGCGAATCGGATTACAGTTCGTTGGATACGTAATGAGGATTGGTCAGGGATATTTCCCCTTGCAAGCGAAACAACGGTGTTTTATGTAAACACATAGATTTCGAATTAAACTTCGTTCTTATATTCTACCGAGCGAATAGCTCTTGCAAGTTCGTTCACCCGCAGAATGTTGACATCCAGGATTTAAAAAGAAAATAAACTCTTAACTCTTTAGTATTTTCTGAGAAGAAGTTGAAATCTTAATGGTAATTGTTGTTAGAAAACAACGATCTGATGGACGCTACGCATCGTGTTTTGCCGAACTGCCAGTAAGCTTTTTGGTTAGGTTTGGAGTGATAGGGTGGAACTGTTTTCGGATACCTTGAAGCCGGGATCTAATGCTTATACGCGATTAGGCATCGTGTTTTGCCGAACTGCCAGTAAGCTTTTTGGTTAGGTTTGGAGTGATAGGGTGGAACTGTTTTCGGATACTTGAAGCCGGGATCTAATGCTTATACGCGATTAGGCATCGTGTTTTGCCGAACTGCCAGTAAGCTTTTTGGTTAGGTTTGGAGTGATAGGGTGGAACTGTTTTCGGATACCTTGAAGCCGGGATCTAATGCTTATACGCGATTAGGCATCGTGTTTTGCCGAACTGCCAGTAAGCTTTTTGGTTAGGTTTGGAGTGATAGGGTGGAACTGTTTTCGGATACCTTGAAGCCGGGATCTAATGCTTATACGCGATTAGGCATCGTGTTTTGCCGAACTGCCAGTAAGCTTTTTGGTTAGGTTTGGAGTGTAGGGTGGAACTGTTTTCGGATACCTTGAAGCCGGGATCTAATGCTTATACGCGATTAGGCATCGTGTTTTGCCGAACTGCCAGTAAGCTTTTTGGTTAGGTTTGGAGTGTAGGGTGGAACTGTTTTCGGATACCTTGAAGCCGGGATCTAATGCTTATACGCGATTAGGCATCGTGTTTTGCCGAACTGCCAGTAAGCTTTTTTGGTTAGGTTTGGATTGATAGGGTGGAACTGTTTTCGGATACCTTGAAGCCGGGATCTAATGCTTATACGCGATTAGGCATCGTGTTTTGCCGAACTGCCAGTAAGCTTTTTGTTTAGGTTTGGAGTGTAGGGTGGAACTGTTTTCGGATACCTTGAAGCCGGGATCTAATGCTTATACGCGATTAGGCATCGTGTTTTGCCGAACTGCCAGTAAGCTTTTTGGTTAGGTTTGGAGTGATAGGGTGGAACTGTTTTCGGATACCTTGAAGCCGGGATCTAATGCTTATACGCGATTAGGCATCGTGTTTTGCCGAACTGCCAGTAAGCTTTTTGGTTAGGTTTGGAGTGTAGGGTGGAACTGTTTTCGGATACCTTGAAGCCGGGATCTAATGCTTATACGCGATTAGGCATCGTGTTTTGCCGAACTGCCAGTAAGCTTTTTGGTTAGGTTTGGAGTGTAGGGTGGAACTGTTTTCGGATACCTTGAAACCGGGATCTAATGCTTATACGCGATTAGGAGGAACGGCAACGAATATGCGTGGTTCTAGGTTTATTTTACGTTTTATATAAACGGACCAGGCTTGCAACTGCTGAGGTACTTTCAAAAAGGTGAGAAAAGTGACAAATAATACAGAATAAGTGACTAAAAAGTGACTAAATATTGAAAAAACAAGCGTTTTTTTTTTCTCCTCTTGATTACAGATACTATTATTACGATTTTTCTATTTATTTTAACTCTAAATCAAATGATTCATGCAAGACATGATTGTAGTGTCGAATACAAAAAAGGTTAAAAATTTTGTTTAACACAACTCAACATTGCTTTTTATTCAAGAAAATCTATAAATTAGATTTGAATGCATACAATACAATAATTTTTATAGTCACAATTTTCTGCATATATTAATGATGTTTTGAAATATATACATAGCTAGATTAGAGTATCTAAACATAAATTGTTAAGAAAAAGAAAAAGAGAAATGTGTGCTTTCAGATAAATTACTTTAATGTATTATATGTACATTTCAGTACAAATGTAGATTTCAGGAACTTCTTTAAGACTTTTTAAAATCACTAAATTCTGGAAACCATTTGACTAATTACA
>CM063509.1:72794125-72796625 GCA_032207245.1 Pardosa pseudoannulata | reverse complement strand
AAAAAATCATTATCACATATCCCAAATACAAAAATATACTGTTGAGAGTTTAAATTTGAATAACGAAAATTTTACTGCTACATCATATTTAGAAATTATAGATAAGCTAATAGAAGAGTTTTCTTCTAGATTTGACGATTTTGCAGCATTAGACCGTTCTAAGATTTTTCATAAATCCATTCAATGTTACTGAAGATGATGTCCTTGAATTAGTTTCAGTGTATTTCGAGCTTCATAATATCCTAGAATTAGAAATAATAAACTTGCAAAGTGATATTATTTTAAAAGCGCATAGTAATGATAAAATGTTTTGGAATTTAGTCGGTGAAAATAAGTATCCTAATTTAAGGAAATGTGCGCTAAAAATTTATTCATATTGTGCAACATACAATTGCGAGTCTTTGTTCTCAAATATGAAAAATTTGAAATCAAAATACCGAACAAAGCTTAATGACTCACATTTAGATAATTGTTTAAGGACCGGGAACTCTAAATATATTCCCAATTATAAGAAATTAACTGAAAATATGGACACCCAAGTTTCACACTGAACTGTATGTATCATTATGTATGACACCAACAAAATAAAGTTATAAAAAATCTGTTTTTTTTAATGCCTATTTATACTCGTTGATTATCTGTAAAATATGCGCCCTCGGTGATTTTCAAATTTAGTATTGCGCCCTTCAGAACAAACAGGTTGCCGACCCCTGCCATAGAGCTTCAGTCTAAAACCAATACCACTTTGGCAAGGATACGAACAACGGCCGAATCGGGAAGGACACTTATTTTACAGAAGACGTGGATGTTTGGAGACTTTCGAATTCAGCATATTCTGGTTTTACTAGTCTTCGTGAAACAAAACAGCAGATTGTATTGCTCCAAATCCCAGCAAATTAAAGACAGCGCCGTAGTATACGCTGTATAACGACGAAGATAAATGTATGAAGTTCACGGCAGACGGTTTTCTCAATGTCACACTCATTTTCGTGTGACAACTGCAGAAAAATATTTTCCTCTTAAAAATTTTTTTTGCTAACTCAAAGGTGACGTCATTAGCGTCATGACTTCACGCTTCCATTCTTTGTGCTGTTCATTTTTTAAAAACAACGAAAAACACGGTAACTGGCGCCGTCGAAACTTTTAATATTATGGTAAAAAAAACTTTCGCACGTTATCGTTTCCTTGTGTTATTTCTTTCTTTTTTTTTAAATTTCACTTTGCTTACAAACAGTTTCTTAAAAAATTTTTTTTTTCTTTCTCCACGATTGGGATTTCTCAGAGCGTAACACGGCGATTAATGATAAGAGACGGTAACGAGTCTAAAAACGAACGCTATTAGTCATTCGGTCTCGCCACGCTCTAACAACGAACGCCATGCAGGTATAAGAGAGAGAGAAAAAAATTATAAAATTGGATTTCACCTTACGACACAGTTACGACTTCTTCCCACGTAGAAAGGGCCTCTATACACACGGAAGATGTTTGCGCCATCTGTCGCTTCGTGAAAGAAGCTTTCGTTTATTCCAGCCCCCCTCTTTTTTTTTGTCTTGGGGAAAAAAGGGTCTATATTGCGATGTCCCGTAATTTACGGGCCACCAGAAGCCATTTTTTCTTCGAAAAGTTGCCTCCGAATTACAAGTGCATCTTATACTTGAAATTTATATAAAAATCCCCACCGTTTGATTTAAAATCCTCGTCAGTCTTGAAAATGATCTACAATCACACAAGTGTGTCAGTGGATAAAACAGTCGTAACATAGGGGCTTACTCTGGACGTCACGAGCCGGTTCGAACGTACGTTATGACGTCATTTTGACGTCAGCTTGATCGCTCGCATAATGTCCGCAAGCTCATGTCAAAACGAACGTTCGAACCGACACATTCACTGTGACATCACTTTGACATCAGCTCAATTGTTTGCTCGCATAATATCTACAAGTTGACGTCAAAACGAACGTTTGAGCCGAAACGTTTGTTGTGACGTCTCTTTGACGTCAGATGGATCGTTTGCTCGCATAATGTCCACAAACCGACGTCAAAACGAACGCAAGCTGGATGTAAGCGAACAAGGCATAAATTGTGAAGACGTTCCTTCTCAGTTCCGATAAGAATGTGTTGCCTTCTGCTTATCTGACAACCATTAACCACCAGAAGCGTGTGCGTATTTCTGAAAATCTCCAGGAACGTGTAATACCCCACTCCTTTGATCATTCCCCATTTCCCTAGGTAGAAGAGGGAGAATTCTCAGAAATTAAAACAACGGCGAAGGGAAAGAAAAGAATGGGTTCCTTCTGAATACATTGTGAATATTCCTTTGACAGTTAAAATGAGGTTCGAAAACTGATAACTTTAACCGATGTAACGATCCCATAAAGCGATAATTTTTACATACAAATGAATGGAGAAAATCGGGACCAAGTGATTTCGATAATAATAAGTGATTAATAACATTAACCGTGATCACATTAAGCGGAGTCCAATGTATATATATAATAACG
>CM063509.1:72774125-72779125 GCA_032207245.1 Pardosa pseudoannulata | reverse complement strand
TGTATATTTTTCGTATACTAATGAAGTTATTTTTGTATGCTCTATATTGCATTAATATATTCAAACCATTATAATAAAAATAGTATTAATGAAAAATTGGTATTAATGAAAAATTTTTCAGTATCTATAATTACTATAATTATGTATTTCATTAAAACTGCGTTGTAAAGAATTCTAATTACAAACAAACACATGCTTCGTGTGTTATTCAACAACTGCGTTCTAAAAATAAATTTTGTAGAATATAGAAATAAAATTATAAAAGATCAGCTTTTTGTAGTATTTTTCACATGCCTTTTCTGAATTCTCACAGTATAAAAAATAAAATTAAATGATTTAAAATAACATAGATATCATAAAAATTTAAAAAATAGGTATTGGAATGTAGAGTAATTTTAAGAAAACAAATCTGCATGTTACCAAAAAGGAATACTGACGCCTTTCACTGCACATAATTACATCAAGTTGTACACCCCACTGTTCCCATATGGGAACACAGCAAATTTGTCTGTTTGGGTATTTCCTTTACTATACTCTCTATAACTGCACCTAGGCAATGAAATTTAATTCATATGTATTATTTCTAGAACTTCCAGGTTAATAACTTCGAAATATGGAGTTTAACCCTTTCCGGTAAAATGACGAGTCTAGCTCGTCATTAGTTTTTCATTCCATACCGCACAATGACGAGCTACATTCGTCATGCGATTAAAGTTACTGTTAAATATGATAATTAATTTACTTTAAAATTTCTAGTGTACTGAATTTGGCAACACTTTTATCACTTGTGAAAATCACAAGTCACTATTGCATATTGTTTACTTGGTACAAGTCATTGCCAAATTAATGAGTCAGAATAAAAGAAAACCTACTAAGAAATGCCGTGTGTGTTTCAAGAATCAAATTAAAAGTGAGACTACTTGGCGGTGTAAACAATTAAGAATTCCTTTGCACTTTGTTTGAAAAGTACCACTAGCTTGAAGACTATTATCTGTATACCTTATTAATGTTTTGCTTTGATATTTTCTTAATTTTACTGTTTCTGATATTATTTAACACTATGTAAAAAGTGGATTTTAATTAAGAATATGTAAGAATTGTAAAATGAAACAAGTGTTTTGAATAAAAATTAAATGGTTATTTCATGCACAGTTTTTCATTATTAAATCATACCGGAAGGGGTTAAAAGGTTAATAGTTTCAGAATTTTTTATCATTAATTCTGTAGCACCTTTAGCATACACTCGTGGCACCCAATTTGAGAAAGGCGGGAATAAATGTTTATATATGAGACACTCTTAACTAAATTAGTAAATACAGACCGAAAACCCGACTTTCCGTCCAACTCTAATTCCACTGCCGCCTTAATTTTCCATTTTCGACAACTAAACTCGACATTGTACCGGACAGGTCCGGTCACGAGGGTTCGACAATAACGCGAACGACACTCTCCAAAATTGCCCATCTAATGACAGATTACGTTCCCATAATCCCGAGGCGTGGGTGTTTTTTATTTCCAACGGCCTCTGCTCCTCAAGTAATCAGATTCTGGAGAGCAACCGAGCGTCTGAGCTCGCCCCACCCCCACGCCTTCTTTTGTTATCGCGCTGCGTAATGATGTAAGCCTCTTACGAAAAGACGGATCTGTCCTTGAATTCAAACGGCCGGGGTTCTGGAAAGCAGATAAAAGGTCTTCCGCCACTTTCTCTCCAGATTTCGTTTATGGATTTCCACAATGAAAGACATGCTCGTTTGACAAGTCGCGAGATCCCTATCAGAGGTCCTCGAGGTGTCGTTTATCCCTCGGGGATGGCAGATAGCTCGAGAGAGTGTTGTTCATTCGATATTAGACAAAGATTTTCGGTCTGTGCAGTTAAGCGGCTTGCTGTTCGGAGATTTACTTAACCGTTGCCATTCACGCAAGGAAAATATATAAGCGAAAATAATGATTGAACACTCCTGCAAGGATGGAGGAACATTACCACAAAGGGTAGATACACCTACAATATTTGTGAGGGGGTTGGCTTTAAATTAAACTTTAAAAAATATAGTGACTATTTTTTTTATTTAAAGCCATGGGGATTTTCCATAATTTTTTTAAAAATAAAATCAGCAAACCAGCGATAATTATGGAAATGTGCGATGCCCATCGTTATTCACAGTCGAAATGATCTCTGTTCAATATTTCAATTAAAAGAACTAATGAATCTCTTAACTGCAATTGGCAAAAGCAAATTTAACATTTGTAAATTAAATCAAACTTATATTTATTCTCAAAGGTCATTTCTCTTTCATTCTAAATGTTTTCTCATTTTCCATCTTTTTTGTTTGTTTTGGCAATATGTCGTAACCACGTACGCGTGGTGGTGTCAAGAATTTTTAAAATAATTTTTTCCATCAAAACGGTCCAATTTATAAATTATTTAAAAATGTTTTACAATTTGTGGATTTACAGCATTAAAGCAGGACAACGTCTGTCGGGTCGTTAAGTTCAAATATAAGAAACAAAACTCCAGGCTATACCATAATTTACAATTTAGTTAGGATTGTCTCTTAATAACTCATACCTCTCACGTACTTCTCTAAGAAAACGTCAGTGTACCCTACATGGATTTCAATAGTGGAGGGTGGTACTCAGTGGCGGTCATAATTCTAAAAAATAATAGCCCGCATAATTTCTACTAAAATTTTTATTTTTGCCATTTTGTCTGAGCTCAAGGGGGGTGTTTAAACCCCTAACCCTCACCTTGCGTACGCCCCTGGTGGTACTAATCACCCTTCTGACTTACTAAATATCATAATGGTAATCATGCTAGTACTTGTTTTTAACCTGCCTTTGATAGCTGCCAGTCTTGGATATATGTTCCTTTTTTTAATGTTGTTTTCAGCAAATGTAAGTGAATAAAAATAATGTGTACATGTCTCGTGCCACTGAAATACCCGTCACGTGCCGCGTGCCATAGGTTCGCTATTTCTGCTCTATAATGTTTAAAGTGTGAGGTGAATTCTTCTCCCCTTGCGTACGCTCCTGGTGGTACTAGTCACCCTTCTGACGTACTAAATGTCATAATGGCAATCATGCTAGTACTTGTTTTTAACCTGTCTTTGATGGCTGCCAGTCTTTGATATAGGTTCCTTTTTAAATATTGTTTTCAGTAAATGTAAGTGAATTAAAAATAATGTGTACATGTGTCGTGCCACTGAAATACTCGTAGCGTGCCGCGTGCCATAGCTTCGCTATTTCTGCTCTATAATGTTTAAAGCGTGAGGTGAATTCTTCGAGGACATACTGTGAAGACCCCCCCCCAAACCTTTGTCTAAAACTAACGACCGGAATCAGCTGATTTGAAGCCTCCTGAGAATTCAGCTAAAAAAAAAATTGCTATAACCTTAACTGGAGTTTCCAGGTAACTGGAACCGTAACTGACCCCGAGGTATAAAAAGCCTAGAATTTTTTCGACTCGGGGCTTTTCGACGTTTCTTTTACTTAGGTGCTTTGACCTCGTGGAGGCTTTCGCGGCTTTTGACCGGAACCAGCTTTCTAGTGATTAACCCCTTCCTGTTTTGCCCGTACGCCGTACGGGCACAGATTTCGGGCCTTTACTGATTTGACCGTACAGCGTACGGGCAATCTGATTTCTATTTCGCTTGCACTGTTTCGGCCGTATTTTTTCCAGTTTTAGTAACAAATTATTCGTATAGTAAATTATTCATCCAGTAAATGATAGTTTGCAGTTTATTGTATTTTCTACACCGATTGGTTCAAAAGCGCGGTTTTTTTCTGCATGTTTTGTATCAGAAGACGAATTGTTATCTTTCAGTGTATAGCTTTCTGGTTATATTTCACTAACCGCCTGATAATTTTATTGATGTAAGAGTTGAATAATATATTTTTACTTTTAAATAATGGATAATTCAGATCGTATGGAGCTAATTTCTTGCGATTCGAACTGTAACTCGGAATCAGAAACTGAATTATCTGTAAATGATAGTAGCGATAGTTGACTAGATGACCTGGATAGTACTGACTCTGATAGTAGTACAGATGGAATCAGTCAAGCAAGACAATTTTTTAAAATTAATTGTGATAATCCTTCGGATCCTCCTCCTAGATTTGCTTTCACTGGAATTCCAAAAATTAACTTGGATATCGATGAGACTAAAGGTAAACATCAGTTCTATGATGCTTTCATAGAAAAAAAAATTGTAATAAATGTTTAAAAATATTAGAAATGTTAATTTTAATAACATATCTTTACTTAAAAATGTAAAATGAACAAAAAAAGGCAATAAAAAAATGTGACATTTTTTTGACCGAATTCTGGAAAAAAATGAAACTGTCAAAGGGTTAAGTTCGTGAGATTCGTCAAGTCCGCTCATATAGGGGGCGGCAGAGTCTCGGATACCGAACGGGGGATAAATTGGGTTTGCAATGCACTCTGGAAAAGCGTCCTCACTTGTGCGAGATTATTTAATCTCTTTTCTTTGGACTGTGATCGTCGTGGGGGTGTTATGCAGGCGACAATCCTTTGCACTTCGACTTGTTTTGGGAGATTAGGATTCCCTTGTATATAGCCGCATTTACTCAAGAAATAAAAGTGATTTCCAATTTTACAGGCTTGAAACTGCTGAGGTACTTTAAAGAAGGTGAGAAAAGTGATAAATAATACAGAATAAGTGACTAAAAAGTGACTAAACATTGAAAAAAAAAAGCGATTTTTTTTCTCCTCTTGATTACAGATGCTATTAAGATTTTTCTATTTGTTTTTTAAATTCTAAATTCATGCAAGACGTGATTTTAGCGTCAAATACAAAAAAGGTTAAAAATTTTGTTAACACAACTCAACATTGCTATTTATTCAAGAAAATCTATAAATTAGATTTGAATACATACAATACATTAATTTTATAATTATAGTTTTCTGCATATATTAATGATGCTTTGAAATATGTACATAGCTAGATTAGAGTATCTAAACAAAAATTGTGAAGAAAAAGAAA
>CM063509.1:72766625-72769125 GCA_032207245.1 Pardosa pseudoannulata | reverse complement strand
TTAATTATGTGTACAATACATGGAAATGGCTTGAAAATTTTCCTGTTCAGAATTTAAAAATCACATTTAATTTCAAAAACCTGTCAATGTCGAATTTTTTTCCATCCCATGTAATTCGAGAAAAACAGGTTTCGCTGTAGTCATCAACTGCATTAGTTTGAGTCAAGTATTGAGTTCTATTATCTTAATGTAGCCTCCACACTCTGGCCAATTGTTCACCAATTGATGGTGACCTTGAACGACGGTTCACGGGTTGCATCTACATGCTGGGCTACTAAATGAACCAAACATATGGATTCGTCCATAGGGTCTACTGCGCACTTTAGTTGCGCATCTGGTTGCCTTTGATCATTGGAGCAAAACCTTCTCGGAAGCCATCGTCCGCCAAGGCTATTTTATCGTCTGCCGCCATCGACCACGATAAACCATACCCCGTCCAGACGGTGGTGGACCATCGTGTCGAGGGGTCTTAAGATGCACATTTTTAAAATATTTGTTTTCTTTTACTTTATTTTTACAAGCTTCCAATGCTGCGTTTTAATCCCTTCAGCCTTAGATACAAATTCTAGTTCAGGCACACATACACACACACACACAAAAAAAAAAAAATAACTCTCACCTAACCGGATATCATTGTAAGTTAGGCGAACAAAACACTGAGCTGCAGATGGTTACAAATGTAAGATACGGAAAGAAAAAAATGTAAAGATAAAAAAACAAACAAAAAATAGCAGAGGTGGGGGAGAGTTCTGGATCACGTACGTGGTGCACCAGACGATATCCGAGATGCCGGAGGAAAAGGAGGGAGAAAAAAAAAAGAGAAAGCATGGGGGAACTCGACTAAGGAAGTTAAGAGTTAATAGGGGGCGAGTGCATTAAAGGCTGCTTCCGGTCGACGGCATCTTTGTCTTTGCCACTTATTCGTCGCCTCATAATTATTATTAGACCGCCACTAGTGACATGTGGTTGACGAGGCATCCTCGAGACGAGGTAATTAAGGAACCTCGCGACTAAACCAAACAGAATTGTCGGGAAAATTCCGAGAATGAGTCACGTGCTCGGTTCTCGGACTGGGTGTAAACAACACGGGTGACGAGAGAATGATGTGTTTTATGGCTTAATAGGGGGAACCACAGAAAGACGTGACAGTACGTCTAGGAAATAACGTGAGAGGGTTAGGTTTAGTTTCATTTGACGAGCTACGGGTTTTTTCCCATAAGAGAGCTAATTAAACTGGGACCTACTATTTAAAGCCAATTCTGAGCGTCTAGGGACATAGATGTAATAATTGAAACCTTGACCTCCTTTAAGGCAAGATTAGGGTCTACCAATTGATCATCGTTCGGTCACGACAGAAATCGAACATTAACGGTGAATCCTGTGGGATAGCTTTTCAACACGTATATCTGACCAACTGGTTATGTTCGAATAATTTAACCATGTTTTTCAATTTTCACAATTTTACGGTAATCCATAAAATCTGTTTTTACGGATAATCCATAAATTTTACGGATAAATTTTACGGATAATCCATAAAAGTTGTCAGGTACATCTTATTATCAGTTATGTAAATTTCTGTTGATATTAAAAATATTTTTCAATTTTCACAATTTTACGGTAATCCATAAAAGTTGTTTTTACGGATAATCCATAAATTTTACGGATAATTCATAAAAGTTGTCAGGTATGTAGTTGATATTCACATCCGCAAAAAGCTTTTTTATTAGCTTTCCAGATACATAAATACATAAACCTTGTTACAATTTCCACATGCGCATTCGTTTTAATATAATATGTCACATTTCTAAACACAGGTCATCATTACAGTCACAAAGTGTATGAAATTAAATAAAAAACCGCAAATTTTACGGATAATCTATAAAAGTTGTCAGGTATGTAGTTGATATTCACATCCGCAAAAAGCTTTTTTATGAGCTTTCCAGATGCATAAATACATAAACCTTGTTACACTTTCCACATGCGCATTCGTTTAATTATAAAATGTCCCCTTTCTAAACATAGGTAAGCTTTTTTATTAGCTTTCCAGATACATAAATACATAATCCTTGTTACACTTTCCACATGCGCAATCGTTTAATTATAAAATGTCCCCTTTCTAAACATAGGTAAGCTTTTTTATTAGCTTTCCAGATACATAAATACATAATCCTTGTTACACTTTCCACATGCGCATTCGTTTAATTATAAAATGTCCCATTTCTAAACATAGGTAAGTTTTTTTATTAGCTTTCCAGATACATAAATACATAATCCTTGATACACTTTGCACATGCGCATTCGTTTAATTATAAAATATCCCATTTCTAAACATAGGTAAGCTTTTTTTTATTACCTTTCCAGATACATAAATACATAAACCTTGTTACACTTTCCACATGCGCATTCGTTTAATTATAAAATGTCTCATTTCTAAACATAAGTAAGCTTTTTTTATTAGCTTTCCAGATACATAAATACATAAACCTTGTTACACTTTCCA
>CM063509.1:72731625-72761625 GCA_032207245.1 Pardosa pseudoannulata | reverse complement strand
GAAATTACACGTTCCTGGAATTTTTCAGAAATACGCACACCCTGCTGGTGGTCAATAGTTGTCAGATAAGCAGAAGGCAACAAATTCTATTCGGAACTGAGAAGGAGCGTATTCACATTTTATGCCTTGCTCGCTTACATGCAGTTTGTCGATATGGAAGCCAGAAAGCGAAATGATTTAACATTAAAACTAAATATCGAAATTTTAAATCGTTATGACAGGTTACCAAAAATGAGTCAGCTCAATGCTGCAGCCCAATTAACTCTTTAAGGATGACAAGAGCAGATGATTTTACTACCCTTAAGTCTTAAAGTTTTCAGCAGGTGAAAATGTAAAATGGACTGTCCCATTCTCCCATATATATATATAATATATATATATATATATATATATATATATATATATATATATATATATATATATATATATATATATGTATATATATATATATATATATATACATATATATACATATACATATATATATATACATATATATATAGACATACATATATACATATACATATATATATATATACATATATATATACATACATATATACATATATATATAGATATATACATACATATATATATATATACATATATATATATATACATATATACATATATATATACATATATACATACATATATATACATATATATATATATATATATACATATATACATATATATACATATATATATATATACATATATATATATACATATATATACACATATATATATATATACATATATATATATATATATATACATATACATATATATATATATATATATATACATATATATATATAACATACATATATATATATATATATATATATATTATATATATATATATATATATATATATATATATATATATATATATATATCAGCATAATATAAGTTTAGAATTATATTAGAGAATAAAAAGAAAGTAAAAATTCATTGCTAAGAAAAGCACCTCAAAAATGTGACCAATCTTTTGCTATAGGCAGTAACCAATCAAACTGTCAACTGGTCGTAAAGGCTGGGCAGATGAAAAGAAGACCCAGCCCGTCTTTAAGTGCTTCGGCCGGTATGAGCCGGAGTCGTACCCAGGGAGTTAAACATTTCTCAGCTTCTGAATTGCATTGAAAGTGTTGAAACGTGGAGTACAACACCGCTCCGGTGACTTTAAAAACACTATGATTACGATTTAACAATGAGATTCTTAGAAAAAATTGTAGACAGTCAACAACTGATCAATTATTTTTATTATGTAAACAATTCTTATGTTTTAAAGGATAATATACAGTACATAAATATAAGGTGAGTTTTTTCATTTTATTTTGAAATGTAGTACGTGTGAATTAAAGGAGGTGGGGTGGGGGTAAATTTATCTAATTTTGCATATTGTTTATTGTTATCAATCGGTCATTGTTATTAAAAATTAACTAATCATTCTTTTTGTATAAATTAATATCTAATTGCTTTATTTATTTTTTTACTCATCAAAAAGAAATCTGCGAGAGGAACAAGAATAAAGCAAAACATTATGTTAGAATAATACACAGCTATTTTAGTCAAAATTTATATTACAACTAATTCCTTTTCTTGACACTATCATTGTACTGTTATAAGTAATTTTAACACTAGATTTACGGACCGAGACAATTTAACTCATGTAAAATTTGATCACTATATATGTATATATATATATGTATATATATATATATGTATATGTATATATATATATATGTATATGTATATATATATATATATAAACTGTAATATCCCTTTTCAAGAACATACTTAGGTTTTTAGTTAAGTAATCAAATCGATGTCAACTTTCGTTCCTCTTCCCCTTCATGTCGCATTATCCAATGGAGTATACCGATTTTCACGGTTGTGAGCCAATTTGACTCATAGAATGTATATGAAAATAAATAAATATAGTATAAAGTAAATATAAAGTATAAAGTATATAAAGTATAGTATAAAGTAAATATAGAGAAGAAGTCAAGAACACTTCCATTCCAATGACAGAAATTCATGCTACTGACGCACGGAAGAATTGTCAAGTTCAACAATCATGCAAAAAAAAAAAAAAAAAAAAAATAGAAATTATTGTGCTAAATGTAATAGAAATGTTTGCGGAAAATTTGTTTCAAAAACAGATTTTATATGTAAAAAATGATTTACACGAATTTTTTAATAAAAAAACATTTTATTTAAATTAATTTGGAATTATTTTCTTTGCAAAAAACTTCCATTTTCTTGTATGAGTCAAATTGGCTCACTTCAGTAAAAATAGGTATATTTTCAACATCCGAAAAGCTAGTGTTAAATAATTTGGCAAAAAAAAAAAAAAAAAAAGAGAGGAGAGAGATGTGTCAAATATAGCCAAATGCAATTCTTTTATTTCTTTTGACTATGTTTTTTAAGCATATGAATTTTTTTTTTATTTAAATGAATGTGTTATTCATTTTAAGATATTAAGTAGTTTTATTTTCGAAATTACTCATATTGTAAGTTTAATATAATAAGTACTAATTTACATTTTGAAATAAATATTCTCATTCTGTAACCTTTTTTACCCAGACAGAAAGTCGACTTCGAAGTGGCTAGTTTTTTATAACTCGAGAAAATTATTTATGAGGCTATCCAAAAAAAAATAGCCTGACGGCAAGCAATTCTTTAACCAACAACTATTATCACTATGGTATAGCCACATTCTATTTAAAAGGGAATGCCAGGAATTGCCGGCTTCCTGACCCCTTATTTTATGGAATGGGGCTTGTCCATGTCCAAGTCACCTTGAATCTTCCCGCGCTGACCATCCGTGGGTTGCCGTTTTGCTCTCCGCGTCTTTCACCATTTGTCCAGCTTGAGCGTTGCTTGGCGCCCTAAGATTCCTAGGCTGTTCTTCCTACTCACGCTACGTTTTGGCGATCGTCTTGGGTTCCCGCTGGCGGGATTTTTCCACTGACCTCGCCATGCGCGGTGTTGAGTGGGCATCATTTTGGCCGAAATTGGGGGAGAGATCACCCGCATCATTTAAAAAAACGAGTATTTTTTTTTAGCCATTTTGCTTTTTCCCTATCTTTGTGTCATGTCGAGAACGGGTATTTTTCTGACAAAGTCAGCAAGTAATAGAAAATAAATAAAATTCCTTCAGCTATTCAATTAATAGGACTCTTTTCTTTTCGTCAATTTGCATTTTCCTCTGTTATAAAGTTCTGGAGCATTCCATATGAAGACAGTGAATTGTGTCTGCCGCCATATAGTTCCACCAAAGAACCGGTGAAAGGTTATTGCGGCTGAAAGAAGCAATGTAATAATTCTACAACCATAATTCTACAACAATAGTTCTACAATAATTATTCTACAACCATATTACCATATATTGCATTCTTACTCATTTTCCCAACAGAACTTTATGTTTTCCTGTCTAATCTTCAAGAATATGGATTTTATTAAAAACTAGCTGCTTCGCACCCAGCCTTCGGTCTGGGTTTAAAATATTTCGATGAAAGGTTTAGAACCATTATTAAAGATAATAAGATGTATTAATAGAAATGCTGAATAAACAACGTATGTTTCAGATTATTGACGATTATAACAGTTTGTTAATATTAATTACAATTAATTATTAATACATATTAATTTTCTTGCATGAGTCCAATTGGCTCACTTCAGTAAAAATAGGTATATGATCAACATTCGTAAATATAGTGTTAAGCATGCGTTGCTACACGTTATTTTAATATTGCATTAATTACTAGTCCCTTACGTCAATTTCCCATTCCAAGACCGCATCCTTTTTTACAACGCAATCTTCTACGAGACGGCTGGATGCGGAAAGAGCCGCGCGCAGACGTCAAAATAAAATAATTTTTTAAAAGGAAAATTTTATTCCATCAGAGTGGTGGCAGACGCCGTACTCGACCGACGGGCGCTAAGAGAAAAATAATAAATACAGGAAAAACGCGCAATGATCGCTTTCCGCAGGAGCATTACGTCGAGAACATCCGCGGCGGCTCTTGGCTAACGGTCAAGTCTGACTTTTTTTTTTGCAAAGTTCCATTTCGCTCGAAAAAGAAACTGGCCCATTTTCCGGTTGGATTTCTTTTTTTTATTTCTTTTCATTCCGGTACACTCTTCAAGGCGATCATTAATTTTATTTGGATGCATTTCGAATGCGTGCTCGGCCATTTCGTCTCTTTTTAAAAGATTTGATAGGAAGAATACAAAAAAGAAAAATTGATAGTTTTGCTGTATTATTGTAACAGGACGCACGTACATACGTGCACATAAATACATGTGTCTCTGTGAGAAATATCTCATGTAGCCTTCACACTATGGCCAATCGTTCACCATTTCCTGATGGTGACCTTGGACGATGGTTTACGGGTTGCATTCACACACTGGGCCACTAAATGAACCGAGCGCGTGGATTCGTCAATAGTGTCTACTGCGCACTTTAGTTGTGCATCTGGCTGCCTTTGATCTTTGGAGGAAAACCGCATCAGACGCCATTGTTCGCCAAGGCTATTTTATCGTCGGCCACCATCGACCAACGTCTTTAGTTTGGTTACCCCAGAGATTTAGATAACCCCAGAATCTGACCGCCTTTAATCTTTGGAGAAAAACCGCTTCCGAAGCTATCATACGCAAAGGTCATTTTATCTTCCGCCATCGTCGACCTCGATAAGCCATACCTCTCCAGATGGTGTTAATGGCTTGCAGTGGACCACAGTGTGAAGAGACCTTAATTTATAATATTAACACTCCCATCATATATCTTCAAGATCAGGACGATGGGATAATTCACCATATAAGCGAATACTACATATATGAAAACGCCATTTCAATAGGGTTAACACAGCTTTGTATCCACGCCTGAACAGGAAAACCATAGCTTACAAATCCCCAGATCAATCCACGTCTTTGAACTTCGGTCATTTGCGATCAAGTCCGCTACGTACAAGTCCATTCCACTCCACATCTGATGACCATCTATCCAAGAGCTAGGCGGACACCAGATACGAAGCAGATTGTATATTATCCTTCAGTGCAGTTAGGGAAATAGATGGCAACCCAATGCAATGAAATGGAGTCAGTTGGGCTACGATGTTTAATATAATGTGCCCTACCATATGTTTGTGAAAAAAAGAGAGAAAAGACAGATGGAGTCTGCTCTCAAAACCGAACCGCGGCCAATAGCCGCACCTCAACTGGAAACCACAGTTTATAAATCCCAAGATCAATCCACGACGTCTTTCAAATTTGGTGATTTGCGCTCAACTATGCTACGCGCAAGTTCACTACACTCCGCATCCGACGACCATCTATCCAAAGGCTAGGCGGCCACCAGATGCGAAGTGGATTGGATATGATCGTTCTGTGTAGTTAAGGACATTGAGAATGGGTAGCAACCGAAAGCAATGGAATGGAGTCAATTGGGCTACGATGTTTAATATAATGTACCCTAACATATGTTTGGTTTGGGAGCGCTACGGTCTACTTTTGCAACACGAGGGCTAATGAGACCGGGACTTACTGCTTAAAACCAATTCCGAACGGCAACGAATATCCATGCCATAGTGGGATTCGAACCCACGAACTCTGTTTCCGATGGGCAGCACGCTAACCATTCGGCCATCGTTCGGCTAACATATGTTTGTGAAAAAGAAGAGAGAAAAGACAGGTGAAATCTGCTCTCTAAATCAAACCGCTGTGGCTCGCACCTCAACTGGAAGCCACAGTTTACAAATCCCGAGATCAATCCACGACGTCTTTCAACTTCGGTGATTTGCGCTCAACCGTGGTACGCGCAAGTCCACTCCACTCCGCATTTGATGACCATTTATCCAAATGCTAGGCTGCCACCAGATGCGAAGTGAATTGGTTATGATCGTTCTGTGTAGTTAGGGAAATTAAGAATGGATGGCAACCCAATGCAATTGAATGGAATCAATTGGGCTGCGATGTTTAATATAATGTACCCTAACATATGTTTGGTTTGGTTTGGGAGCGCTACGGTCTACTTTTTGCAACACGAGGGCTAATGAGACCGGGACTTACTGCTTAAAACCAATTCCGAACGGCAACGAATATCCATGCCATAGTGGGATTCGAACCCACGAACTCTGTTTCCGATGGGCAGCACCCTAACCATTCGGCCATCGTTCGGCTAACATACGTTTGTGAAAAGACAGGATGAATCTGCTCTCAAAACCGAACCGCGGCCGACAACCGCGCCTCAACTGGGAAGCCACAGTTTACAAATCCCGAGATCAATCCACGACGTCTTTCAACTTCGGTGATTTGCGCTCAACCGTGCTACGCGCAAGTCCACTCCACTCCGCATTTGATGACCATTTATCCAAATGCTAGGCGGCCACCAGATGCGAAGCGAATTGGTTATGATCGTTCTGTGTAGTTAGGGAAATTAAGAATGGATGGCAACCCAATGCAATTGAATGGAATCAATTGGGCTGCGATGTTTAATATAATGTGAACTAACATATATTTGTGAAAAAAAAAGAGAGAAATGGGAGATGGAATCTGCACATCAACTGTTGACTCAACTCTGATAGTGTCTTATGATTTGGAAACCACAATTTACAAATCACAAGATCAATTCATCACATTCACATCTGCAGGCCGCCACGCCTAAGAATTAAACGGAGTGGGTTGAAAAATGATCTTTAAACAATATCAGATGAAGATTTGTTTGGTTCCCTCTGAAATTAGGTTTACAAAATAGAAAATCACTTGTATTATTACAGTGAACGCTATATACAAACACACTATTTCTTCTCTCCCGTGTTACATACAAGCAAATGAGTAATTAACTGAAATTACAATTGCCGAATTCTGGACGAGAATATTGTACTGTGTGATTGAAAGCATGATAGGAACAGCTGTAACTTTTGCGACCTTCCTCTTTCTCGAACACATAGGAAAAAGAGTGAATTACGAGGAAAGAACGGGAGAGTGGGGAAGGAGTGGGGAATGACATCGGGAGGAAAAACATTTCGGAAATTCGGGGTGCTCAGAAAAAAAGAGAGATTGACGCCAGCGCTCGGGAAACGTCATTTTGAAAGCGAGCGGAAACGACTGCTTCGCACGAAGAAGGTTTGGGAACGTTTCTCATAATACACTTTACAGTAGCGTCGGCTAAATTTGTCATAGGAAATTTTAAACGCCATTAGTAATGGAACATACATAGAATTCTTTTTAAATGGTCTTCATCGGTATAGAGATTGTTTTAATTAATTTTTATTTTGTGCAATTTTTTTAAACAATATTTTAATGTTTGGTATAATTGACTATAATGGAAGAAAAGACGTTTGGATATTTTTTCTGCTTATAAAATGAATGGGGATCCAGAAAAGTTAGGGAATCTCTGCTTTACACGAAGAACATTTTTCAAATCTCTCAATTTTTAAAACCGATTGAGCCTGCAGGCTCTCGTATTAAGGCCACGGGGGTGTGCCTTTCGTTTTAAAACCCTTTAACCCTTTATCTACTGCATTATGAAATACGGAAAATGTCTTTATTGTTTTTTAGCTTTCATATTGATAATTATATACAAATTAAATATACAAATAAAAAAAATCTCCCCGGTGTGAAATTTAATTTGTTAAAACTAATAAATGAAAGTGGCAGTTAAAAGGACCGTCAGTACATAAAGGGTTAAAGGTCACTATTATAAATTCTTTGGTATTTAATGAAATTATTTTATAAATGGTATCTATAAACTTTATAAATGTAAATGCATATTTTTTTTTACATTTTTTGAGGGGAGGGGGTGGAATTTGAAGGGTGGTTAAAGTGCAAAATCCAGCCTCTTGTTCGGAGTGAACATGCTTTTGAAAGGTTTAATTATGCTGCGGGAACAATGATTATTATCTAAAATTTTATGATAAAGAAAAACTAACTAATTTACAATCGAACGATGGCCATATAGCATAGCGCTTCTTTTAGGTACCGGAATTCGTAGGTTAAAATCCCACTGCAGGTATGGATGTTCGTAGGAATTCGGAATCGGTCTTAAGCTGTAAGTATCGGTGTTATTCACCCTCGTGTTGAAAGATAGTAGACCGTACCAAACATAAACAATTTAAAAGTGTTGTTTGGATAGACATTTATTTGGGTTTATAAATGAAAAAAATCGTATTACTGACTTTTCCAAGTAAAGTAAGTTTAAGCAAATATATTTCAAATGAAGTATAGAGCTCTTGTATAATCTCTGTTGTGAGTTGGAAATGTCATAAACATAGAAAACCTAAAAGTCCATCCTATGTCTTTCAAAAGCAAAGAAAGAATTTAACATGTGGTTTTGCTCCGAAACCAATGTCTGTTAAAGGTTAATAAGCACCTTTAAGGTAAAAAAAAGACTTCGCTCAAGTAAGTCCTCTTAATTTTGAAGCAGGGACCAAGCAGAAGAACCACAGACTCGGACTGCAACCTCCAGAGGTACCGTTTGAGAACTTGGAGGACATTGTGACCACGAACCTATTTTACGTGCCCCAATCACCTTTAACGAATAAGGCGGATAACACACGGCTCGGGTTCCGAACCGGCAACCTCTCAATTACGAGATCGTTGCCTTTGCCGACTGAGCTACCGCGGTTCTTTCAATATTGTAAGGACTCATAATGGGACTTTGGAATTCCGATTAGAAAGAAATAGAGGACTATCGACTGTTTAAAAGCAGAGTTACTACAATTACGGAAACGAGGATATAGCTGATTATTTCAAGAACATACAATCTCTATTTTACGGAACTAAGTCCAGAAATTCGGATCTGTTGTTAGGGAATTAGAAATATCCTACATATATTAACATTTGTAAGAACTTTGCCTGCCTCAACAAGTCGATTGCTAGCATTTAACTAGTAACTTGCAGATTTCACAGAGATATTTGGTACAACTAACTATGATGGAAGAGAAGACGTTTGAATACTTTTTTTTTTCTTCCAGGAGATCAAAGGGAATTGTGATCCAGAATAGGTTGAGTGAGATCTTCCACTTTACACGAAGAATATTTTGCCGATCTCTCAATTTCAAAAATTGAACTTAATATTGTCAGGATTCATAATGGACCTTTAAGATTCTGATTAGAAAGAAATAGAGGACTATCGACTGTTTAAAAGCAGAGTTACCACAATTACGGAAACAAGGACATAGCTGATTGTTTCAAGAACCCACAATCTCTATTTTACGAAAATAATCCCAGAAATTCGGATCTGTTGTTAGGATGATCGAACGAAGTTGTAAAGGAATTAGAAATCCTAATTGGATCATTATTATCATTTGTAAGAACTTTGCTTGCCTCAACAAGTCGATTGCTAGCATTTAACTTGTAACTTGCAGATTTCACAGAGATATTTGGTACAACTAACTATGATGGAAGAGAAGACGTTTGAATACTTTTTTTTCTTCCAGGAGATCAAAGGGAATTGTGATCCAGAATAGGTTGAGTGAGATCTTCCACTTTACACGAAGAATATTTTGCCGATCTCTCAATTTCAAAAATTGAACTTAATATTGTCAGGATTCATAATGGACCTTTAAGATTCCGATTAGAAAGAAATAGAGGACTATCAACTGTTTAAAAGCAAAGTTATCACAATTACGAAAACAAGGACATAGCTGATTGATTCAAGAACCCACAATCTCTATTTTACGAAAATAATTCAAGAAATTCAGATCTGTTGTTAGGGAATTAGAAATAACCTACTTAGATTATTATTAACATTTGTAAGTACTTTGCCCTCTTCGACAAGTCGATTTTCTAGCATTTAACTTGTAGCTTGCAGATTTCACAGAGATATTTGGTACAATTAACTATGATGGAAGAGTAGACTTTTGAATACTTTTTTTCTTCCGGGAGGGGTGATCCAAAAAAGGTTGAGATCGTTCACTTTACACGAAGAATATTTTGCAAACCTTCCAATTTCAAAAATAGAACTTAATATCGCAAGGATTCATAATGGACCTTTAAGATTCCAATTAGAAAGAAATAGAGGACTATCGACCGTTTAAAAACAGAGTAATAAGAATTACGGAAACAGGTAAATAGCTGACTGTTTCAAGAAACGGTAGTATCAGTTTTAAATAAAAGTTTCAGAACTTTACATTCGTTGCTAGGACGATTGAACAAAATTGTAAAAGAATTAACCCATTAAAGCCCGGATATTTCTGATGACTATATATTAGTAAATACCTAACATAGAAGCTATTATAGACACCTGGAAGTAAAACAAAATATGAAATTTAAACACCTTTAAATATGACATCAAGTCATCATTAGTGAGGAGGTGTCATTTTAAAACATGATAAGATGTCTTAAAAAAGGAAAACTTCGAAAAAAATAAGAGATTTATTTGCTATCCTATATGAGAAAAGTACTGAAAAGAGATGACTTATTACAGATATGGCTATTCGCCATGATTTTGACCGGTATACGTTCAGAATACCGGTCATAATACGTTCCTATTCTAAGCTTGAAAATTATAAAATGCCGATCGAAATGACAAAATTATAGATAAGATCATATTTGAAAACTTGGGAGATTATTCATAAGATTAATATCTATTTCCATTAAAAAGGAAGAATCGTTTCAAGAAAACAAAAATTCTACAAACCATTTTTTGACTGTCCTCAAATAAGGACGCTGGGCGTTAATGGGTTAAAAATACTGCTACGATAGATTGTTGACAATAATTGTAATGGCTTTGCTCGTCTTGACAGCAAGGCTTTTAAATTGGTAACTTGCAGCTTTCGCAGGAATTTTTGTATCGCGAAGAAAGCTGTGCACTGGAGTCTTAATAAATCAAGACCTCCCTGCCAGAAAGTCAAGGGTACGTGTTCCACTGTCTTCAGAACAAAAGAACGACCAACTTCAATCGGTAAGTACAAAGAACCCCAGACTTAGAATAAACAATGGGTCTATGTTCTTTTCAGAGGGCACACAGTCGAGATTTAGGTTTTAATTACAGACTAAACGTGTTTAGCACTGTAGGGAGCCAGGAATGCAAAATATTCCAGCTAACTTTAACGGAATACAACAGTTTTGGAAGTGTAGGCGTGATGCTTGAGACAGGAATACCAAAGGACGTATGTACATTTGTACATGTATTGTACGGTTCGCCTATGTCCGGTCGGAGGTAACTAGGTCCTCAAAGTTTTTCCCAATCATGTGAACTCATTGCGTCAAGTCTCATATTTGTAGGACTACAGATATATTAATTAAAAACCACCCAAATTCCTAATACATTTGATCTAAACTTAAAATTCTGTGCAAACTATTCCTATTTACTTAAATCATGCAGAAAGAAAGCTATAGACTTAGCCGTTATTTCTTCACAACTCAAGTATTTGACAAGTGGTTTTCAATAGATAGCGTTCATTCATATCTCAAGTATATGACAATACACACACACACACACACACAATATATATATATATATATATGTCAGTTCTAAAAAAAGGGTAGTTAGAAATTAGGTGAGTTATAAACGAACAATCGAACTCATTTATAATAATATAATAAATGAAAAAAACCCACCCCGCCGTAAGCTTTTAGGATAATCCAGTCAGACGGAAGCATTTTGGAACAATCTGATGAGCTTGCAAACAGATAAGAGTCAATTGATGCGTGGACATGGAACTGTAAACACACTCTACGCATGTCTTCGAAAAAATGAAAATGGCGCAGGTTTGGCTTTTAAAAGAAACGATAATTAATGAACTTATTATTATCAAGAAAGACTGTTTTCCATTCGCCTTAACTCTGCACCTTAAATCTGCAGATATATATATATATATATATATATATATATATATATATATATAATATATATATATATATATATATATATATATATATATATATAATGTATATTTTTATATGTATTTCAGGTTTGGTTTGGTTTGGTTTGAAGTGCTACGGTCCACTTTTTGCAACACGACGGCTAATGAGACCGGGACCTACAGCTTAAAGCCGATTCCGAACGGCTACGAACATTCATGCCACTGTGGGATTCGAACCCACGAACTTCGGTACCGATGACCAGCACCCTAACCAATCGGCCATCGTTCGGTTATATGTATTTTAGATTTCTTCTTCTTCATATAAAAAAACTACTGTAGGACCTTGATTAAACGAACCTATTTCGGATAATCGAGAATTCATGAATAATCTTCTAGTTTAATATGTAGTATCGTCACTGGTACAATAACGTTCGATTATTCTGGGAGTCGGCAGTATGACCCTCCAAATTTCGAAATAGGGTGTGTTTTTGTTTAGAACCGGGATGTTTGAAAGTGGGGGAGAGTACACTCCTACCGAGAATTGTGCTTGTGAGGAGGAATTCTAAAAAAGTGAATTCCAAAATATTTATCTGAACTCGTAATTTGGAAAGGACGGCTTACATACAAAAGGAATGTAGGAAAAAATAAAACTTTAAGAATGTATCTTTGTAAAGAGAAAATTTTGGATGGTCGTAGAAAGTGAAAAAGACTTCGGTTTACGAAGAGTTTTGGTTAATTGAGGTTCTACTGTAAATAACTTTTATAAATTTAAGACTAATGATTTAGGATTTTTTTTATTCTAAACGAATCAGACCTATTATTCTAAAGCGAATCAAAAATCCACTGTTATAATAAAAACTTTTCAGCTCTAGAAAGGTACCAAGTCCCCTTATGAAACCTAAAGTACCGTGAAGACACCGTTCCTAGCGGAGTGGAACGTGGAAGTTTCCTAATAGATCCACGTTACTGCGAGCATGAAATCACATCGTATATGGGCATGCACGCGAAAGGACGTGCATGCACATTCCGTATTAAACTCCAGATCTTAAATTTTTTTCCGACCGATTGATTATACTTTTTTTTTTAGTTCCTTAGCATATTATTAACATTCTCGGTGTTGCGTGCTAGAGTTTTCAACTATATTGATTTTTTTTCCGGTTTGTATTTATGTCCTAATGTGTTATAAATAACACTGATGAGATCCAAAAAATTATATTTAAAGGTCTTTCAAAACTACTAATTTTATGCATATAACGATGCTTTATGGTTTGGTTTGGTTTGGAGTGCTACGGTCTACTTTATGCAACACGAGGGTTAATGAGACCGGGACCTAGAGATTAAAGCCGATTCCGAACAGCTACGAATATCCATGCCACAGGGGGATTCGAACCCACGAACTCCGGTACCGAAGGCCAGCCCCCTAACTAATCGGCCATCATTAAGATGCTTTATGAACTAAATGTTTATATATATATATATATATATATATATTATATGTGTGTGTGTGTCAAGATATAAAAATACATATACATATATTTGTACAATATTTATAAATACACATATTATATATATAAATATATATATATATTTATAAATATATATTATATATATAATATATGTATATGCATGTATATATGTGTATGTGTGTGTGCTGGTATATAAATATACATATACACGTATATATTTGTACAATATTTATAAATACATCACACATGTATATATATAATATAATATACACACACATATATATATAATGCATATTTATATAATATAAATATATATATATGTATAAATTTATATTATATATATATATATTATATATATATGTATGTATATGTATATAATATATAATATATATATATATATAAAAAATATATATATATATATATAAAATATTATATATATATATATATATATATATGATATATATAATATATATATTATATATGGTAGTATGTGAAAGAGAAACCGACTTCGGTTTAAAGAGTTTTGGTTAATCGAGGTTCTACTGTAAAATAATTTTATAAATTTAAGACTATTTAATGATTTAGGAATTTATATTCTAAACGAGCAGTCTATTATTCTAAAGAGAATCAAAAATCCATGTTATAATAAAAGACTTTTCAGCTCTAGAAAGGTACCAAGTATATGAAACCTAAAGTACCGTGAAGACAGCGTTCCTAGCGGAGTGGAACGTGGAAGTTTCCCTAATAGATCCACGTTACTGCGAGCATGAAATCACATTAATATGGGCATGCACGCGAAAGGACGTGCATGCACATTCCGTATTAAACTCCAGATCTTAAATTTTTTTCCGACCGATTGATTATACTTTTTTTTTTACTTAGCATATTATAACATTCTCGGTGTTGCGTGCTAGAGTTTTGAAACTATTGATATATTTTTTCCGGTTTGTATTTATGTCCTAATGGTTATAAATAACATATGAGATCAAATATTATATTTAAAAGGTCTTTCAAAATATTTTATGCATATAAGATGCTTTATGTATGTTTATATATATGTATGTATATAAATTAAAAATACAAAAAAAAATAGTATACTATAAATATATAATATAATATTATATAATATATATATATAAATATATATATATAAATATTAAAAATATATATATAATATATATTGTGTGTGTGTATGTGTGTGTACGTTACACATAAATATACACACACACACAACGCGATATATAATAAATACACATATATCTATATATATAAATATATTAATATATATAATATATAATAAATATATATATATATATATGTGTGTGTGTGTGTGCTGATATATAAATATACGTATACACATCTATATTTGTACTATATTTATAAATACACACATATGTTATATTTGTATATATATACCTATATGTGTGTGTGTGTATAAATATATAAAAAATATATATATTATATATATATAAAAGATATATATGAAAAATATAATAAATATATATGATACGTATAAAGTATATTATATATATATATATAAAATAATATATATAAATAATATATATTATAAATTATATATATGCATATAAATATGTGTTGTGTGGTGCTGGTATATAAATATACATATACAATATTTTTGTGCAATATTTATAATACACATATTTTATATATAAATATAAATATATATATATATTATATATGTATGTATTGTATGTTATATAAATGCATATATACATATAAGTTTTATGTATATATAATATAAATATATATATATACATAAATATTATATATATGTGTGTGTTTGCATATATAAAAATATAATATATATATATATATATATGTATGAATTATGTATATATGTATGTATGTATATATATATATGTATGTATATATATATACATAGATATATATATGTATATATACTTATATTATATATACTTTATATGCATATATATGTATACATGTATATATTTATATACGCATTAATATTTATATATATGTATATATATACTATATATACACAAAAATATATAAATGTATTAATAAAAAGATCATCCATTTTTACCTACGAAGATTGATTTTGAGAATACAACCTCCCTTCCAAAAAATAATAAATAAATAAATCGAAGTCCCAGGCTGGCTAGTAGCTCTACGTGCCATAGAAAAGTCATCTCATAACGTCCCAGACGCGAGAGAAAAATGCCAGTCTGCGCACTGTATTAAAGTCAACTTATTCCTCGAAAAATCTGGAAAAAAAGTTTCCCATTCGATTCCGGAGAAAGAGAGGGGAGATTGATTTATGCGGCAGTGCAGATCTCCAGATAACACGCAGATAATGCATCGGCGAGTGTGCTGCGAGAAAAATTCTCCGTTCGATAGAGAGGGAGGGGAACTTTATCCGGATGGGAGAAATCGGGATGTAAAATAGGAAGGAGGCTGGTTTTTTTCTCTTTTCCTTCTGCGGGATGTTCTTGCGTCCTTAACTGCTTTTTCCGCTGGACTGTTGTTTAGGTAAACGAAGTGAAAAAAATTTCTAGTGCTCGGATCCGAAAAGAAATAGAGCAGGTGGTCTGGATTTAAAAAAAAAAGAAAAATCTCAGCTGACGCGTGCTAATTTTTCTTTCTCCTATGAAAACTAGCTAATCGCTGTTTATTGATACAATCTATCCATCTTTTATAGCAACAGCTATAAGTTCAATAAAGTTTTATTTTATAGAAGAAATATTTAAAGTAATTGCCTTTAGACGTCCTAACAGGCAAGAAAAGTGGCTGTTTATGTTTTGTTTCTTTATTGGAGGCTGGGGCACGCAAAATAGGTTCGTGGTTGCAATGCCCTGAAAGTTCCCAAACGATACCTCTGGAGGTGGCAGATTAAGCTTGCAGATCTTTTGCTTGGTCTCTGATTCTAAGTTATGAGAATCCACTTTGTTTGTGTTTTTGTTGTTGCTACGTATACCTCTTGGACAGGCCAAGGGTGTGAGCCATAAGTTACTCGAATTAAGGCAAGAGGTGACCTTTGGTTCTTGTGAAGAGCCTTGCAAGAGTGTCAGAACGACTTTACTCAAAGTGGGTCCTCTTAATTTAGAAGCAGGGACCAAGCAGAAGATCCCCAGACTTGGTCTGACATCTCCCAGAGGTATCTTTGAAGATCTTGGTGGACATAACTTTCTGTTGCCCCAGGGAGCAATGTTGGCCGCCTACACGGAGCTCCCACAATAAAATGGCCAACAAATATCTGTGGCTTGGTAGTGGTGAATGCTGTAAAGGCCTTTCTGCTTTATGATCCACTGCAAGCCATTACCACTGTGTGGAGGGGGTATAGTTTAACGAGCTGGGCGATGGCAGACAATAAAATGACCTTGGCGGAGGATGGCTTCGGAAGCAGTGTTTCTCCAAAGACCAAGGCAGCCAGATGCGCAACTAAAATGTGCAGTCGATCATATGGACGAATCCAAGCGCTCGGCTCATTGAGAGCCCAGTGTGTGGATGTAATCCCTAAACCATCGTCGAAGTTCATCATCTGGTGGTGAGCAATTGGCCATAGTGTGGAGGATACATAAGAAGCAAGTTATCCCACATTTGAAATAATAACACTTTTGTTCTTATTTTTACAAAATATATGAACATAATTATATAAATAATACATGTTTTTAGAAGCTGTTATCAAATTAAATAAAAATGCGCATTGTATGAGAACAACGATGGGAAGTAGCAGGTAATCTTCCAGATGATGTACCGATTCAGGCCATCCAAGTAAAAGAGGTAGACGATAAGAATCCCGTTTGACTCGGTAGGGTATAAAGGTGAAAGAAAGACTTCGCTCAAGTAGGTGCTCGTAATTTTGAAGCAGGGCCCAAGCAGAAGACACACAGACTTGACCTGCCACCCCCAGATGTATTAATTGAGAACTTGGAGGACATTGTTACCACGAACCTATTTTACGTGCCCCAATCACCTATAACGAACACGGCACGAATATTATACTTAAGATTACAAATTTTTATTTGAGAACTAGCTGCTTCGCACCCATCCTTTGGTCTGGGTTTTAAAATATTTTTATGAAAGGTTTAGAACCACTATTAAAGATAATAAGACGTATTAATGGAAATGCTAAATAAATCTCGCATGTTTCAGATTATTGACGATTATAACAGTTTATTAATAGCTGAATGTCCAGTAAGTGCACTATGTTACCTTTATGACTTATAAAGTACTTGTTAAAGTACTAAAGTTAAGTACTTGTAAGCTAATACAGTCACTGATATTTGTACTTTTTGTTGTAAGAATATTGTTGATAAACATTTCATTGTAACGTAAAAATGAACCAAGAATTAAATTTAAAATGAGTTCTCATATAAAAATGCTACAATTTGCGTCACATAGAAATGAAAGTGAATCACTTTATATCTAAATTTCCAGGTCAAATCGAACTGATACTGCGCAGACGATGTTTAAATATTATAAAATAAGAAACGAGTAAATGAGATATTTAAAGGAATGACGTCATAATGACAGAAAAATATCATTTTCACCAATTTATTATGTGATGAATTGAAAATTTTAATCTCCTGCTTTTAACCGAGGAAAACGGCGCTTAACACAATTACTTGGGATGACGTCACATTGCTAGAAATATTGCTTCTTTCACTTAGTTATGATGCGATAATTTAAAAAGTTAATCGTTTGCGTTTAACCGGGGAAAATAATGCTTGCAATAATGACATGAAATGCTCGAAAAAGGGGGAAGGAATGAATTTCGAACGTTAAAAATTTACAAAAACCTTCCTAGGGATATACCTACGAATTTCCCAAATTTTCACGGCGATTGGATGCATGGTTTTTGAGTCTATTGAATACAGACAGACGGATAGACAGACAGATAGACACAAATTCATTTATATATATATAGATTATCAATAAAACTGTTACCAGTTTATATGATAATCTCTAGTCTCTACAAAATACGTACAAACTAGAAAAACCGGACGCATTTTTTTTATTTATAACAGTAAACGAATTATAACTGATGACCCAAACCCGATGAGTTCTTCGTTAACAAAGAGAAAACAGCTCCACTTCGTGATTTAATCTTTTAAGGCAGGTTCGTTACCTCACTCCTACGTATTCAATTACAGAAAAGAAATCGAGAGAAATCCTGTTTAGATACGAAAACAGGGCCGAGAACAGTCGCAAACCGAAAAAAAGTTCCAATTCTGATTAAAAAGCAATTATCTTTTTTTATTCCTTCTACACAGTAAGAATATGATCTGATCTCGTTTGGAAAAGAGATGGCGAATTGGAGGAAAGCTTTAAAATTATTTACCAGTTAAAGAGATATACGAGTTAGAGAGCAATCTCACGAAGCCTGTTACGTGATTAGTAACAGAAAGAAAATAGAAAAATATATCTTTTGCGCTTACATAAAATCAGTGCTAGATAAATAATAGAAACCTTTTCATTTTCATTTGGTGGAAATATACCGGGGCACTTTTTTTTTTCAGAGTGTAAACGCTCATTTTTAGAATAGGGGTGCAATGGCTTTTCTAGAACTGAAATATTTATGATAAAACTCATGGACCAGGAGAATTTTGACTGAATAACTGAAGGTGCTGTAACGGAACAAATCTTGTTAATACGCAAGGGGTTCGAACACGGCCGAATAGAATGACTATAGAAAAATGGCTATTTAGTTCAAATGACGATGGTTCAGCATTTTTAAAAACGAAACTTTAATGGACTAAGGACACAGCGTATTGTTAGGCCGCCGCCCTCAAGACAGACATAACACATTTCTTTCTACCTCGGAGCGGGCATCAGCGCCCTCTGGCCTCGGAAGCAATTATTCTACAATGACAGAGTTTCATGAGGATTTTTTGATTTTCACACATACACACATACAGTCTGTTCCATAAGAGCGGTCGCTCATACCTTCGTCAATAGATAGCGCGCAGATACAAGCTTAATTGTACGCGTTCTTTAAACATTATTGAAGAATGCGTTATGGTTATATTCTTTATTCGATTTGTTTTGCTGTGTTTAAATCAACAATTCCAAAATGAGTGCCGAGTATGCTAGCCGTTTTGAGCAGTGTTTCTGTGTAACCATCCAAAAAGACCAAAAATGTCTTGTGCAGCCGCAGGCTTGCAACTGCTGAGGTACTTTAAAAAAGGTGAGAAAAGTGACAAATAATACAGAATAAGTGACTAAAAAGTGACTAAGCATTGAAAAAAAAAAAGCGATTTTTTTTTCTCCTCTTGATTACAGATGCTATTATTAAGATTTTTCTATTTATTTTAACTCTAAATCAAATGATTCATGCAAGACATAATTTTAACGTCAAATACAAAAAAAGGTTAAGAATTTTGTTTAACACAACTCAACATTGCTTTTTATTCAAAAAAATCCATAAATTAGATTTGAATACATACAATACATTAATTTTATAATCACAATATTCTGCATACATTAATGATGTTTTGAAATATGTACATAGCTAGATTAGAGTATCTAAACAAAAATTGTGAAGAAAAAGAAAAAGAGAATTGTGTGCTTTGTCGTAAGTTACTTTAATGTATTAAATGTACATTTCAGTACAAATGTAAATTTCAGGAACTTCTTTAGGACTTTTTAAAATTACTAAATTCTGGAAACCATATGACTAATTACATTTTAATAAGAAAAATAAGATTAGAGCATCACATTTTTGGTCTTTTATTAAAATATTTTGTTATTAATTCAGATTTTCTTTTTTCAACAATAGACTTTTGTTGTGATACACCATGAAAAAAGTGACTAAAAGTGACTGTTTGCTTTAAAAAGTGACTAAAAGTGATCGATTGTAAAAAAAAGTGACTAAAGGTGAGAAAAGTGACGGAATTGCAACCCTGGTGCTGCTGCATCCCGGTACATGAGAAAGTCGAAGTCGTTCGTCAAGAAGTGGGTAGCACGTTATAAAGAGGTACAAAATGTTGACGACCTACCGGAAAGTTGTAAACGCCGCTTAACGTCAAAATCGAATGATAAAGTGATAATTGCATAATCGATAATAATGGGGACTAGACAACTTATGAGGTGAAATGCATTTCAGTTTAACATGTATTTTCAACTAATTCGTTTGTATTTTCAGAAAAATAGACGACGAGCTCTTATGGAACAGATTGTATATATGTGTGTAATATATCAAAATTATTATCCCTAAATAGGTATTCAATAATTCTCCTTTTCCCCCTTCTCCTTTTAATACCCAATTTTCCAGCCATAAAATGTCGGGTAAAGGAGTAGTCTCCGACTTAAATTCTTTTTATCCATCTCTCAAATGCTAATTTTCTATCCACTGATCACCGTTTTCAAACTGTCCTAGAAAAATGGTATTGCTTCTGCAATAACTAAATGGCTGACTCTGTGATTTAGAGCTAGCTTAAATGATCAAGTTAATGATCAGCACTCTTGTTTTCCCAAAAATGCTTATCTATCCCAAGTGTCATGGGAACAACATCATATGACTCGCTCTATGTGAGCTGATATCGGCTACAAATGTGTATTTTCTTAGAGTATTGTATGCAGAGCTATTGTGCTTAAGATAGTGGGTACACCGATGCATTTTTGATTGTCTAAAAACATGAAGTTCCACAATTCTTAATTTCCTTTTTTCTGATATTACGATTGCAATTCGATTAAAAGTTTTTTTTCCCAGCAAGCCCGGGCAAATTAAACAATAGGGGCTAAGCGTGTATATTTAATTATACCTAAAATTGTTAGTTTATTTCTACTGACGTTCATTTTTCAGATTAATTTGGCAGAATATTTATTCATGGTCAAAAATAGTTACCACAGAATACTAAACTTTACCTATGAGCTGACGTACGTGAATACTTTAGAAGATATATAACACAAAAGTCTACATTACGTTCCTAGGCCATGAAAAAACGTACTTAGTTGGGGTTTTCGAAGCGACTCGCGCATATCAGTTTAATACGGCTAATTTTTGTGTTTCCGAAAAAAAAAAGACTCTCAGGTCACGACGGTCCGTGTTTGATTACAACTGTGAATTTGGGATTTATCGCATATTTTATTGGATCTAGACATCAGAACATCTTACAATTACAGAATTCAACATTCGATTAATTACAGCATTTAATCCTTATTTGAAACGACAGCAGCAAACAGGCCAACATGCAGTCACGTGTCAGGAGCAACAGCGTGGTTCGAAATTTGAAATGCTAATTACAGATTATACACAAGTACATATATTATTGATTTCTAAATTACAATTAAATTTAAAATATTAAAATATTTAAAATTGTAAAAGGTAAATTAAAATTTATAGGGGAGAGTGGGGCACCTTGGGACATAGCCCACCTTGGGACACCTTTATTTTCAGGCTTTAATTTGCAACCAGGAATTAGTTCTCATGTGTATTGATAGATGGCCTTCCTCTTCACTTCTCAAAGAATTTTGATGAAAATAGTGCTTATACGTAAGGAACAATTTCATTTTCTTTGTTTCGAATAACCCAAAATTACATCAATGTGCATTTTAAAAAGTGATTTTTTTTAATTTAAATATTTTAAAAAAAGTGTATTGTTATGAAAGAAAATTCATTTATTATTATTTCTATGCTAATAAATAAATTGTATTGTTAAGCCTAACTGTATAGTAGTTACCAAAAGATACTATGTAAAATGGGGCAGGTTGCAACATACATAGATAGGGCACCTTGGGTCATTTTAAAAAGTGTAAACAAATATCAATTCAAGCAAAATAATTAATATTTTGGTGCCTAATTTTTAATTGATTTAACATGTCAAAATATTAATTTATTAATCTTCTTTTCAGAAAAAAATGGTGAGAACTAGAAAAACAAACAGAAAGCATTCTGCTGTAAATGCTAATATGCTTGAATCAGCTGCAAATATAAGATTTGTTAAAAAAATGTATTAACTTGAAGAATTTTCATCTATTTCTCTTTTATAACAGTTAATAAAAATAATTTGAACAGTATGTTGTATTTGTTGTTTAATGTCCCAACCTACCCCATACAGTGGGGCAGGTTGGGATATTGGAAAGGTATTTTATTTCTTTTATTACTTTTTAACTAAATGAGATATTAAGTAGGTTTAATGTTTATAAGAAGCAGATATGATGACAATATATGCATGCATACTTATTTTTTTCAATTAGCTTTAAAAAAAAATCATAAAAATGTTTAACTGAAAAGTGTCTCAAGGTGCCCCGGTCTCTCCTACATTTAAAATGTATGAGTAGCTTTTTTCACTTTAACAACTTATTTTTTCAGAACCGTGTTTCTTATAACAGCATTGACCCTGATTCAAATATTTTCATTTTTCTGTCATCGGGGATTCTAGAGTTTGTCTATTTAAATTTGACCTAAATCCGCACGGTACTGAAAACTTTTAACATGCAGCCTTACTGTGTGCAAACAGTAATATTCAGCATTATTATTTTGCAAAACTTTGTATTTAATATGCTGAATTGTAATCTAATAGCTGTTCAAAAGTTTTGGAGCAATCTGAGGAGTTTCCGGAGTAATGAAATTTTCTCGTTTTTCTGGAGCAACTTCGGAGAATCCGGAGTACTTGGCATGTCTGCAGCAGTGGATTAGTTATAAATATGGATTAAATACAATGAATCTTTAATTGGACAAGCACTTTACATATCATTTATAAAATACTAAACTTACCAAAAGAAGCGAAGGTAAATTTACAAGCAGACGAGAAACTGATAACGAATGTGATCTTACTCACCTGGAAAAAAATGAAAAACAAATATAAGAAGTTATCTAGATTTAAACAAAACATATATTAAAATAAAACATATCAGAAATATTTTGCCACCATTTAAACACAGTTTGTGGAGCTGAATGGTTGATATGAAGCACTACGGTGGACCTTTTTGCTACACTAGGGCAAATGAGATCAGTAGCTACTGCTTAAAATCGATTTCGAACAGATACGAACATTCATGTAATCAATGGTATTCGAACACACGAACTCTGGTACGGAAGAGCAGCGGTCTATTTATTTCGACATCGTTCGATTCAAATTACAGAGGTAAAATATATCTCATAGCAAAGTATGGGGAGGGGTTAAGATTTAGAGAAATAAAAGGAATTTATATTCAATTTATTGAAATGAGAAAAATAGTAAATAAACAGCGCCGTAAAGAGACACTGATCATTTTAAATGACACGTATCTAAGCAAGAATGAAAACAGAAAAATAAATATATAAAAAATTTTATAATAATATCTATCATCATAATTTTTATAGATAATAATAGTTATTATTATAAATAAAATTAAAGTTAAAATAGATTATGAGGATTCGATATTCTAAAACAAATGTAAAAAACGTAATCATGTAGCAAATAAAAATATATAACATATATATTTATAGAACACTGGTTCTAAAAGTATTTGTTCGCTACTTATATATATATATATATATATATATATATATATATATATATATATATATATATATATATATATATATATATATATATATATATATATATATATATATATATATATGTACATATATATGTGTGTATAAATGTATACGTACATATATGTAATAAGACGGACTTCACGATGGGTGGGTGCAGTTATGGCCCATAAAAATAACACCGTTTTAGTTAAAGACGTTTATTAACAGATCGTTGGAGGACGGGTTCTCACTTCATTATAACGACAGGTCAAATTGAGGGGTCAGTTAGCATGAAGTTTTATGTAACAGGCCCTCAACACCTGGGTCAACATCTAAGTCAAAATATGTCGAAAAATTTCTAGGAAAATCTGACTGCGATAGCGTGCATCTCCTTTATGTTTGGGAAATTTCCTAAATTGTCTGCTAGGGCAACGTATAATTATAATAGGTTACACCCCTTCTTAGAGGGCGTAAACTGTAGCCCCAGTGGTCAATTAGGTTAGGGGTTAACAAGGGGAAAGCAAAAGGACACAGGAATGTTTGCCCTTGACTCAAGATTTTAAAACTCCTGAGAATTTTCTATGTATTATATATATATATATATATATATATATATATATATATATATATATATATATATATATATATATATATATATATATATATATATATGAAACGTGTTTTGTAAAAAGTATTCTTAGTATATATTTATGCATGTGTTTACCGAATGGAGAAACTCGTTATGTGTCTTGTAGACGGAAAAAATTATTTTGTTGTTATAATTTACAGATGTCATTATAAATGTATTTTTTACTCGTTTATTTATTAAAAATCCTGAAAAAAAAACACGATATTGTTTTTCTCTTTTTCATAGGAGGTAACGACTGCTATTTACACATACGACATATTTACACGAAGAATTCTCTCTTCCAAGTATTCTTTTGAGTGATTTTCTATTGTTCATATATTAGAAGTTGATATTGAGAAATGAAAACAAAGCAAAACAAAGAGATATAAAACAAAAGTTTGATACTGTTGTGTATCAATAGCAGTACCTATAAACATAGTTTAACAAAAGGTTTGTTTCTAGAAGATGTGATCTATACTGTAAACACAATCTTGGAACTTTACAATCGTCATATTTAAAAGAACCAAAAATAGCAACCCCTCATGCTACAACGTTCAGTTAATAAGCTCCAGACACAAAAATATATAGTATGTTTGTTTTAATATAGTTAATTCTACGTGTACTATAGGTAACACCAAAAAACATTTCAGTCCACTTGATAACGACTAATGTAGCCTCCACACTATGGCCAATTGTTCACCACTTCCTGATGGTGACCTTGAACGATGGTTTCATGGGTTTCATCCACACGCTGGGCCACTAATTAGCCGACAGCGTGGATTCGTCCATAGGGTCTACCATGCATTTTAGTTGCGCATCTGGCTGCCTTTGACCTATGGAGAAAAACCGCCTCCGAAGCCATCGTTCACCAAGGCTATTTTATCGTATGCCACCATCGACCATCGTCTTTAGTTTGGTCTTCTAAATTACGAAGACCTGCTTTGTGTGTTTGTGTTGTCTTAGAGCAAGGATGGGCAAACTTTTTTGGTCAAGGACCAAAAATCGAAAAAAAAAAATAATAAATTTGGTCAGCCAAGATAAATTTTTCTAAAATTTTAAAAAGAGTATACCAGTATTACGATTTTAATACGCTAATGAGATGAATGAAATTGCGATTTCATTTTTAAAAGTTCCTTATATTGAGGTTCGAAGTGAGATGTACTGATTTTAATGTAGCCTCGACACTATGGCCAATTGTTCACCATTTCCTGATGGTGACCTTGAACGATGGTATCACGGGTTGCATCCACACGCTGGGCCACTAAATGAGCCGAGAGCGTGGATTCGTCCATAGTGTATACTGCGCATATTAATTGCGCATCTGGCTGCCTTTGATCTTTGGAGAAAAACCGCATCAGAAGCCATCGTTCGCGAAGGCTATTTTATCGTCTGCCACCATTGACCATTGTCTTTAGTTTGGTTCTTGCTTCTAAATTAGGAGGGACAAGATAAATTTTTCCAAAATTTTTAAAACAGTATACCAGTATTGCTATTTTAATATGCTAATGAGATGAATGAAATTGCGATTTCACTTTTAAAAGTTCCTTATATTGAGGTTCGAAGTGAGATGTACTGATTTTAATGTAGCCTCGACACTAAGGCCAATTGTTCACCACTTCCTGATGGTGACTTTCAACGATGGTTTACGGGTTGCATCCACACACTGGGTCAGTAAATGAGCCGAGCGCAGGGATTCATCCATAGGGTCTACACCGCACTTTAATTGCGCATCTGCCTGCCTTTGATCTTTGGAGAAAAACCTCAGAAGCCATCGTTCACAAGGCTATTTTATCGTCTGCCACCATCGACCAGGAATAAGCCATACCCTCTCCAGACGGTTGTAATGGTTTGCCGTGGACCATAGTGTGGAGCGGCCTTAAGAATTATTTTCGAAGATTAAAAAATAATTTGTAATATTTTGACTAAATGATCTCAATATAAAATAAAATCCTGTATTTAACGATTTCAACATGACGTAATAAAACAAACACATATCAGCTAACAGAAAACTAGAATCTACATAAACTTCACCCGAATAATACACAAAAGCAAAATGTACACTAAAAAACTATTCCACTGTGTATTTTTATGAAACTATCAAGCAAGTCTACATATAAAGCAAACAGTTCATTCCATTATCTTCTAAAAGAAAGTTAAACAATAGGCATGTTCTAAAAATGCGTGTAACACACATGCATATAAATGCAACCTTATATAATTTACTAAGCGAAGACTGTAATGTTATAATAGAAGAGAAAATAAAGAAAATGAGATTCTTTATATTTGCTTAGAAATTAAAGCTTGTGTAAATAGGGTACAAAAAGTAAATATACATTCACCTAACATATTTTTGTTTGGAGACTCTACATGTGAATGTATTTGCTAAGATAAAATGCCTACTTTAAATTCATGGTTACGGTGAATTTTATATTTGTTTATGTCATAGGATAGAGGCGCAGCCACGGGTTACTAGAATACAAAATAATAAAAGAAAGAGAAACTTTAAATTCTTTAAAATTTATCTTTTTTTAAATGGGAATAACTTAATATATTCAGGGTATCTGCCAAAATAAAATTTTTCAAATCCATGACTTTTCGTGACTTTCCCTGATTTAGCGGATCATTTTCCATTACTTTAAAAAGCTTTCGTTAAAGTATATATGAATAAAACTTCTGATGTACATACAAATGAAATATATGCTTTTAGAGAAATTACAGGACTTTTATCATAAAGAAAAACTATAAACTTACTTTATAAGTGTTAATAAACTCACATGCATAAAAATAAATTGTTGTATCTACATACCTACGTTTAATCATATAGCAATTTTTCAATCAAAATGCTTCCAATTTGAATTCAGGGTACTTTGGTATTATCCAGGTGACCATGAATAATAGCCAAATATAACCCTATAATGTTTATATACAATATTCCTAGAGATAAACTTATATTTTGTGCAATAATCTTAACTAATTTTCATTAAAAAATAATTATTATTATATTAATAAAATTTTAATGTGCAATTTAAGAAAAAACCAGAATAATATACATTTACCCACCCATTAAGCTTTCTTGCTTTGAGTTACCTCGGTGAACAAATTTTACTTGGCAATAGGGTCAATAGGATAATAAATAAATACCAAACTCAGTAACTTCAGCCAGATGAAAAGTAAAAATAGAATTAAACAATTCAATGCATTTTTTTAATCGGTAGTTTAGCGGATCCATGACTTTCCATGACTTTTACTCATTTTACTTGAAAAATTAAGACTTTCCATGACAAAATTAATCCATTGTCTAAATCCATGATTTTCCATGACTTTCCAGGTGCGCGGAAACCGTGTATATTCTCAACAATACAATGCAAATATGCAAAACTCTTTAGTTACGTTAATTTTTTGCTCATTACACTGAAGAAGAATATTAATCAACTTCTTAACTAAGGTGTTCAAAGATGACCGTATCCGTATTATTTATATTTATTCTTTTGCTCATGATGTTAAAGAAGGAAACAAATCAATGTCTGAACTAAGTTCCTCAATCATGACTTTATGCTTATTTATGTTAATTTATAGTTCATAATACAAAAGAAATTAATCACTGCCTTATTTAAAAATGTTTAATGATGACCCTTTGCATAATCTTAATTTTTGCTAATTTTTTTGCTCATAACACAAAAGAAGAAAATTAATCAACGCCATAACTAAGGAGTTCAATGATGTCTTATGCGTAGTATTCTTTACTTACGTTAATTTTTTGCTCATAATACTAAAGAATAAAATTAATGAAAGTCTTAATTAAGGTGTTCGAGGATGACTCAATGCGTATTCTTTATTTACGTTAATTTTTTGCTCATAATACTTAAGACAAAAACTAATCAACGTCTTGGGTAAGGTGTTCGATGATGAATCAATGCGTATTCTTTATTTACGTTAATTTTTTGCTCACAATACTAAAGAAGAAAATTAATCAACCTCTTAACTAAGGTGTTCGATGATGTCTTATGCGTATTCTTTATTTACGTTAATTTTTTGCTCATAGTACTAAAGAAGAAAATTAATCAACGTCTTAACTAAGGTGTTCAATGATGTCTTATGAGTATTCTTTATTTACATTAATTTTTTGCTCATAATACTAAAGAAGAAAATTAATCAACGTCTTAACTAAGGTGTTCAATGATGTCTTATGAGTATTCTTTATTTACGATAATTTTTTGCTCTGAACGTCTTAACTAAGGTGTTCAATGATGTCATGATGTCTTATGAGTATTCTTTAATTACATTAATTTTTTGTTCATAATAATGAAAAAAACTTATCAATGTCTTTCTTAACTACGTTTTTTTTTTTTTTTTTTTTTTTTTTTTTTTTTTTTTTGAGGGGGGGATTGGAGCGTTACGGACTACTGTCTTGCTACACGATGCTAATAAGACCGGGACCTACTGCTTAAGGCCGATTCCGATCAGCTACAAACATCAATGCCATCAGCGGGAAATTTGAGAAATACTGAGAAAGAAAGGTGCGTCTAGAATAGTTACTAAAATAGTTACGGATGGAACACCAAAAGCGTCAGGTTGAAATATAAAAATTTTAAGTGTAAAAATAAGAATTTATTACAATAAAAAAGGGGTAGGAGTCATAGTGAAATAAAATAGTTATTCAAATGTAAAAAAAAAAATCATTTGATTATGAATGATTATGCTTAGCGCGACTTTTTCAAAACTAAAACCATATACTTTTGATCAAATTCTGTCTTTTATAAGTCCTTTGTCTCCTTAAACTGGAGTGATGTGTCTAAAAGACGGGAAACGAAAAATCCGTTCTAAATAGCATATCTCTCTCCCATTCGTAATAAAGGCTGGCTCCCCAAAACTGTCCATAATTGGATTTAATAATGGGAAACAATTTGACAGTACATTTCCACGGTTTCCGAACAATGGGTTAGCGCCCCGATGCCACCCACGCAACTGAAAAAGAACTCCGTATTTAGGCAAGGGAAAAATTCGCTTTCAGTTGAACGGCCTTTACAAGCGTAGCGTATCGCCAAAAGAGAAATCGCCAAGAAATGTGGAAGGAAATGGCATCTCGCGTGCCCAACACAAAAGATAACGAGCTCATTGTTTACGCAGGGACAATCTGCGGATTATGCACACAAAACGTGCGTGGGATCGGGGCTTTTGACGCGATTTCTCGAATGTCAATAAAAGGGCAGTACTTGTCGGGGACTTGAGTGGCGAAAAGAATACAGCGCTATTTAAGGGCTGGCCATGTCGGAGAGCCACTAAATTCAAATTGAGGAGATAGCCTTTCACCCAAGCATAAATCACTAGCGCGACCTTTCAAATTTTCACACTGGTAAACTGTGCCTTACACATTCGGACTTCAATACCAGAGTACGTTGGCTCGAATACCCCTGCTTGCATGGCTGTTTCTAGCCGTTCGGAATCGGCTTTAGGCAGTAGGTCCCCATCTTATTTACCCCCCCCCATGTTCATTAGACAGCATTAGACCTTAAACATTAGACCTTCGCACTCCCGACCAATTCTAGCTCATTTATTGTAATGGGTAAAATAAAAAATCTCCTATATAATAATAGTCTAACTTATCTGTCCGTCTGTCTTCGAAATTAGGAAGTGGTT
>CM063509.1:72721625-72726625 GCA_032207245.1 Pardosa pseudoannulata | reverse complement strand
TCCAAATTTTACTGTTTATGTATAATCATAATATAAACTGACAATATAAAAGAACAAAATAAAATTAAAACTTAAAACTATGAAGTTGATTATCCAATAATGTTACATCAAAATAAAGATAGTAATAACAACGAAATTAAGACACATTTATATTTGTAACAAACATATATTATAGAAAATAACATAATTATCAAATGGCTTTGGCATTAATACTAATCTAAAAATGTGCGATACTTGTCGCAAGGAAAGGAAAAGTAACAAAAAAGAACTTTCACCTGACTTCATGGGAAAAAAAAAGAATTTTCACATAAAAAAAGCACTTTAAAGACTTTTTTCCATATTGAAAAATAAAAGGAGTTTTAAAGCAATTCCGAATACCATACGAACCTTGTAAATGAATAAAATTATTCATCTGTCAGCATTTATTAAAGAAAAGCTAATTATTAAGTGGAATTTATATTAATTATATAATAAATATAATTAAATAATTACAAAATTAATATATATCATAATTATCAATTGGTTTTGGTATTAATACTATTTTAAAAATGTGCGATATTAATTATGCGCGAGGAAAAAAAGGGAACAAAAAAAAGAACTTTCACATAAAAAAGCACTTTAAAGACTTTTTTACACATTGAAAAAAAGAAGTTTTAAAGCACTTTCAATCATCGAACGAACCCTTTAAATGAATAAATTATTTATCTGTCAACATTTATCAAAGAAAAGCTAATTATTAAGTGGAATTTATATTAATTATATAATTACATATATCATAATTATCAATTGCTTTGGTATTAATACTATTTTTAAAATGTGCGAGAGGAAAGAAAAAGAAACAAAAAAAGAACTTTCGCCTAATTTCATAAAAAAAGAACTTTCACATAAAAAAGCACTTTAAAGACTTTTTTCAATATTGAAAAAAAAAGAGTTTTTAAGCACGGTACGAACCCTGTAAATGGAAAAAATTATTTATCTATCAACATTTATTAAAGAAAAGCTAATTATTAAGAGGAATTTGCATTAATTATATACTTAATATATATCATAATTATCAGTTGGCTTTGGTATTAATACTATTTAAAAAATGTGCGATATTAATTATGCGCGAAGAAAAAAAAGGAACAAAAAAAAATTTTCACATAAAAAAAGCACTTAAAAAACTTTTTTCCATATTGAAAAAAAGGAGTTTCAAAGTTCTTTTAAGCATCGTACGAACCCTATAAATGAATAAAATTATTTATCTGTCAACATTTATCAAAGAAAAGTTAATTATTAAGTGAAATTTATATTAATTATATAATTATATATATTATAATTATCAATTGCTTTGGTATTAATACTATTTTAAAAATGTGCAAGAAAAAGGAACAAAAAACGAACTTTCGCCTAATTTCATATAAAAAAAAGAACTTTCATATAAAAAAGCACTTTAAAAACTTTTTTCCATATTGAAAAAAAAAAGGAGTTTTAAAGCACTTTCGATCAACGTACGAAGCCTGTAAATGGATAAAATTATTTATCTGTCAACATTTATCAAAGAAAAGATAATTATTAAGAGGAATTTGCATTAATTATATAATTAATATAAATCATAATTATCAATTGCTTTGGTATCAATACTATTTTAAAAATGTGCGAGAGGAAAGAAAAAGGAACAAAAAAAAAAGAACTTTTACATAAAAAAGCACTTTAAAGACTTTTTTCCAAATTGAAAAAAAATATTAGTTTTTAAGCACTTTCGAGTACCGCAGGAACCCTGTAAATGGATAAAATTATTTATTTGCCAGCATTTATCAAAGAAAAGCTAATTATTTTGTAGAATTTATATTAAAAGGAGGGAATTACACTGAAAAATAAATAAGATAAACGAACAGTAGGCTTTCTTATCTACTTCTCAGTGCGTAAAATAAGGGCATTAAATGAAAAAAAATAATGCTTTTGTTTATCTGCCTTTTTGAAAAAAAAAAAAAATCCTTGTGCCATTTTTATAGGTTTCAAATTTAACGTTATGAAACAAACTTCTAAATAAATAGAAACAACCCCTGCCGGTATCATTACGTTTAATTCAAATTCGTCATTTCACGCATAGCAATGGCTGACTGTAACAAACGATTTCATTTTCTTCATAATTTTGAAATCCAAGTGAACAATGGGGTATTACTCAAAAAGCTATCGTGACTCGGCATTATCTACAAACGAGTCCGGGGTTACTTTTTATTTCGAGGCACGGATTTTCACTTACCTGAAACATTATCCCATTCGAAGTCGCTGCTGGCAGCGTGGGCCACGCTGCGTCTAGGAATTCCCATGCACGAACTGAAGAAAACTCTTGCAAATCTACCACGGAAGGGATTTTTGTCCTCGAACGATAAGTCCTCGCAGGAACTGCTCAAAAAAGCAGCCATGGTCTGTGGTTACATAGTGCAGACTAGCGACTGGCATCAACAACACAAAAGATGTTAAAGCAGGCGATTTCTGGGAGTCGAGGACCAAACAATCTTTCCAAACTAACGCAAAAACAATTGCTGCATATACATCAAAGGATTATCCGTGCAGGTGGAAATAAAGCAGAAATTATTCCAGTGGTCAGTCTTGAACTGAGAACAAAATCACGAGATACCAAAACAATCCACTTTACTTAATCTTGGGTAAAACGGCAATTTCTCAGCGTTTCAATTGTAAACAAACGACAATCTGATTATAGTGGATTACGATCTAAGAACTGGTTATAAAAATTCAAAGAGAAAAAAAAAGTTCATAACAAAATCCTTATCCGAAGTTAAAAATAAGATATTCAGTAAGATTAATGAATAAAAATTTCATAAAATAAAATCTCATAAGATTTATAAAACTTTAAAAATGATGAAAATTTTCGTAAACTTGAAATAAACTTTCAATTCCAAGAATAAAGAAGTTACAGTCTATATATATTTCAATTTCAACGAAGAAAGCAACAAATCACAAGATATGGTAATATCACTGTATTCGATGATAACATGAGAGATAAACACCGCTTCAAACTTGAACTTCTTTTTTATAATTAAATCACACAATTTCTAATAATAACTACTGGTAATTTGCTCTCATTCCAACAAAACACGTGAACACAGTTGTAATCCAATTCACAAAGGCGCGCGCACACACAAACACACTTAATTTTCATTCATGGTGCAGGGAAAATATATAGAACTATCTTGGACATGTCCCAAAGAAAGTTACCGTCTCTTTCACAACGAGCAGTTAAGTAAGAGAGTCGGGAGCGCGCTACTTCCACAGCAGTCCAGGTGATCATTTTTTGCAGCTGCTCTCTCCGCTCTGCGCATGCCCAGAGTAAGAACCGTTGAGGGGGGACATTTTCCGTGTTTGTTCAAAGAGTAAAAATAGTAAAATGCAAGTTTTTAGCCAGCTTTCTGTGTTCACTTGAGCACCTCACTCTGGTGCGGAAATCGACAATTTCGGAGAGGAAAAAAAATGTATACACTAATTATATCAGCTGGAAAATAATTTTCTCCGAATTAGACTGAAATGAATCAATCAAAATGTATTCTCAGCTCTTCAAATATTATCTTCAGACTGGACATATAAACACACTAATGAATATCGGCAGTTTCGGAGAGGAAAAATGTATACACTAATTATATCAGCTGGAAAATAATTTTCTCCGAATTAGACTGAAATGAATCAATCAAAATGTATTCTCAGCTCTTCAAATATTATCTTCAGACTGGACATATAAACACACTAATGAATATCGGTAGATATGGAGATGAAAAATTAAGGTATACACTAATTACATCAACTTGAAAATATTTTTCTTCGAATTAGACTGAAATGAATCAATCAAAATGCATTCTCAGTTCTTCAAATATTTTCTTCAGACTGGGCATATAAAACACACTTCTAAATATCGGCAGTTTTGGACATGAAAAATTAAGGTATACACTAATTACATCAACTTGAAAATATTTTTCTCCGAATTAGACTGAAAATGAATCAATCAAAATATATTCTCAGTTCTTCAAATATTTTCTTCAGGCTGGGCATGTAAACACACTAATGAATATCAATAGATATGGAGATGAAAAATTAAGGTATATACTGATTACATCAACTGGAAAATATTTTTCTCATAATTAGATTGAAAATAAATCAAAATGTATTTTCAGTTCTTTAAATATTTTCTTCAGACTTGGCATGTACACACTACTGCATATCGGCAGTTTTGGAGACGAAAAATTAAGGTATACACTAATTACATCACCTGGAAAATATTTTTCTCCGAATTATATTGAAATGAATCAATCAAAATGTATTCTCAGTTCTTCAAATATTTTCTTCAGATTGGGCATGTAAACACACGTCTGAATATCGTCAATTTTGGAGACGAAAAATTAAGGTATACACTAATTATATCAACTAGAAAATATTTTTCTCACAATTAGATTGAAAATGAATCAATCAAAATGCATTCTCAGTTCTTTAAACATTTTCTTTAGACTAGATATTTATACAAATTACTGAATATCAAGAAACTATAAACACATGTTACTAGCTTAAATGCTTCCAAAGTTACTTTAGCATAATCCCAATGCTTATTCAGTGCAGACGAAAAAATATTTTAAGACGTTCTTCCACCAAAATAATATAGGATCCTAATGATAATTTCTGCTTTCCTTCAATTCATTTTTTACCTATGCCATTTTCACACAGAGTAAAATATATGCAAAAACAAATGCATCGTGCAAAAAGCTTAATCCTTTTTTTAACCCTTGCCTTTCTGTATGAAGTATACAGTCGTTTAATAATAAGAAATATTGAGGTAAAAATCCTTTTGACTGCAAAGAATTTTTCACAAAAACACAAACAAGATCATAGCTTGGGTCCTAATTCTTGCAAACAAATGTCGATGTCTATACACTTGGTTATACTTTTGTAATTTATTGATTAACTAGATTTAGTCAAATCTACAAATAGTTGTCCTCAAATTATACCGTAAT
>CM063509.1:72704125-72711625 GCA_032207245.1 Pardosa pseudoannulata | reverse complement strand
AAATATTGAAATAATTGTGATTTGTTTTTTTAAATAAATAGTTTGCGTTAAAAGAATATTTAATTTGTTCTTTAAATTTACATCTTATTGAGTTTGCACTATCCAATTACAAAATAATGGAATGTATTTAGATTAAAATTTATATATTTAATTTTAAGTAATCAGTGTGTAGGATATACTAGATAGATAAGATGTTGCTTCTTATAACAAACTATTCTATGTATATTGCAAAAAAACGTAAAAACAAGAATTAAAATTAGTATTCAGAAAAAAATAAAAAAAATCCGATTTAAATAAAAAAAAATCTGATTTTTTTTGGTTTAAAAAAAATATCATGATTTTTTTCCAACCCTGATTTTATCCCTACAGTTATCCCTACAGTTATTTTTTTCCTTCTGAAATTGAAATTTTTTTTTTCGAAATTATTATTTATGCGATATTTTACATAATGCGGGAATCAAAGTTAAAAGTTGTAAAATCATACAATTAAAGTTTCTAAAAGCGTGTTGTAACTCAGCTAGCAATATCACAGATCTCATATCCGGAAGGTTGCGAGTTCGAAGCTCGAGCTGACCAAAGATCCACCATGTAAATTAATGGCGGTTGAAGATCATTAAATACATTCAAAGTCGAACTTCTGGGGATCCTGGGTGATTCTAAGTAAGAAAATATTTTCTGAACATCCTACAAAATTGTCTGAAAAAGTATACTAATTTAAAATTAAAAATACTAATTTAAATTACTACTAATTAGCTACTAATTTAAAATTTAAACTGTATTAAGTTTAATTTCTGGATGCCAACAAAACGGTTGGACCTGGAATGGATAGAGGCATCCATATTGGATTCTTCATGGTTAGCAAAATTCAAAGCTAGTAAAGTTTATCTTCTCCTAAACTAATTCTAAAATAAATTCGTATAAATATGCTTCATATCACAGCAAAAATTACTGCCGACTTTAAAACTTTCAAAATCCACACTTTCCTACCTTTCAAGCATCTAATGCCATTATATCAAGCCCTACTTTCCCCGGTTAAGATCAGGCGATTAAGTTTATCACATAATAAATAGGTCAAAATAACATTTTTTCTAGCATTACGGCGTCATTCCTTTAACATCTCATTTAATCATTTCTTTTTCTAAATTATTTAAATATCGTCTGCATTATTTTCCTACGTTTTATCACTGAACTTATATATTTCGTAAATAAGACTCTTTTATATTTGGCTTAAATAATCGATTAGGTACATATGTGATAATTTTAAATTTAATCATCGATTATTTTTTGTGGCAATGAAAATTTTATCACCGGTATTAACAACAAATTCTTTTCATTAAAGTCTTGGAGTTTATTTCACGGTTTAATAACATCTAGCGTTTAAGTTATATATCTTTGAAAATTAAGAGGTTTGTTCGTTTGTGTGTTTGTTTTTTATACATAACCACACGGTTTGACTAAATGAATTCAACGTGATTCTAAACTGCATTCACAGTATCGGAAGACTTTAGAGGAGTATGAAGATAAACAAATTATTGAGCGCGTACCAGATAATTCAGCCAAAAAACAAACCATTTTTTTTACCTGCTTCATAGGTTACTTTACAATTCCGGAAAATTTAAAATTTTGCTGATGCCATCATATGACGGACTAAATGCTAGTAAGAAATAAAAATATTTTTTATGATTTTTTTAATCTTAATATTCAACAGTTTAACAACAAGGAAGGGGAAATTCTCCCAATATAGGTCGGATTGTAACTTTAACTATGCGTCTCCACGCTGCCGAGGGAGAACTGAAAAATAAAATATTATAAAAAAATTTTTAAATGTCGATTTTAATCCCAGATAATAAATTTCCCCCACTCTTTTATTTATTCATAAATCTTTCCAATGAAACAATTACTTTAAAATATTTTAAAGCGATTTTATTCATATATTTTTTTAAAGAAATATTTATTTATCAGAGATAAACAATGCAATGCTTCTTCCATTACCCACAATTTTTTTTTTTAGCTGCAGAAACCAGGGCTTCGAACCGGAACTGAACCGTAAACCGAAAACCGGAAAAAACCGTTATTTTGGTCGGAACGAAAACCGGAACTGAACCGAAAAAAATATCGGTTTATTTCGGTTCGATATATCTTTCAGTCATTTTGTTACTGTTACCAACTTATCAATATTTTCTAATTTAACGTCAACTTTATAATTATCATTACATGTATACTGCTTCTCGATTTCCTATTTTGATATTTGTTGAAAGAGCGTTTTCAGGTTTGAAATTTATTCTCCGAGACAACAGAAGTAATCTCAGTGAAACCACGTTAGAAGATATATTAATAATTAGAGGCAATTTTCATATGTTAAATAAATAATATATTTTTTACATAATTATTGCAAGGCCAAGTGCACGATGTGAGAGTCAAACGACGAATGTGGGTAATCATGAACCTAGTTGTCAAATGCGATTTTGATAATGGATAACAATGCCAATGCTCGCCGCTCTTATCGTACCTGCTGTTTGTATCAATTCACATAGTGTACCAATTAAAAAAAGAATAAAATCTTCTAAATTTTGATAGAATTACATTTTTTGTTTATGATAGAATTATATTTTTAGTACAAATAAGAATATACATAAAATGAAATTATTCATTTGGAACTGAAACGAAAACAGTTATTTTTGGCGGAGCGAAAACCGGAACTGAACCGAAAACCGTTATTTTTGGCGGAGCGAAAACCGGAACTGAACCGATATTAATTTTTTAGTTGAACCGGAACGAAAACCGGAACAAAATAAAATTACGGTTCGAAGCCCTAGCAGAAACAGTAACTTAAAAACAGCCAAACTGAGCGATAAAGCGCCAAATATTAGGAAAGAGTAATTTGAAACATACAATTGCGCCATCTGTATATAAAAAAAGGAAACATCTTTCATGAAGGAAACTCCGTGAGCAGGTACTAGACTTACTTTTTTTTTTTTATCCCAACCGAGGAAGTTATTATTTACTTTTTTTTACGATCGTGAAAAAAAGTGAGCAATGTATTGTTGCAGACATAAGGCATCAGAGCATACCATACTAGTATTTTTTTTTTTTAAAGACGAATTCTTTTTTTTCCGTAGATTTTCACAAGCGTAAATTTACGATGACTGGTTTTGTATGTGATGTTTCGTGCGTTAAAAGACGCTGTCTTTTATTTTATATCATTAGACAGACAGGAAATGAAGCTTTTTTTAGCGTTCTTATCTTGCGAACGATATGGTCGTGAGTTTACTAGAATCACCCCAAAATCAGATAGGCAGAAAAAAATGTAACAGTACAGACATTCATATTAGATAAATGTAAATTTTCTTTCTTTCTTTTAAGAAAACACAGCACTTTTCGAACCGATAAATCTTCATTATAAACACCATTTTTTCTTTTTCAAAATCATCATAAAAAATAAATTCTGTTTTTATTTTTAAATAACTTTTTTTACAATGAGGAATTTACACATGTGGGGGATTCGAACAACTTAGTATTTTTCTGATAATTCCAGACTCGTATATTCCAAAAATGTTCTCAAAAATGTAAAAGACTGGGTCCATCATTTAAAAAATTATTTTTAAATTTAAGCGAAAATCACGTGACATCAAAATGCTCCGTGATAGGTTGTGACGTCGTCGTTCACGTTGTCCAATATTTTCTTATTGCTTGTAAGCGAGCACTATTTTCCGATTTTGTTTTTGCAAGTTCCTGAAATTTTCTAGCTATCAGAATTTATTTTTATTTAAACCTGAAGGTCCATTTTATCGATCTAGATAGCTTAGTTATCTCAATTTGTCATAAATGTCTCTTCTACCTGGATTTACCAAAGGACAGTCGGATAACCTCCCGAAAATTGACAGCATGTCAATGTTTTCGTTCTTGGGAAAAAAAAAAAAAAACCTGGATTTTATGGGAGCAGAAATACGGGGAATTAAAACCCAAAGGTATGTAAAATCATTTATATATTTATCCAATTTTATAATGTATTAATGTGTATTAATATTTTATTCGTGCTAAGCACAGCTCTTCTGTTTGTAGACACAGACAAGTCAAATAAATATACATATATCATATACACACATTTGTAATAGCATCGCTTTTTATAAATAGAGATAGATGTAATATGTTAAAATAAATATTAGAGGAGGTATTTATTGTGAGACCGGGACCTTTATGTATTCTATCGTTTACAATTAACTATGACTTTTTTTGTCTTCTATCGTTTAAAATTTAAATTAGAAAACATGAGAATTTCTCATTATTTTAAATAAAACTTGTTGGAAAGGTTCATCGATAAAAAGAACATATCGATACAAATTATTTCGGTCGTAACCGCATTTCATTTTATGTAAATATATTGCGTCAGTCATGATATAAATTAACTTCCCCGATAGGCTCCGGGGCTTGTCCTGCTTTTGCCTTGTCACTTATTCTGATGTTAATAAATATGTAGGTAAGCAAAATCGACGTACTGTGTTTAAAAATGCTTTCTTAAATTTGATTTTAATGCCTTGTATATATATATATATATATATATATATATATATATATATATATATATATATATATATATATATATATATATATATATATTGTCATTCGATCTGGACGAATAAACATCCATGAAATTTACCCCAACAAAACTAAAATAATTAATTTTCTTAGGTCATTTACTATATTTTTCAAAAAATCTAGAAAAATTTGTACCTAATAAAAAAAAAATAAATTCACTTAGCCCAAGATAACTTCCTGAAATATATAAGAGTAGAAATTAAATTTTTATATTAAATTGAAGCTAATTATCTTTTTAATGTTTGAACCTCAGTGGCATTTATCCAAATAATATAATTTGTTTTACAGCAGAATAAATACTACAACTTTAATTTATTAGTTTTCAATTCTTTTTAAATCACAATATTAAAATTCAGATATCATCCAGCTCTAGTTTTGACACCCAAAAATTAACCTTAATATAGTTTTTTTTTTAAATTAGTAGCCTATTAGTATTAGTTTTTTAGAAAAATGTGTAGGATGTTCAGAAATTATTTTCTTACTTAGAATCACCCATGAGTAGGGCAGAGGTGGGCAAACTATTTTCATTTTCGACCTCCTTCGACCTATAATTTTGTCGCGACCCCTGGTTAGAAAGTACACGTTTTGTTTAATCGTCAACGAAGCGATATTGAAAATATTTCTGGGATTTGCTCTAACAGGGTGTTTTAGAGTGCCTTGACGTCATCGATTGAAATAGCGCCTTTTTAAAATAACGCATCAAACTTATAAACTATCACAAAAAAGTTATAAAAGTTGTAACGTTATAAAAATCAGTCAATGAATCAACACATAAGGTTCTTATATTTGCAACTCTATAATAAGGTGATATATATTAGAACACATTAATACATTGATATTTGGTAAACGATAAATCCCAATATTAAAATTCAGATATCATCCACATCTAGATTTGGCTTCCAGAAATTAAACTAAATATAATTTTTATTTTAAATTAGTAGCATATACTTTTCAGAAAATATTTTCTTACTTAGAATTACCCATGGAAGCACACTAGTATATCGCTTTATTAATCGTTTTTTTTTTCTCAGTAAAAGCTGGAGACAAGAAACGAACTATAACAGAATATGTATAATCCTAACAGATAATATCCTTCCACAATATTGTCGTTGTTTTACTGAGAGAAAATTGCATTTCTCAACCCCTAAAAAACGCCGTACAGGTAAGAGAGGTGAGTAACAAATTCCTGTTACCAAGAAATATTCATTGTTATTTTCCACGGGGTTTCTCCGAGATAAGAAAAAAGAGACGTACACGGGAGAAAGTCCCAGTAATTCAAATATTTTGCATTTAGCATTAAGTACAATGTGCAACAAAGAGTTGCGACAACCACTGTGCAACAACCCCCCAAAAACGTCGTACAAGTTAGAGAGGTGAGTAACAAATTTCTGTTACCGAGAAATATTTATTGTTATTTTCCACGAGGTTTTCCGAGATCAGAAAAAAGAAACGTACATGGGAGAAAGTCGCAGAAATGAAAGTCCCAGTAATTCAAATATTTTGCATTTATCATTAAGTACACTGTGCAACAAAGAGTTGCAACAACCACTGTGCAACAATCCCCCCAAAAAAACGTCGTACAAGTAAGAGAGGTGTGTAACAAATTCCTGTTACCGTGAAATATTTATCATTATTTTCCACGGGGTTTCTCCGAGATCAGAAAAAAAGAGACGTACATGGGAGAAAGTCACAGTCATTCAAATGTAAGTCGAATATTTTGCATTTAGCATTAAGTACACTGTGCAACAAAGAGTTGCAACAACCACTGTGCAACAATCACCAAAAAACGTCGTACAGGTAAGAGAGGTGAGTAACAAATTCCTGTTACCAAGAAATATTTACCATTATTTTCCACGGGGTTTCTCCGAGATCAGAGAAAAGAGACGTACATGGGAGAAAGTCGCAGAAATGAAAGTCCCAGTAATTCAAATGTAGGTCGAATATTTTACATTTAGCATTAAGTATACTGTGCAACAACCCCCCAAAAAAGTCGTACAGGTAAGAGAAGTGAGTAACAAATTCCTGTTATCTAGAAATATTTATCCTTATTTTCCACGGGGTTTCTCCGAGATCGGAGAAAAGAGAAGTACATGGGAGAAAGTCGCAGAAATGAAAGTCACAGTAATTCAAATATAGGTCGAATATTTTGCATTTAGCATTAAGTACACTGTGCAACAAAGAGTTGCAACAACCACTGTGTTACCCCCCCCCCAAAAAAAAAAAATGTCGTACAGGTAAGAGAGGTGAGTAACAAATTCCTGTTACCGAGAAATATTTATTCTTATTTTCTACGGGGTTTCTCCGGGATAAAAAAAATGGCGTACATGGTAGAAAGTCGCAGAAATGAAAGTCACAGTGATTCAAATGTAGGTCGAATATTTTGCATTTAGTATTAAGTACACTTTGCAACAAAGAGTGGTAACAACCCCCCAAAAACGTCGTACAGGTAAGAGAGGTGAGTAACAAATTCCTGTTATCTAGAAATATAAATCCTTATTTTCCACGGGGTGTCTCCGAGACCAGAACAAAAAGAGACGTACAAGGGAGAAAGTCTCAGAAATGAAAGTCTCAGTAATTCAAATATAGGTCGAATATTTTGCATTTAGCATTAAGTGCACTGTGCAACAGAGAGCGCCTAGCCTGTAAATGGAAATAAACGCAAAATGAGTTTCACCTTGCCCGAATAGTACTTTTTTTTAAGTGACAAGGTTAATTTGAAAAAGTCTTTAGGCTTGCTTACAATTTATGCGTAAATCCGGAACCATTGTGACGGTTAAATACAAGCACGGTTTCAGTACAAGCACGCCATGACTACGGGCGGCAGAAACATTGACCGTGTTCCAAAACACGGGGGACGCAGTTCCGCCAACATCGCCAGCTACATTCTGCGGGAACATTTACCAA
>CM063509.1:72696625-72699125 GCA_032207245.1 Pardosa pseudoannulata | reverse complement strand
TTGCATTGCAAAAACTGAACGACAAGATTAGTTTTTATTTTTCTGTTGTGGATATGTTTTCCCATACCACAACTGCTTTATCGATGCGGTAATGCATTCGGTAATTTAATTGTTCTCTGCAAGCTATAAATAAAAGAATTAAGACACACCTGTGCATAACATGTTTGGATCAAAAATACTTTTAAAAAATTATTTTCTGTTCTCTGTCTGTTTTGATATTTAAGACCATGATTTCTTTATTTTATGTTTGCTGTCTACTAAGAACAGAAAAGAAGAAAGTTGATTGATTTGATCGTTTATTTCTTTTACATCAAATCTGCTTTCGTGTTTTACGTCTCGGTTCAGAGATTTTAGAAAATGACATCCGCTTCCTATCAAAGAATATAGACACAGAAAGGAAGAAAGTCGCCTTAGAGATAATGTAAACACGCAAGCGGAAGAAGTGATCTCCTATAGACTTGACAGGAAAACAACTTTTCAGGCTCCTGTTCAGATTCATCTTCGTATTCTCGAGAGTATTTCTTCGGATTCTGTAAAACTAATCCATTTAAAACTGTCCAAATGTCTTCTGCAGTATCACTATCACTGTCAAGTTCACTATCTATTATTCTCATCTTTCGTCTTCTTTATCCTCTTCATCGCTATCATCATCACTGCTCGAGTTCTCTCTATCATCAGGATCTCCGTGTATAGATGTAACTTTCTCACTAAGCAACTCTAACTCAAACTCGTCTTCTCTCGAGCTTATTTCATTACTAAGTTCAATGCTAATGGAAATTAGAGACTTCAACTCTTTTAGTACTTTTGCAACAGCTGTCAAGTTCCAACTAACACCGAAAATGCAGTCCGATTTATGGTTCCGCACTGATTTCAGACAAGAAACTGGAAGACAACATTCTGTAAAACTAATCCATTCAGAACTGTCCTAATGTCTTCTGTAGTATCACTATCGTTGTCACATTTACTATTATTCTGATGTTTCGTCTTCTTTATCCTCTTATTCATCACTATCATCATCACTGCTCAATTTCTCTCTATAATCAAGATCTCTGTGTATATCTGCAACTTTCTCCGTAAGCAACTCTAACTCAAACTTGTTTTCACTCGAGTTTATTTTCATTGCTAAAGTTCAATGATAATGGAAATTAGAGACTTCAACTTTTATAGTCCTTTTGCAACAGCTGTCAAGTTCGAACTAACACCGAAAATGCAGTCCGGTTTATGGTTCCGCACTGATTTCAGACAAGAAACTGTAAGGCAAGATTCTGTAAAACTAATCCATTCCGAACAGTCTGAATGTCTTCTGCAGTATCACTATCACTGTCTATTATTCTCATCTTTCGTCTTCTTTATCCTCTTCATCACTATCATCATCATCACTGCTCGAGTTCTCTCTACCATCAAGTTCTCTCTGTATAGCTGTAACTTTCTCGCTAAGCAACTCTAACTCAAACTTGTCTTCACTTGAGCTTATTTCAATACTAAGTTCAAGGCTAATGGAAATTAGAGACTTGAACTTGTATAGACCTTTTGCAACAGCTATCAAGTTCGAACTAAGACCAAAAATGCAGTCTGGCATGGTTCCGCCCTCATTTTAGACAATATTCTGTAAAACTAATCCATTCAAAACTAAGGATTCACCATCTAAGGTCTTCTAAAGATTCACCATCACTGTCACGTTCACTGTCTATTATTATTCTGATCTTTCGTCTTCTTTGTCCTCTTCCTCACTATTATCATCACTGCTTGAATTCTCTCTACCAACAAGCTCTCTGTGTACAGCTGTAACTCAAACTCGTCTTCACTCGAGCTTATTGTATAACTAAGTTCCATCCTAATGGAGATCAGAGACATCAACTTTTATAGTCCTTTTGCCACAGCTGTCAAGTTCGAACTAATACCGAAAATGCAGTCCCGTTTAAGGTTCCGCACTCATTTCAGACAAGAAACTGTAAGACAAGATTCTGTAAAACTAATCCATTCAGAACTGTCCTAATGTCTTCTGTAGTATCACTATCGTTGTCACATTTACTATTATTCTGATGTTTCGTCTTCTTTATCCTCTTATTCATCACTATCATCATCACTGCTCAATTTCTCTCTATAATCAAGATCTCTGTGTATATCTGCAACTTTCTCCGTAAGCAACTCTAACTCAAACTCGTCTTCTCTTGAGCTTATTTCATTACTAGGTTCCATGATAATGGAGATCAGACTTCAACTTTTATAGTTCTTTTGCCACAGCTGTTAAGTTCGAACTAACACCAAAAATGTAGTCCGGTTTATGGTTCCACACTCTTTTCAGACATGAAACTGTAAGACAAGATTTTGTAAAACTAATACATTGAGAATTGTTCGAATATCTTCTGCAGTATCACTATCACTGCCATATTCACTATTATTCTGATTGTTCGTCTTCTCTATCCTCTTCATCACTATCATCATCAATGCTCGAGTTCTCTCTATCATCATGCTCTCTGTGTATAGCTGTAACCTTCTC
>CM063509.1:72684125-72691625 GCA_032207245.1 Pardosa pseudoannulata | reverse complement strand
TATAACAATTGTTTGAAAATAAATCTAATAGATGGCGCCACATATCAAACATAAGTTTTCTACTTAGCGAGTTGCGGTTTCGATTTCGGCTTCGGGTTTTCGATGGTTTCCGTGTTTGGAAGCCAGAGACGGTTTTGCTATTTTAAGAATAAATAAATACAATGACTTTTATCATCAAGTGAACTGCCCTTATGAAATTTAGGTTTAATATGAAATAAAATAGGAAAGCATCATGAACCGCATTGTTTTTTTAACGATTTATATTTTTACCGATGTAGACAATAAAAACGAAATTTCTGAATATTAAAATATAAAACAAAACGTTTACAACAAATAGTTCAATTAAATACCAGTAAGCAATAAATGACCAAAACGGAAAATAAAGTAAAAATAAAAATTACACTGTTAAATCTAAACAAGTAGAAATTCGGTCCCAATATTTAGTAAAATAACTCTAAAACACAATTCATGCCGTTTATTGCCATTATTTCAACTCCTATTTTCCCCGGTTAAGAGCAGACTATTAAATTTATCCATTTATTAATCACACAGCAAATAGGTAAAAATAACATTTTTCTAGCATTATGACGTCATTCCTTTAACCCTCTGACTGCTCATCCCGCGATTTCCACGGGCATGTGTTTTATTAAGAAGCACATTCGGCCTTTTTACCGTTTAACCAGTCGAATAAAGTATATACAGTATTAGACATTGAAATTTAGTAATAAATAGAATTATATGACTAGAACTATAGTTATATTAGATAATAGAATTATAGATAGTATGTTATAAATAGAAGTTAACTGTATTCCAATTGAAATTTATTAAAAAAGAAATTTTTTAGTATGTTATAAATAGAAGTTAACTGTATTCCAATTGAAATTTATTAAAAAAGAAATTTTTTATGTGATAACATCTGACATTAGTTTTTCTGAAAGCTTAGTTTCTCATGATAAAAGTCAATATAAAAAATATTTTCTAGAAAAGAATTAGTATTTCAATTCTCCAATATATATATATATATATATGTATATGTATATATATATTTGTTTATATATATATATATGTATATATATTTATATATGTATATATGTATATATATATTTATATATGTATATATATATGTAATATATGTATATATATATATATGTATATATATGTATATATATATATATGTATATATATATATATATATATATATATATATATATATATATATATATATATATATATATATATATATATGTATATATATATATATATATGTATATATATATATATATATATATATATATATGTATATATATATATATATATATATATATATATATTATATATAAATATATATATATATATATGTATATATATATATATTATATATATATATATATATATATATATATATGTATATATATATAATATATATATATATGTATATATATATATATATATATATATATGTATATATATATATGTATGCATACATATATATATATATATATATATATATATATGTATATATATATATATATATATATATATATATATATATATATATATATATATATATATATATATATATATATATATATATATATATATATATATATATATATATATATATATACTTGAACTATGCAACAAAAAAATACGCAATTTTAAAAGAGATCTCGGTTTAGAAATTGAGCAGTCAGAGGGTTAATCATATCATTGAATCATTTCTTAATTTAAAATATGTAAATTATGCCTTATTTTCATACGTTTTATCATTGAACTTAGATATCACGTAAATAATTTTCTTTTATATTTGGCTTAAATAATAGATTAGGTGCGTATGTAATAATTTTAAATTGAATCATCGATTATTTTTTGTTGCAAGATAATTCTGAGCCGAAAACCAACCATTTTTTTACCTGCCTCATAAGGTACTTTACAATTTTGAAAAATTAAAAATTTTACTTATCCCGTCATATGACGGGCTGTATGCTAGTAATTTATATAGAAAAGGAAATTCCCCAAAATTTTTTAAATTAATTTTTAAAAAGTTGGACATTTAAAGGTAAAGGCTGCAGCACACTTAAAATAAGTTCGTGTTCGCAAAAGATACCTATAGAGGTGGTAGTCGAGGCTAACGTGTTTGGTCCCTATTTCTAAATTAACCCCTTCCAGGTTCATTTTATTTCGGGATTATGGATCGAAAAATGTCAATTTTTTATGCTTGTATTCATACATACATAATTTCCTAAACATAATAGCATCATTCGCATACATAATTTCCTAAAAATTAATGTAAAAAATCAATTTAAAGAAATGTGTAATTTACCTGTATAGTTGGCTTTCTGTACGGAACAAATCATTAGACTTTGGAGTCAATTCACACTAACTATAAATATAAAGCTCAGAATACCTAGCTTTTATCTTGAATTAAATTTTATTTATATCCTTTGCATTTACATAAATGATTAAGTAATTATTAATCAAAATTTGGTCGTGTAGGATACAATCGAAAACACGGTACTGCACAGAGTCCAACATCGCAATCTGGACGGTAGAACCTTGTTTCTCTCCTTCTTACATCTGCTGTCTCTCTTTGAGCAGCAAATAAACAAGTAACCATAAAAGTAAACAAAAGCATTCGAAACCATAAAAAACACATGTTAAATAATTCGGGAAAGACTGACTGCACAGCGTAAAATTTCACAGTGCCCGAGCTACACTCGGGATGAGCCAGGATGGTACATTTAGCCTGCCCGAGTTCAGCTCGGGAAAAACCGGAAAGGGGTTAAGAGGACAAATTTTTAGATCTCTCGAGGCAATGTGATTTTTAAATGGGCACGACACCAACCAAATGCAAATAAAACATTCCGGACAGGAAGCTATTCTATCACATGGTATAATAGTTTTAAAGAATTTTTAAAATGTAGGCTGGCCCGAGACAATTTTATTTTTTAGAGAGAGGAATCCAACATGGCAGGTACAGATCTACCTTAAGTCAAAAGTTGTCGAACTACACGAACGAAAAAAATGCTAAATGCCTTTCAAAACTTTTTAAAAATCGTGGGAAACCCACAGCGAGAAAAGAACTTTCAAACACTAAAAAACCGTTTTAAAAATTCCACCATTCTTGTACTATATCGTCAGCACCAATCAGCAACGGCAAAATGGTTAAAAACCACATTCTCAGACATCAAATTCCCCCGAGGAATAAATGATAGATAAAGAGCCTAATATGTAATCTGCGAATTGAAAATAACAATGCAAATAACAATGTAAAAACGAGTGGAAAATTTTCAGAGCATAACCAGCTACAAAAGAGTGCTAGTTTTACGGCGGGCTCGTCTCCCCTCTTCGCACGCATTAAGGTGTAATTGAGTGTTCAAAAACACCCCGAGCATATGCGCAACTCCGAAAAGAAAACAGTTACTTTTTTTTTGTGTGTGTGTAACTGCCACTAATAGATGCTATTTTATTTTTTCTCCCACAGACGAAAGAACAAAAGGATTTATGATTGACGTCTCGTTCTTCAAATGACGAGACTTCCTCCCAATGCCACGCCCATAGCAACGGTCGTTACTGACGAATTCTGTCAAAGTTTGCGATTATTTCCCGCTCTCTCTCTGTGTTTCTTTTTATAATTTAGTGCGGAAGTAACAGTAAAAGAAATGAAGCGATGCTTCTTTTGCGTCTCTTCAGTGGTGTTTAAATACCCGTCCTTGACTTAGAGGAAGTTTACCATCCTTGAAAGAATAAGTTAAAGAACAAAACAAATCCAGTATGACATCTCCCATGCAGTTTACAGACGTTCGACTGCTGTAAATGATAAGTTATTATGACGGTTACAGGCAGTTTTTTAATCAGTTTTACATTCTACAACAGGAAAGTTTTGTTGAGATGAATTTTGAGGTTGTTCCAGCCAACCGACCATATCGTTATATATTCGATAAAAGAAAATAAAAAGCAGAAAAAACATAAATAAAAAAATATAATTTTTATAACGACAAAGTGATGGATTAGGGTGATGTCATGTTTATAGATTTAAACATCCTGAACATGGTGTATTTTATTTTTTTTATTCGAATTTAAACAAAATTAAAATGGTTGAATTAATCTATAAACACAAAGTGAACTTCTGTTGTATACTTTATGTTATATATGTAGCGTTTAAGTTATATATCTTTGAAATTTAAGAAGTTCAATGATTTGTGTGTTTGTTTTTTATACATAACCACACGGTTTGCGATTTTTTCGCTCAATTTTGGACATCATTCATATAGACCACCAAATAATCATTGTCAGTATTAAAACCTCTGCTGTCCATCCTGTCACGTAATATGACAAGATAAATTAAAGTTGGCAACTAACATACGGTCAGTGAAAATAAACAAATTATTGAGCGTGTACCAGATAATCTCCAGCCAAAAAACAAACCATTTTTTTTACCTGCTTATAGGTACTTTACAGAACTAGAAAATTAAGAATTGTACTGATCCCGTCATATAACGGACTAAATGCTAGTTTACAAGGTTTGTTGTAAAAATTTTGCATTAATAAATTATTTGATATAGTCAGATAAGTACAGTAGATGTTTATCTGACATCTTATATCGAATTCAAACAAAATTAAAATGGTTGAATTAATCTATAAACACAACTAGAATTTCTTTTGTACACTTGTTATTTATAGGAATTAACAAGGTTTGCTGTAGAATTTTGCATTAATAAATTATTTGGTATTGTCAAATAAGTACAGTAGATATTTATCAGACATCTTATATCGAATTTAAACAAAATTAAAATGGTTGAATTAATCTATAAACATAACGAGAATTTCTTTTGTATACTGGCTATTTGTAGGAATTTACAAGGTTTGCTGTAGAATTTTGCATCAATAAATTATTTGGTATTGTCAAATAAGTACAGTAGATATTTATCTGTCATCGTATATCGAATTTAAACAAAATTAAAATGGTTGAGTTAATCTATAAACACAACGAGAATTTCATTTGTATACTTGTTAGTTATAGGAATTTACAAGGTTTGCTGTAGAATTTTGCATCAATAAATTATTTGGTATTATCAAATAAGTACAGTAGATACTTATCTGACATCGTATATCGAATTCAAACAAAATTAAAATGGTTGAATTAATCTATAAACACAACGTGAACTTCTTTTGTATTCTTGTTATATATACGAATTACAAAGTTTGTTGTAAAATTTTGCATCAGTAAATTATTTAGTATTGTCAGATAAGTACAGTAGATACTTATCTGACATCGTATATCGAATTCAAACAAAATTAAAATGGTTGAATTAATCTATAAACACAACGTGAACTTCTTTTGTATTCTTGTTATATATACGAATTACAAAGTTTGTTGTAAAATTTTGCATCAGTAAATTATTTAGTATTGTCAGATAAATAAAGTAGATATTTATCTGACACCGTATATCCAATTTAAATAAAATTAAAATGGTTGAATTAATCTATAAACACAAAGTGAACTTCTTTTGTATGCTTGTTTTTTTACACGAATTTACAAGGTTTGCTGTAGAATTTTTCATTAATTAATTATTTGATATTGTCAGATAAATTCAGTAGACCAGTCGACTTTTGTCTAATTTTATAATTTATTTGATATTGTTATATAAATACAGTCAATATTAAAAACTGTGCCTACTCTATCACGTGGTATCACCTCTTACGGACATACGACGATAAATGGTATCACAACAGTGATATTTAAATGTTTCAAAATGGGAAGAGACTGAAGTGTATGGATACACAAATAAACACACACACACATAATTGAGCAATGCCAAGACTTTAAACTATTAATAATTACAAAAACATAAAGTATGAATATTAATCAGTTTTACTCGCGAATAACAAACGATTACTGGCATTATTCAAAATAGAGAACAATTACGCTGTTTAAGAAGTTAAGGGGTTTCATAGTCAGGAAATCAGTGCATGCTCATGTTGGGAAATGATTATTTTTGCTTTATATTTCTTACTTTTGTTTCATAAATATTTATAATTCACGTATTACTGTAAAATTGTATTCTTTTAACTAAGAGTGATATTATGTTACGGTGACAGGCGACTTCCGTGTCACATATATGGAAACTTAGTACCATAAATTGTTCTGTCTTTAATCTCTGTCATAATGATGACTTCTAATGCCATTATGACGCTAGTGACATATCTCCACCGCAATATGGTAGCACCCTAAAAGGTAAACTACTTTTTGGCTGCTACCATATTACGGTTCGACATATATCACTGGTGACTTCTGCGTCATAATGACGCCAGAAATCGCCAGAGATGGGAATTTGGTGCCATAAATTTCTCTCTCTGACATCATTATGACACAGAAGCTCTCTCTGACATCATTATGACGCAGAAGTCATTAGTGACATATGTCGACCATAATATGGTAGCACCCTTTATCTCTTTGTAACTGTAAATGCATGTATAAAATGTAAAATGCCACTGAGTGTTAATTACTATTAGGAATCTGGCAGCAGTTCTTTTTGTTATTCCATGGAAAGAAAAATAAAAAGGTAGTGTTCCTACAAACTAATTTAATGGGAGTATTTCCTTTGATTTGAGTTTGAAAATATTTTATGTAATACGTCTACAATCATAACGAGTTTAAATAAGCCCATTCTTGCATAAATATAAATTTTTTTTTTAATTTTCAAGTGATTTATTGCTTTTATTTAACAAAAAATCCGATAAATCACTTTTGAATTTTCCTTTGCGTTTTCAGTTATTCCGCTCGAAAATAGATGGCGTTTAAAATATCTGCAATTGGAATTCCGAGAACTCTCAACGGCTTTTTGTATTTGCCGAACTGATATCTTCTCTCCAATGTAATTTTTTATAATTGAATATTATATTGTCTCTGGAAATGGATCTATGTGTAAAATTTTAGATCTCTAGTTATTCAGGAAGGATATTATTTGAAATCTCTATTATAAGAGGCTTGTTCTGAATGTTATGGGAATCCCCGTGAAACTCGAAAAAGACAGAAAGAGAAAACCGAGAATGGGATGAATTTAGTTATCTACGCGGATTAATCACCGGAGTTACCCTAAGGCGTCAACGATGTTCCCGGATCATATTTCGCCAGATTAAAGATCTCGTTTTTTTTTTTTTTTTTTTTTGGTATTGATATTGACACAGAATTTAGCAGCAATGTTGATGGTTAGTGTTCTAAAACGCTTCTTTTGAGAACTCTGAGCAGACATTCATTATAGAGGTATCGATGTGCATTTCTGATAAAACTGAGAGTTTTATTCTAAAATATTTGCTATTTTTCTGGATAAAGGTGTTAGCTGCAGGCTTCCTAAATGGGACAGCAGATGTCTTAACTTAATCTTACATAACCGCGGCGAAATTAAGAAAAGTCGGCTAAAAATTGGGACATATGCACAGACGATTTTTTTTTCTCGAAATTGAAATATTTCAGAATAATTCTTTTATTATACTATT
>CM063509.1:72669125-72679125 GCA_032207245.1 Pardosa pseudoannulata | reverse complement strand
ATTTATACTGTGAAGTTGATTAGTCATTCACATTACATTAAAATAAAGATAGTAAAGAAAGTAAAAATAATCAATTGAAAATGCCTATTTCTAACTAGATACTATAAAAAATAGATTGTAATTTATCAATAAATGGATTTGGTATTAATAATAATTTTTAGCCACATAAGAATTTGTCAGCTAAATTACAATTTGGAGAACAAAATGGCGATTTATTTGTGACGTTTTGAAAAAAACAAAGTCTCTAAATCGACAGCAAATCAGTTTCGTTTTCTAATAACTTTTGGAATAACTTGAAATATATTAAAGAAATAGAGCAAAATAGTTAAAAAAAATGATGTACACAAAAGTATTATTATCAAATTCCCAAATAAAATTATAGTTATTACATTATAGATTGTGGAAAAGGTAAATAAAGATATAAGGTATAAAATAACAGTATCATAATCTTATATGAGTTCCCATGATATATTTACAAGAACGCCATAAAAATTTACACAGGTAATTAGACTTAATAGAAAAAATAATTACAGTCATTTCAAGAAAATAATACGAGAATATGACTAATATTTCCAACATTGGTTGTGCTCAATTTAGTCGGATTGGCTACGATTGTCTTGATTATTTGAGGATAAAAAATAAAAGAAAGAAACGATATTTTGTATTTCTAGTCCCATTTTGCCATTTTGATGTTTCGTTGTTTTTTTAAACGTGAGAATCAAATTCAAAATTTGGGTTCTGGAAATAAAATTTAATTGCTGGCTTAATGATATTTGATGTAACGAACACAATTTATTAAAAATCATGTTAGGTAATTGAACATAAAGTAGTCCTTAAATTAGAATAAAAAGATGTTTGGTCACATTTAGCCATTTTGATGATTCTTTGTTTCCTTAAGCATGAGAATCAAATTGCAAATTTGAATTCTGGAAATAAAATTTAATTGCTGGCTTAATAATATTTGATGTAACGAACACAATTTATTCAAAATCGTGTTAGATAATTCAGCATAAAGTAGTCATTAAATTAGAATAAAAAGATTTTTGGCCATATTTTGCCATTTTGATGATTCCTTGTTTCCTTAAGCATGAGAATCAAATTGCAAATTTGAGTTCTGGAAATAAAATTTATTTGATGGCTTAGTAATATTTAATGTAACGAACACAATTTATTAAAAATCATGTTAGATAATTCAACATAAAGTAGTCCTTAAATTAGAATAAAAAGATTTTTAGTCACATTTTGCCATTTTGATGATTCCTTGTTTCCTTAAGCATGAGAATCAAATTGCAAATTTGAGTTCTGGTATGATGTAAAGAATCACAATTTATTAAAGTTTTAGGTAGTCATTAAATTAGAATAAAAAGATTTTTGGTCACATTTTGCCATTTTGAGGATTCCTTGTTCCCGTGAGTACGAGAATCAAATTCAAAGTTTTGGTTCTTGAAGTAAAATTAAATTGCTAGCTTAATATTGGACTTAAGAAAAGGTTTAACTAAAATCGTGTTAGATAATCCAACTTAAAGTGGTCATTAGATTAGAATAAAAAGTGAAATTGAAATAACATATTTCATGTGCATGATTGCTTTTAAAGTATATATTTCATTAAGTATCTACATTAAAAATAAATTATTTAACTGATATAGAAATACATTTGTTTACTATTGATATTGTCATTTGAATGTAAATTATCTTTAACTTATAAAATTATTTTTTATATACTTCGTATAATGTATTTAAATCCAAATAAATATACAACCTGAGAAATAATACATCTTTCTTTGCTAATCTATATTCGTTCCCGTAGAAGGAAAAAGTTTACAAATTCCACAAAAATGTTTTTAAATTTCAGCCGACTATGTGTACAGGTAATTCACAATAAGCTTATCATGTGATGGGAACAGCAACTGATTCAAAACGACTAAATACTGCAATTCTTCAAATTACACAAACCGAAACTCTAAGCTTTTTCTCGTGAAGAAGTATTTGTCAGATGAGACAGAAAGTATCTTAAAAGTTGATGCTTCACAAACCGCGGGTTAAAAAAAAAATAAATAATCAGCCATTAAGTCGTGCGCAAAGCAAACGTAATACTTGGAATCATTCCTCTCACGGGATATGTATTATAATCTCACGGGATAATTCCGGTTTAATGGGAATTTTTTCATTTCTCATTTCGACATATCTCATTCAAACAATTCACGTTTTACGATAGAGGAAAAGGATCACGACCGTTTAAAGAAATTGTATCTAGAGTGGTGAAACGGTGGCGATTTTTATCCTTTCACGGCTTTGGTGAAATCCTGGATTGATGGCGATATTTTTATCGTTTTGCTTTTGGCACACATATTTGCATAACCTCTTTTCCTGTGCATATTGAAATCGATTACAAAAATTATTACTAAAGAAATAAAGAATGAATTACTGAAAATTTTCAGCTCTAATTAGGGTTTGAATGACTACTTAAAATTAAGAAATTCCTATAATCATTTTCCTTCTCATTTTTGAATGGTTTCAATCAAAACTCATTTTGTGCTTCATACTATGATGGCTGTTTTCTACGCACTGTTGTTGGCTATTATTTTTGAAAAAGATGTCATAAATTTATGAAATTTATAAGGTTTTATTTTCTTCGATATGTACTTTATTTTCCACCAAAAAATACGGTCACCATATTCATACGACATTTTTTTCTTCGGATGTCAAAAATTTATTTCTGGTAGATCTTACTGCTTTATTTAGAGCATTTGTTTTCTAATTCTGTTACCAGTAGAAATTTTAAAGTGCAGTTCAGAAACACTACTAAAATGTATCAAGTACCTATTTATCTACCTAATTATTTATCTTTAAATACACACACATATAAAATTTATTGTATATACGTGTGTATATACATATTCACCATACACTAAAACCCTTTTATCGTTCTTTCTCTCTCTCTCTCACTTTCTCTCTCTCTCTGTATATATATGTATATGTATATATATGTATATGTATATATATATATATATATATATATATATATATATATATATATATATATATATATATATATATGTGTGTGTGTGTGTGTGTGTGTGTATAGCTATATAAAATCATTTATATGTATGTATGTGTGTATATATATTCACCATTAATTAAAACACTTCTATATCTCTTTCACTCTTTTCTCTTTCTCACTTTGCCGGACGATGCTAAAAAGGTAGACTACTGTTCTTCGGCTACGGAATTTATTAGTTCGAATCCCACTGCTGGCATAGATGTTCGTAGCTGTTCGGAATCGGCTTTAACCAGTAGGTCCCGGTCTCATTAGCTCTAGTGAGCAAAACAGTAGACCGTAGCGCTCCAAACTAAACCAAACGTTTCCCTCTTTCTGTACACACACACACACACACACATACATATATATATATATATATATATATATATATATATATATATATATATATATATATATATATAGCTATATAAAATAATTTGTATGCATATATGTGTGAGTATGTATATTCGCCATTCATTAAAACACTTCTACTATCTGTCTATCTTTATCTATCCATCTCACTTTCTCTCTCTCTCTCTCTCTCTCTCTCTATATATATATATATATATATATATATATATATATATATATATATATATGTATATATATATATGTATATATATATATTTGTATATATATATATATATATATATATATATATATATATATATATATATATAGAAAGAGAGAGAAAGAGAGAGAGAGAGAGAATATAGATATATAATATATATGGATATAATATAGATATATAGAATAATTTGAATGCATATATGTGTGCATGTGTATATTCGTTATTCTTTTATAGCATTAGCTTTAGTGTAGCATTTATATCTTTCTCTCCCTCTCTCTCTCTCTTTATATATATATATATATATATATATATATACAGAGAGAGGGAGCTATATAAAACCCTTTGTATGTAAGTATGTATGTTGTATTCGCTAGGCATTTTTTGGCTAGACAGATCTAGACAGTTTTTTGCATGATGATTGAGGTCAACCCTGGAAAGCTTTTAAGCAGGTCAAATTGTTTGGAGGTCAAGGACGCGTGTAGATGAACGCATTTTTAAAACCTAAATTGTGTTTGGCTATTCTATTTTGGCACCATCTGCTATATTTTCTTTTTAATTATGTGCTAAAATAATTAAAATCTAACAAATAACTTATCTGACAGTGTTTCAAATCTGTTTTCAGATAAAAACAATTTTTCTTGCTTTTATCACCTTGGCTTGTTTCATCTTATGAGTTTTAATTTGGCATATTTATTTCATTTGGAATTCAGCCGCAGCAGTTTTTATCTAAATTTTAGATGCCACACTTAATCTATCGCTAACAGCGTTATCTTTCGCAAAAAGCATTTAATATTTATGAAACGTGATTTTTTTTATTTGCCGACACATTTATTCTTTTTAAATGATTTGGAAAAAAAGAGACCCTTGTCAAATATCGCCAAATGCAATTATTTTATTTCTTTTAATTATATTTCTTTAGGGGGCACATCACCTTTAAGCGATTTAAAAATGAGGAATTTTTGTTATTTTTCGATTTACCATAACTTTTTATCTTATTACGGAAATTACTTGGAAATTTTAGCATTTAATCTCTGAATCTAGTTAATTATTTTCCCGTATTTACTTTGTTTCTGGTAAGAACTTTTTTTATAAAATAAAATAAAAGTTCTTGTTTTGAAAATTAAAAAATTTTACTGTCACACTGCGCGCAGTTTTACAGCAACACAAACTATATTTCAGCCATATTTTTTGCATTTTTATAAACAAAAGACATCTGGTATTATTCTCCACCTATTTAAAATTTAAAAGCTATCAGAAATTTTACACCAGGAGAATAAATTTTCAAAAAACCTAAAATAACGTTGGAAAAATAAATTTCAAATACAATAAATAACCCATAAAATAAAAAACTTTCAAAAAAGTAGGTGGAGTTTCATTGTAGTACTATAATGTACTTACCTTGAAAATTATAGATCCATACGTGCAATAGTTTTTATTCTAGAGTGTGCGCAAGTTTGAAAAACATCATTTTGAGTAAAATGCATTTAAAGTTAAAACTTTAGATATTTTCATCCTATTTCCATTAAAACATTTGATAAAATGGTTTAAAATTGCCTATATGTATACATTGTCCCTTCTATTTCTAATATTTTTACTTTTATAGCAATTTTATATCTTTTTCTGGCTTTGCAAGCCTCTAACGTAAGCATCTCAGCCATGATTTTAGCCGATCGAATCAGTTGTTAATCACTGTTGTATGTAAATACTCTTGCATAATTACCAATTTTTTAAGACAGTTCTTGCATAACACTGGTTCAAACAACATGACCATCATTAAATACATAAAATGCATCATTTATCACTATTTGAACAATATTAATCTTAACCCTCCAAGTGGAACACATCTAGAAATAAATTCTCCAAAATACACTAATGTCAGTGGCCAAAGAGTTCTATGATTTTTACCTTCACCCTTTGTCGACCAGAATGGAATATGGAAAACCCGCCCTCGTCATTGCCCCTTTACTTCCAGTTATATAGAGATATATAAATAGATATTATAGATTGTTAATTTTTAATACACGTAAAGCTCGTCAAGTCTCGAATATTATCCCATAAGAAATAATGGATTCTAAAAGTACAAATAAAAATAGTCTTTGAAAGACTTATTTATATTTTGTTACGAAAGTCATCCAAGATATTAAGGGGTGCAGTTAGAAATACACCTGTTACCGCAAATGAAATACTTCGAAATAGAGATTTACAAAGACATGAAAAGCTATCAGCGTCTTTTTGCCTTAAGAGGTAGGGTTGCATCCCTCAATAAATGTCAGTGAAAGAGGGGTGCAGTTCCTAAACAATAGACCTGACCCTCCTACCTCAAAACTCCATAGGGGAAAGCACTGGCAAAAATGTACATTACATCCATTTTCGGAGCGTTTTTGGAGGTCGAAAATTGTACGTTTTGAAGTCAGCATCGGTTTGGCAGAATTGTACGTGCGAACCGCTTAGAGGGTTAAAACAGTTTCAACGTTAAAAGGGATGACACAACGGCATTGACAAACATAAACACCAGCTGGGTGATTTAAATGTCCCATGCTGCCGGTGTTTCTTTTTTATGTTCTAGTTTTACAAGTTGTAATTCGAATATTTCAATAGGGTTTGTTTTAAAGGATTCAGAAAATTCTAAAGATTGTAAAAATGCAAAAAACAAAAAACAAAAAACAAAAATCGATTTTTTTGAAGGTTTAAAGGTGATATGTTCCCTTAAGCATATAAAACTTTTTTTTTTATTTAAATGAATGTTTTATTCATTTTAACATATTGATTGAGTAGTTTTATTTTCGAAATTACTCATATTGTAAGTTTAATACAACCTAAGGACTAATTTGCATTTTGAAATAATATAGCCTTCAATCTGGAATCTTTTTTTACCTAGGCAGAAGGTTGACTTTGATGCTGGTAGTTTTCTAGATTTCGAGAAAATTATTTATGACGCTATCCAAACAATAGCCTGACGGCAAGCAATTCTTTAACCAACAACTATTATCACATTACCATATATTGCATTCTTACTCATTTTCCCAACAGAACTTTATGTTTCCCTGTCTAATCCTCAAGAATATGGATTTTATTAAAAATAAACAAGCATATTGACGATGCATAAATAAGTATCATTTGAGAACAATAGTAAAGTGCGATCTCCCATGACGTTATTTCACCCATAATAGGATTTTGCCAAGACCTAATGTTCAGTACATCAAATAAAGAAAATAGCAAAAATCCAAAATGGCGACAGCGTAACATCTTCAATTATCCCTTTAAGTTAAAAAAGTCATTTTTTGTCAAAATCATATTGTTTTTTTATTTTTCTGTTGTAAAATTTCAACTCTCAGGCTTCTAAATCAGTTTTTGTTTTGTCTCTACGGCATTTTAAAGAAAAGTTACAGCTGTATAAACATTACAGCTGTTTAACAAAACGGAAATAGCGCTTTCGGAACCGGAAGTTGTGAATTTAAAGCCTTTTAAAAAAAGAGCATTTTATAGAGAAAACTTTTTAAACTTTTTCTAGCATTTTTAATAATTAGCAACTTGGCAATTAGAAAGTTTTGAAGCAAGAAAGTGTGGGGAATTTTAAACATGTATTTTAATTCAACTTCTCTTCTTAGCCCACTCTCCTGTTTCTAATCATGGATCTTGTTGGTGCTTCAACCACATTTGGCGAAATTGGCGTGCTTGCAGCGTGGCGTGTGAAATCTGGCGAGGGGATCGTAACTCAACAAATTGATACATAAACAAAAACAACATTTTGAGGAAAAATTTTACAAAAATTGAATATTTTCAATTTCTCTTCATGAAGTATAGGATCATTGACCTTTTTGTCCTTTTTTGCTTGTCTAGTCTTTGCAAGCCTTTTTTCTCGCTCTTCAGAAGTTTCTTTTTCTCGTTTAGCTCTATACTGTTCACGACGTTTTTGAAGTCGAGCAGCCTTTTGAGTTTCTGTTTTCTGTTTAACCATTTTAAATTTGAATGGTATATTTATATATAAATTTTTCTTTATTTTCTAAGTAAATAGAGCGATCTTAATAGAACTCGTTAGATACTTGGTAAATTCTTTTTCCAATTTTTAAGTAAATCGACCGATCTTTGCAGAATACGTTAGATACTTATTTTTTATTTCAATTTTTCAAGTAAATCGACCGATCTTTGCAGAACACGTATTTGAGAGTTGAAGAGGAAAAAATGTAAAAAAACGAAAAAAAAGTACGCTCAAAAAAAATTTGAAAAAGGAAATAAAGAAATGGCTAAATATTAAAATAGGTTATGAATAAAAAAAGAAATAAAAATTAAAATTAAATGAATGCAAATGATATATTGAATTAAATGAATTTAAGATATTAATTAATAGTAAAGAGAAAAAGATAAAATTTATAAAATGTTTAAAAAACTTGAAATAATTTTTTAATTTTTTATATAAAATTAAAATTGTTAAAATTCATTATTTTTTAAATATTTTTTAAATTATTAAATATTTCTAAAAATTTTAAAATTTTTTATAAAATTTAAAGCTTCTGATCTTTTTTAAAGTAACAATGCATTAAATTTGGATAATTTTTAATGATGTTGCATTCATAGTTAGATATAAAGGCAATAAAAATTCGTTAAAAATTCAATGTGTGTGATTTTGAAGGACCAAAATTTTTTACCAAATGTATATTAAGCAAAGATTTTAGGTGATTCACTAGTCTAGTGTATAAGAAATGTGTTGCATACAAAAATATTGAAATAATTTAATTTATTAAAAAAGTGGACCTTTTGAAAAAATCCGATTTTTTTACTAAATTTTCTTCACTTCTGAGAAATTTTTTAAAAACTTGTCCAGGAATAAATTTTTTAAGTGCAATTATCTATGATAATATAAAAATAAATCTAAATATGCAAAAACATGAACTAGTTTCTACGTTTAAAGAAAAAATTTCTCCGAACGTAGACGGATAACTTAAAAAGCTTATTTTTACTATCATATATTTTGCTTCTACTATGCATATGGGTAATTTTAAGTCGATGTTTTTGTACAATATTGAATTAAGTTTATGAAAAGTTTATTCGAGACTAAAAACTACTTATAACTATAGGAAATTATATTCTGAAAAATTTATTCTTACCATCTTTCCTTCAAAGAAACAAAACAAATTTCCATGGTACATATTATTGACGGTTGTATTTTTAGCTTTGGCAAAGTAGAAAAAAACGCATAAAAATATTAAACTTACGCAAAATCCTATTAAAAGTTTTTGCAAATTTAAAAGATGTAAAAAAAATATGAACTTTATTAAAATTAAACAAGAGTAATGACGATGCATAAAAAATATCATTTGAGAACATATGAAAAGTGCGATCTCCTATTACGTTATTTCATAAAAAAAGAAGAAAAAAAAGACAAAAATAAAAAACGGCGACAGTGTAACATCTTATAAAGCTTATTGTTAATAGCATTTCGCCAAGAGCTAACTTCAGAACATCAAATGAAGAAAATGGCAAAAATCCAAAATGGCGACAGTGTAACATCTTATAAAGCTTATTGTTGTTATTATTATTATTATATCTTTTGCTTCTACTACGAAAATAGGCGATTTTAAGTCGATATTTTTGTACACTATTGAATTAAAGTTTATTCAAGACTAAAAACTACTTATATAATTATATGAAATTATATTAAGAAATTTTTTTTGCTTATATTTAATTTAAAGAAGCGAAAGAAATTTTCATGGTACATATTATCGAAAACTGTATTTTTAGCCTTAAAAATGACGAAACAAAATCCGTAACAATAATAAAATTATGCAAAAAATTGTCAACAGTTTCTGTAAATTTTAAAATAGTAAATAAAAATAAAAGATATGAAGTTTATTAAAACTAAACGAGAATAATGTCGATGCATAAAAAGTATCATTAGAGAACATTAGTAAAGTGCGATCCCCCTTCCGTGATTTCACCTATAATATGATTTCTCCAAGACCTAACTCCTGAACATCAACTAAAGAAAATGGCAAACATAAAAAATGGTGACAATGGAATAGTTTATAAAGCTTATTATTTTTTTATTTGTTCCTACTACGCAAATTGATAATTTTAAGTCGATATTTAGCGAAATACTGAATTAAAATTTAGTCGAGACTCAAAACTACTAATGATAACAATATAAAATTCAATTTTGAATTTTTTCTTAACCATCTTTCTTCGCGTTAAAAAGAACTCAACAAATTTGCACGGTATATATTATTGAATGTTGTATTTTTAGCCTTGACAAAGTAACAAAAAAAATATTAAACCTATGCAAAATCCCATTAACAGTATCTGCAAATTTAAAAGATGTAAAAGAGTACGAAAAAAAAATTCTAAATAACATCTGGTGTACAAGGCGTGTAATGAAATTTTGTTGAAGTATA
>CM063509.1:72651625-72664125 GCA_032207245.1 Pardosa pseudoannulata | reverse complement strand
CCATCTCTGGCAAATGTGCCTTCTTTGATAGAAATAGAACTTTCTTGGCAATGTACGCAATTTTTGGAAGACGTAATCAGACAGTATATACTTTCATTCCTGAATACACATATAATGTACAAATATATAATAGAACTATGCATACACACATATTAAGAATAACTGGTTTTTGAAATAAAACAGAAAGTACCCAAATCGTGAATACATGACCTTCCAATGCTAAGAAATTAAAAAATAGTACGTATTTCATATCAGATATGAACTAAAAATTAGGGGATGTGGGCTATAGCGAAATCTATAAATATAGGGGGAGCCAATACATTTGTGTTGTAAAGAAGTGCTACTTCCCTTAGACAGACTATGGCCCTTACTCTGGACGTTTCGGTTCGGTTCGAACCTTCGTTGTGACGTCACTTTGACTTCAGCTTGATCGTTTGCTCTCACAATGGCCACAAGCTGACGTCAAAATAACGTCACAAAGAAGATTCGAACCGAACCGCAACTACCAGAGCAAGGGATTGGTACTTCTAACGAGACTAAAAAAAGAACTACAACTTCTAATTCTCTCGTAGAATGTTCTTTCGATTGATGAGTGTGGAGTTAAAAAGTGGTTGCTTCGCTTTATGATGAGCAGATGTAAATTTATAAATTTGTGCTTAATTAAAGTGTTTTAAAATATTAAATGTGGAGTGTTATGTTTGACGTTTGAGTGATTTTTGCTGGGTTACGCATCAACAATGTATAAGAAGAACTGTTAATTCATGACAGTTTGTGTATGTGTGTGCAGTTAGTATATGGGTTACTTCGAGGCAAATTACCAACGGGAACAAGAAAACGGAATTATTTGAAAGGCAGATGTAGAATACTGGATAGAGGGAAATCACAAACATGAGTTTATAGAATAGTAACTTGTCGCATGATGTAATTTATAAATGCGGAGAATATAAACGAACCCCTACAGACATTTTCATATATATCTGCATACAAGGTCGACCGAAATAATAATAGGTAGACAAGGCCAATTTCTGTGTATAAGTGAGCAAAGTAATTGGATAATGCCTATCATCGGAGTGTTTTGCAAAAGCCGGAAACAACAATTTCTAGACAAATTGTTTTTAAAAATGTCCAAGGAGTCTGGTTTTTATGTCTGTTGTCTAATTTACATCTCTCATCTCCAACTTGTACGTAAAAGAAGCATTGAAGTTTATGACTGTTTGTGATTAGCCAAGGACAGTATGCGGAACACAATTCAGTTTCTGGTACAATTCTCGTCCAAAGACACCTGGGGGGACGAAGTTCTTGAGACTGTAGCGTTTTTCTTTCCATGAACATAATTTTTAAAGAACACAGAGATCTTTACATTTTTGAAACTGTTAAATTAATGTAATAATGTATATAGATAACAAAATATCAAGAATCTCATCTTGGAACTTTAGAATTTAACCCTCCGAGTGGAACACACCGATTAAAAAAAAGTCTCCAAAAATAAGCTAAAGGTTTATTGTGTCAATGTCCAAAGCGTTCTATGATTTTTTACTTCACTCTTCGTCGACTAGAATGGAATACGGGAAACCCACCCTCGTTATTGTCCCTTTACTTCCGGTTATAAATAGATATTATAAATTGTTGCTTTTTAATACACTTAAAGCTCGTCAAGTCTCGGAGATCATCCCATTCGAATTAATGGATTCTAAAGTACAAATAAAAATATTCTTTAAGAGAATTATTTATATCATCACGGATATTGAAGTTATAAGATATTTAAGTGGTGAAATTAGAGATACATCTGTTACCGCAAACGAAATACTTCGAAATAGAGATTTATAAAGCCATGAAAAGCTATCAGCGTCTTTGTGCCTAAGGGAGATGGGGTGCATCCCTCAATAAATGTCAGTCAAAGACGGATGCAGTTTTTAAACAATCGACCTGAGTAAGGGCCAGTGCCACTGTGATTGGTGGTGAAATCATTATATAAAGTATTGTTGATGTTCGAGTATTGTAGACGTTCTTAAAACAACTCAACCGCAAAATATCTACTTAAAAACTTAGAGTTGATTTAAAGTGTTCTACTCTTAGAAATGAATGGACATGGAAACGTATTTAATAGTAGTTGAAATTTTTTGAGTAAATTACACTGGCCAAATTAATTTTTTCTCTTTTTTTTTCTGGTCTACTCCAAAAAAAGTTTTCCCATCCCTGAGTTAGGCAGTTTTTAGAGTTTTTTCGACCGACTCGCTTCTTTTTTCCTTTCAGGTTCTCCCCCGTCTACCATCGAACTTCTTCCGATCGTACGAGGAACGTGAGGCACGCGGCGACCTTTACGGTTTTCCGAGCACGCACAGCACGCGAATCCAAGAAGAAGCGAGGTATTTGGTAATATGCTTCGCGGAGCATCAAGGTAACATCTCGCGGGAGGAATTTAATTGCGCTTCGTAGGCATTGGCCGAAGGACAAGCTACGGCTGCTATTCAGATTTGGGGGAGCTCAGCTGAAAATGAAAGTCGTGCTTATTCCGGCACTCATTCTACATACATTACCTATATGTATGTGCGTTTGTGTCGTAAAGAAGGGTTTACAAAGGTAGGTTGAGTTATGGATAGATGAAGGCAAGACGATATCTATATATAAATCTGTGTGTGTGTCGTAAAAAGTGGTTTACAATGGAGGGTTGCAGTTATGGGTGGGCCGAACGATGGCCGAATGGTTAGGGTGCTGGCCTTCGGAACCGGAGTTCGTGGGTTCGAATCCCACTATGGCAAGGGTGTTCATAGCCGTTCGGAATCGGCTTTAAGCAGTAGGTCGCAGTCTCATTAGCCCTCGTGTTGCAAAAAGTAGACCGTAGCACTTCAAAACCAAACCAAGCTGTTATGGGTGGACAAAGGCAACATGATACCTATATATATTTATATCCCCTATATAATAATAGCCTAAGTTATCAGTCCTTCTGTTCTCGAAATTATAAAGTAGTTTCACCTGGAAGGGACAGAGGCATCCATATTGGATTCTTGATGAGATAGGGTTAAAAAAATTCAAAGCAACTCATTAAAACGTTCGAAATCCACTCCTTCCCCCTTTTCGAGCGTTTAATGCCATGATATCAAGCCCTATTTTCCCCAGTTAAGAGCAGGTGATTAAGTCTATCACATAATAAATAGGTAAAAATAACATTGTTTTCCAGCATTATGACGTCATTCCTATAACCATCGCATTTAATCATTTCTTACTTTAAATTATTTAAATATTTTCTGCATTATTTTCATACATTTTATTACTGAACTCGGGTATTACGTAAATAGTTTTCTTTTATATTTGTCTTAAATAATAGTTTAGGGCCCAGCCTCACCAAAGTCATTTAATGGCTAATCACGATTAATCTCTGTTTAAACGGAGAATTGCGTGCCACCATTGGTTGTCGCCATGGGTTAATCTCGGTTAGTCGCTAAACGACTTTGGTGACACTGGCCCTAAGTACCTATGTGATAATTTTAAATTTAATTATCGATTATTTTTGGTTGCAATTAAAATTTTATCACCGATATTAGCACCAAATTCTTTTCATAAAAGCCTAGGAGTCTATTTCAGGGACAAATAAATATCTAGAGTTTAAGTTATATATCTTTGAAAATTAAGAAGTTTGTTTGTTTGTTTTTTATACAAACCACAAGGTTTGACTAAATGAATTCAATTTGATTCTAAACTGCATTCACAGTATCGAGTGAATTTAGAGGAGTATAAAGATAAACAAATTCTTGAACGTCTACCACATAAATATCATCCAAAAAAAAATAATCATTTTTTTTTTTTACCTGCCTCATAGGGTACTTTACAATTATGGAAAATTAAAATTTTACATATCCCGTCATATGACGGGCTATATGCTAGTAATACATACATACATAATACATACATATATATATATATATATATATATATATATATATATATATATATATATATATATATATATATATATATATATATATATATATATATGTGTGTGTGTGTGTGTGTGTGTGTATGTGTGTAATAAGACGACTTCACGATGGGTGGTTGCAGTCATGGCACATAAAAATGACACCGTTTTAGTTAAAGGCGTTTATTAACTGAACGTTGGAGGATGGGTCCCAACTACATTATAGGGACAGGACAAACTGGGGGGGGGGTCAGAAAACATGAAGCTATAAGTAAAAGACCCTCAATACCTAGGACAAACTGGGGGGGGGGGTCAGAAAACATGAAGTTATAAGTAAAAGACCCTCAATACCTGGGTCAATATCTCAGTTAAAACCTGTGGGAAAATCTGCCTCTGATAGCGTGCATCTCCTTTTTGTTTGGAAATGTCCTAAATTGTCCGCTAGGGCAATGTAGAGTTATAATTGCTCAGACCCGTTCTCTGACGGCGTAAACTGTAGCACCAGTGGTCAATTTAATTTAGGGGTTAAAAAGTGGAAAGAAAAAGAAGGCGGGAATTTTTGCCCTTGATTTAAGATTTGAAAACCCTTGAGAATTTTCTCGGGGTAATTTAGGGGTTTTATACAAAATTCCTACATTAGTTTCCCGATCTAGTTTACTTTACCTTCCTTACTTACACACACACACACACACACACACACACATGAATATATACAGACACAGCATGAATTCATTACATGCCTACGTAGCAGTTGTATGCAAAGCTTTACCTCTCTTTTCCTATTTTGTGGTTGAAATTATTGTTTTCTTTTTCAGAGACACAAAACCACGTCTAACACTTAATAAAATACCTGCCAGAATGAAAGAAAAATGTCACTGCTTACCAGAAGAGATGAATGTAAAAAGAAGATGTTACTCACCTGGAAAGAAAGAGAGAAAATATTATAAGTCGTGCCTCATAAAATAATAAAATTTTTAAAAATATGACAATAACACTTATAAAGGAAATTAAGGAATGTGCTGCAACTTTAAGATTCACTAAAAGAATACATTACATTATATATGTACTTTTATTGTGATTTGTAATAGTTTGTCATTATTATTGTCCATTACAAAAATTTTGGCAGCATTTCAGAACATTTTCATAATTAATATTTTGATTAAAAATGCTTTTACTATTGAAATAAAAAAAACACATTTAATGTATATATGTTTTATACATTAAATAAAACATTGCCAGAAATTGCTTTAGCGAGATTATTTGTTACCCGTGAAGTTACTTGAATTCTAATATATAAATTTTAATTTTACGAAGAGTTAATTTGTGAGTTTAATTTTAAAAAGTGTAGATCATAGAAAGATCGAACTGTATAATAAATGTGACACGAACAATTACTTAAAAATCATTTAAAATTGAAAAAACAATGTATAGCAAATTTTTAGTTTATTTTATTTTTAAAAGATATTAGAGTATCTTCATTATATTGACCCATTCCATAAATTAAAAACATATTATCATGTATGAAAAATTTCAGATTTATTCTTTAAATATTTTTTTTAAATATTACAAATACTAATAAAAAGTATAATTTTGAGAGAAGTCCGTTTGTATGTACATACATACATATATATATATAAATATATATATAAATATATAAATATATAAATATAAATATATAAATATACATATATATATATGTATGTATGTATTTAAATCGCATGTATATATATATATATATATATATATATATATATATATATATATATATATATACATACATAGACACATACACATATGTATATGCATTTATAAATAAATATATATATACATATACATATATATATATATATATATATATATATGTACATATATATATATATATATATATATATATATATATATATATATATATATATATATACACACATACATATACACATACACACATATAAAGTTATGTATGTATATATTTAAAACATATGTACATATATTTATATATATGTATATAAATTTATAAGTATATATATATACATACATACATATACCACACACATATGTATATACATTTATATATATATATATACACACAAATCCGTATTTATTACAAGATATACTGCAGACCGTAAACAAAAATGAATCAACGCCTATAGCCTCTCTCGCCCCGAAAAGCAACCCAGCTGACGAACATGGAGTAAATAATCCAAAATATATACTTTATAATTATAATTTTATAAAAAAGAATACTTCAATGTGATTATTTTTAAAACTTTGACAATTTATGACAGGAAAAAAATCGTTATAATTTTTTTTCGATCTCTTGAAGAGTGTGACATAATTAGTAGTTCACAAACTACAGTTATATAGTAACAAATGAATTTTTCTAACTTTTAAGGCAAACTTGTTCAAATCTTCATCCGTGTTTATAATCTTGCACCGAAAGATTATAAACGTGGATGAAGGTTTATTCTAAATTTGTCAATCTCCTGTGACCAATTCTAATGCGAAAAAATTATTTTACGCTTCACTGTTGTAAACTATCTTTCAATGTTTGCGATAGAAACTAGTAATTTACAAAAATTTTAATAAGTTTAGAAAACCTTGTATTTTGAATATTGTCCGGATCTCCTGGACCTACCTTATTAGTACGTGAATGATCACTTCCATAAAGCATTAGAGCTACTAAAATTTTTCAACAATAAAATTAGAAACTTAGCTTCACTGACTGAATTCAGTCATCTGAGTATCTAAGGCAAACAAATTTTCAGCTGAAATAATATTCATATCTCCTTGAACATATATGTCGCGTTTTCACAAAATAAGCAGATAACAAAACCCCAAACGACTAATTTCTTATAAGCACAGTTGGGAAGATAACGTACGAATACAAATGAGCTATGAACTAAAGTTCACAGTCGTCTGTGCTGAGCCTCGAGAGAAACACTGGGTTAAGCTCGTGTGCGAATTTTCAAACTCAAAAACGCAAGGCAGAAAATTGGCTGTTTTCTGTAAGTCTTTAATTCAGTGCTTGCCAAAATATTTGCTTTCCGAGTAACCGTACAATTATTAACCAGTTAAATTCAAAAATTTATCTTTAAAAGTTCCTCACGCGGTGCGTAGTTTAAACCGAGAAATGACGTGTTACACGTCAAACGCGATAGAAATGGTCGCATGATAAATTTCACGAAAAAATCAAAGGAAAGAGAATAAAACTTCATTTTATGGGATAAACAATTAACAGTACATAGTTAAATACGGTAAAAATCTAGGTAAAGCGAATAAAGTTTCATTTTATGGGATAAACAATTAACAGTTCACAGTTGAATATGGTAAAAATCAAAGTAAAACGAATAAAATTTCATTTTATGGGATAAACAATTAAATTAACAGTACATAGTTGAATATAGTAAAAATCAAAGCAATGCGAATAAAATTATTTCATTTTATGGGATAAACAATTAACTGTACATAGTTGAATATGGTAAAAATCAAAGTAAAACGAAAAATTTCATTTCATGGGATAAACAATAAAAAGTTCAGAGTTGAATATGGTAAAAATCAAAGTAAAACGAATAAAATTTCATTTTATGGGATAAACAATTAACAGTTCATAGTTGAATATGGTAAAAATCAAAGTAAAACGAATAAAATTTCATTTTATGGGATAAACAATAAAAAGTTCACAGTTGAATATGGTAAAAATCAAAGTAAAGCGAATAAAATATCATTTTACGGGATAAAGAATCAACAGTTAATATTTAAATATGGCAAAAATCAAAGCAATGCGAATAAAATTTCATTTTATGATATAAACAATTAACAGTATATAGTTGGATATGGTAAAAATCAAAGGAAAACGAATAAAATTTCATATTATGGGATAAACAATTAACAGTTCATAGTTGAGTATGGTAAAAATCAAGGTAAAGCGAATAAAATTTCATTTTATGGGATAAACAATTAACAGTTCATAGTTGAATATGGTATCGTAGCAAATTTAACAATTACCCAAACAATAAAATTCATAAGAAGGAAAACTTTTAGGAAAGAATTAAGGAATTCACTTATTTTAAGTGAGGTATTTTTTGAAACACGGTACCTCACAGTGGATTTTTACAGGTCGAGTACCTATGAAACAAGTAGGATATTGGAAAAATAATTCATTTTGGTAAAAAGCAATGCATTGCCCCGGAGATTACTTCCAACAAAACAATTTTTACCCAATTTTTTTTTAATTTATGGTAGACCTCCTAGTATTATAAAGAAAACACAATATAAGTGACATTTGACATCTCACTGAAATTTTGAATTTTTATATCAAAAGGTAAATTTTTATTTTACACGACGTGTATATACGTCAACCGCACCAAAATGTAGATTTGGATTGACGTGTTTACAGGTTGAAAGAGGTAACTAGTTAAATCCTACTGTGAACTACTAAAAGTCTACCAGGTTAAACTGTGAGTTAAAAAAAAAGATTATTATTTCTGTCCCGTTAAGTTTTACGTTTGCTTATTGCCTATAAACATACTATCTAATAAATACAAAATAAATTTTAATAAAATTTCATATAAGAAATAGAAACTGAATTGTATTGAAGTTGTTTACTTTTTTGTTACGATTTTGACTTTAAATTTAAATGTTAAAATAAAGACGTGACTGCCATCAAATTGGAATAGGTTTAAATATGGTTTGCGAGATTAATATTATCCTGCGACTTAAAATGTCGATAGAAAAGAAACAATGGATAGAAGGCTGAATTTTTGCTCTTTCAAAAAACACTTTATTGATTATTTATTATGAGTAAATGATGCGAAAAGCACAATTTTAATATTTTTACCGGCAGTAGTGAAGTCTGCAAAGGCATCGTTCTTATAACCAGAGAGTTGCGAGTTCGGGGCATAAGTCGGTCAAAGATCCGTCGTGCTCATTAACCCATTCACGAACAACGTCTCGTGGACGTGACGTAGTAATTCTACTCTTACCAGCCCAGCGTCGCCTCGAAGCTCCGGTTGATACTGAGGGTAATCGGAGATCGGAACGTTTTAATTTAACACTTAATTACTAGATGGCGTTAAACGGCAACGGTTTTCACAACGGTCAGCTGGTATGACATTTACGTGCTGGTCCTCAACTGGTTAAAGGGATTAAGACTTGAGCCAGTCACAGATAAGCTGTGTTTATTATACTCGGTGTAAACTCAATAGGCACTTCAAGGTCACTGATTTTTCCCCCGATGACCAACTGTAACTATGGTAACGACAGCTGGGGAAAGACTTTACTCTTTTTTCCCACTGTGTTAAGGGGTGTCATGCATCGTGTGGGGAGGTAAACTTTCTATTCCAAAATTGCACTGTATTAATTATTTTATGATTTTACAAGAATTGAGAGAGGTCTTAATGCAATAACAATATTTTGTATAATTTTATTATATATTTAAAGATTTATAGTCTGTTGACACATTTTTAGAAAGTGAAAATTTCTTTAGAAGGTACAGATTCCTAATGTTTTAATAAGAATTCTAAATTAAAATAAATTTTTGTATTTTTACAAGAACATCTATGATTTATTATAAACTTTTTATACATATTGTTAAACTTTTCTTTATGTAAATAGTTTTTATGCACAACTGATAATTTTAACTTTGCTTATAATTAGTAATTTGTTAAAAAATAACTGTACTTAAATTTATTTAAAAAAGCTTTAAAAACTAAATAAAAAATATTTCCTGTTTTTTAGTTAAATGGCATTTTAAAAGCGAAAAGGTGACAATTTTGTCGAAATCATCTAATTCTGTTTCGCGACTTTTATGTGAAAAATTTTTTTTTTAATATTGTCGCAGTTCTGGATCGGCACAATTTTTTTTAGAAATACCACGGGCATCATCAGTTGCTTGTTGAGTTTGCGAAAACAATTCCAAAACTGTAGCAACTGGATTGGATTCAACAAGACATTTCAAGTACCTGTACACGTTAAATATCAGTATTTTGGACTGTTTTCTAACATCAAAACTAGCCATTAAAGGAAATATTTTACGAAGTAAAAAATTTAAATAAATATGCAGCAAAATTTAAATAAAACAATGAATTAAAAGATAAAAAATGAGAGAGTAATATCAGATAAGCGCAAAATAAATATCTACGAGAAGAAAGAAAAACAAGAACGTATTGGAATCAAATCCTCAACTGAAGTGCTGAAAAAAAGTGTGAATGCACATGCTTCTTGGTCGCTACCATAGTAACCGATGACTGGGGAAACGAGAAAGTGTGACCTTGAAGCGCCAATAGATTTTACATGGACTATAATGGTGGATGGACACTTAAAACAGTTTCGTGGTCGCAATTTCCTCCAAATTCCCAAACGATACTTCTAGAGGTGGAAGGCCAAGCCTGGGGGTGTTTTACTTGTTTTCTGCTTCTAAATTAAGAGGACCCAATTAAGCTAAGATGTTCTTTCGCCGTAGTGATATTCGTCAAACGAAAAGTGCACTCCTTTGCCTTAATTTGTGTGACCTCTGGCCCACGTGCTCGTCCAAGTGGCATTGGAAATAACAACAACAATAACATTTTCTGGAACGATTCCTCCGGCGAAAAGAATGACCCCAAAAAATAATTAGAAACGACCTTTCCTAACATAGATTTTACACACAACCTGTTGGGGTAGAAATAATGAATGAATTTCACTCGTCGAAGAATGTGGAGTAGTTTCACATCATTTGCCAAATCATGCGTACAGTCATTTTAATTTGATAGTTTTCGAAATCATTTTTGAAAGGATTTAGAATTTTAAAAATATCAAAATTTGAAAATCGAATTTCTGAAGGTTTAAAAGCCTCTATGCCATTTTTTAACCCCTTCCCAGTTTTACCTGTATAATGTACGGGCACTGTGTGCGGACTGCTACTGATTTGCCCGTACGTCGTACGAGCAATCTTGTTTCTCTCATGATTGTACTGTTTCGCCCGAACATTCTTTATTTTTAATATCGAGTTCGCCCTACTGATGAATATTAAATGATAATTTTATTTCTATTGTATTTATCCTTTGATTGGTTTTGATTGGAACGTTTTTTACATGTTTAGTATCATTAGAAGAATTTTAATATTTCAGTGCTTAGCGATCTACTTGTATTTTACCAATTACTTACTAGTTATATCGATGCAATCTATTTTTACTATAAAATAATGGCTGATTTAAAGCATTTGCAGCTAATTTTTTTGTGATTCTAATTGGGACTTAGAAACAGAATCTTAAATATCTGCAAATGATCTTAGTGAAGTTTACTATATAACTTCGATACTACTGATTGTGATACTGTTACAAATAGATTAAGTGAAGCAAGGCAATTTATTTAAATTAATTTTAATAATACTCAAATTCAGAAAAAAAGAGAGTAAATAAATGTAATTGTAATCGAAAAAAAAAAAAAACCCTGTAAAATAATTCTATTTTTTGATAATTATGGCTGTAAATGTAACTTACCTACTAAGCAGTTATGTAGAAAAAAGAGAATTTATAGAAAAACGCTATTTTTATTGCAGTAAAAAATTATCCTAAATGCTTACAAATATTAGACATGTTAATTATAACAACATTTTCTTATTTTAAATTGTAAAATTAATTTTAAAATAATATATTCTTTTGATCTATTCTTGAAAAATATAAACTGGTAAAGGGTTAAAAGAAAATCCAATTTCGAAAATAGTACCGAAGCCTTTCCCTTAAAAAAACCATGAGATTAAGTAAATCAATTTCCCTCGTCATTTTATGGAATGATTCCTGCGAATATAATGGTCCCAAAAATATAACTGACCACGACCTTTTCTATTAGAGACTAAACACACCACCAGTCGAGTTAGAAATAATGATTGAATTTCCTACATTCAAGAATGTAGTGTAATTTCCTTTTGTGAAATAATGCGTAAAGGAGGTTTACTTCGATAGTTATTGAAACCGTTTTAAAAAAAGATTTAGAATTTAGAAAACATTAAAATTTAAAAATCGAATTATTGAAGGTATAAAGGTCTTGTGTTCTTTTGGAATAAAATTCAATCGCGAAAAATAGTACCGAAGTCTCTCCCTTAAAAAATCATGAGATTTACTTTGAGAGTAAATCGATTTACTCTCATTTTCTGGAGCGATTTCGACGAACAAAATGACTCCAAAATATAAATGAAAACTACCTTTTTTTGCAGACTTTACACACAACTTTTTTTGGGTAGAAATAATGAATAAATTTCACCTTATGTTGAGTAATGCAGTGTAGTTTCATTTTGCCAAATTATGCGTAAAGTAGTTTTAATCCGACAGTTATTGAAATCATTTTGGGAAGGATTTAGAATTTAGAAAATATTAAAATTTAAATATCCGATTTTGGATGGATTAAAGGTCTTGTGTTCTTTTGGAATAAAATTCAATCGCGAAAAATAGTACCGAAGTCTCTTGCCCTTAAATAACTCATGAGATTGAGTAAATCGATTTACTCCGTCATTTTCTGGAACGATTCCAACGAATAGAATGACCCCATAATATAATTGAAAGCGACCCTTCCTTGCAGAGACTTAACACACATTTTTTTTTTTGGGGGGGGG
>CM063509.1:72639125-72646625 GCA_032207245.1 Pardosa pseudoannulata | reverse complement strand
TCCATCTGGTATCCAATTAGAATGGAACTAAATTAGCTAGCAACCATTTATAATTTAGAAATAATTCCCTCTAATGACCAAAATTCCATGATGAGAAAAGTTTTTACTATATTCTATAGAATTCCAAAAACAGAAAATACCGAAACATCATTAGATTTTTACATCTCTAATGATTAAAATTTTCATAATTATGGAACATTATTACGTTAATAATGATCTTTGGCTATAAAGGTCTAAATATATCTTTTGATTATTTCTTGAATCACGATTATTTGACTTAGCAATTTGATTAAAAAATAACTTGTAACTTTGTTATAATTTTAAATATAAAGAAAATCTTTAAAGGGTTAAAGTTTTAGGTACGACAAACGACGGCCGAATTGTCAGAGCTTTGATTTTTAATACCAGAATTTGTGGGTTCGAATTAATTGTTATGGATGTTTGTAGCCATTGCTTTACACCCGACTGGTGTAACATAGGATCTGTGTTGATTAGCATCGTGTTGCAAAAGAAAGGTACTTCAGGACACCAAACCAAATTTATCGATTATCTTATACAGGGAGTGTTTCGAGCCCCATTACAAATAATTATTTTAATGTAATAAATAATAGATATAAAATATATATATTGGTTATATCTAGTTCGTATATATATCGTGTGTTATATATATATATATATTTTTCGTATTTATTTTAATATTTAAAATATATTGGTATTATTATTATATTAAAATAAATAACAGTAGCAAAACCAAACCAAACATGTTCTTCGCTATCCCAGTTCGTGGGTTAGAGCCCCACTTACTACATGAATTTCCATAACCGTTCGAAATCGGCTTTAAATATATATTTCTTTAGTTTTAGCAAAAAAATAGACATAGAATTAAACGAAATAATAAAAATTAAAGAAATGTATAATTAATTTTTATCTATATATTATATTTTTATATATATATGAACTCTAAACTGTGGTGACAGCAATATATATTCAACACAATTAGCATATATTAAAATATATATATATAAATATTTTACGATAATTTTTATACAACTAAATGAAGCACCAAAGTTTCATATTGTTTGTATAATAAAAAAATTCTTAACGATTACAAAAAAGAAATAAAATTTTAATTACCAGTAGTTTCAAAAAAAATCAATGCTTCCTCGTGGTGAAGAAATGCTTTCACTCCGAACTAAAGATCAAGATAAAACGTTTAGTAAAAATCATTTATTTGTTCTTCATAAAATAAATGTTATATACACAAGAAAAATCATTTAATGATGTGAAAAAACGTCCAGAATTCTTTATGACTTTCTAAGAGAAAACCAAATTTACTGAGAGTTACGTTCGATTCGAGCACGAAATGTGTTCGTTAAAGAGTGGGGTATTAAAATAATATTAATATGTTCTCTAATTTCACTTTTCTGTAAAATAATTTTTTGCTTGGTCATTGATTCTAAATATGGTCCCACTTGAGCAAAGTCGTTTCTTTCATTAGATTCAAATCTAATTTGAAGGTCTTGATGTGTTTAATTTATAGATTTTCTTTGAATATCTTTAAACTGTAGGAATTCTATTGTTTAAAACTAAGATGTAAAAAAAATAATTGATTATAAACGAAAGGAGCATTTTGCTTTTAATATATAAATTATTTTTATCTGAATTATAAACAAAAAACAAAGATTTTTGTATTTTTTCATATTGATTAGAAAACATATCACGGATAAAAATTTTGGTAAATTTTATTTTTTTTTTACAAAAAATTAATACTGGGTAAAGAATAGAATGAAAAGATAACAACATTTAATATTTTTTGTTTTATATTAATAATATTAATAGACGATGTTTTATTTATTTAATGAAATTAATATAAGAAATAAACAAATAAATAAAATTTTAATATAATAATCACACAAACTTTTAAAAAAAGTTTTTAGATATTACATGTATTATATATAAATTTTAAAATTAGAATATTAAAATTAAATATTAAATTGTGCAGTAAAAATTGACTATATTTTTAATTATAGAAGATAAAAATATGAATGGATATATATATATATATATATATTTTGATTATTTTAAAAATATTTTAATAAAAAAATTTTATTGCTTATAAATATGATGTATATATAAATTTTGATAAATTATATTATATATATTTACATAATATTTCTGTATAAATTCAGTTCTATTATATAAAATATAAAATAATATTCATATTTATATATATACACAAAATACTATAATATGTTATATATATAAATACTGTTTATATATATATATATATATATATGTATTATATTACAAAATATATTATATATATATATATATATATATATATGTATATTATATATACATATATAAATATATATTTATATAATATTGTATATATATATATATATATATATATGTATATTTATATAAATATATAATGATATATATATTACTTATATATATATACATTATAATATATAATATAACATATATATATATATAATATATATATATATATATATAAATATATATATATCTAGCAATAAAATACAACACATATTTTATATTATATACTATATGTTTTTCTTATATCGAGTAGGTTAAAACTGAAAGTATAAGGATTAATATATGTATTATCCTTATATTATTATAATTATTACTATATCAATATGTATATAGTTTTTATATATGTTTAAATTTATATATACTGTATATAAATAACCAACAAAATTCATATAACATATATCAACACAAGACAACACACACATACATATATAAATATAAAATATAAAAATATATTTTTTTTGTATAACCATATATACAGAATAATGTATAATATTTTGCAAAATAAACATAAAATCGGAAATTATAATAAATATGTATTTTATATATAATTCTACATATATATATATTTATATAATATATATACTAATATATATATATAATATATATTATTATAAATATGCAATATACATAAGGTGTATATGTGAATTTTTTTAATATATTTTATATTATAAATTATGATTATATTTTTAATAAAAAAGTATCTAATTGGAAAAATATTAATCATACTTTGATTATTTTTATGCATACTTTATACGCAAAAAAATTTAATTTGTATTTAACTGAAAAGATATTTTAATGTGAAAAGATTTCATTTAATCTGATAAATCAAGATCGATTGTTTTGGGTTAAGGCGAACCACCGGAATTTTCTTAAAATATTTTTGTTTTCTTTTTTAAAAAGAGAACTAAAATTAAATGTAAACGTCCTTTATAAAATTATACTCGCTCAAAAGTTTTGAAAATGGATTTTCCGAATTTTTTCGAATTAACAGAATGTGCAGCTGTGGAATCATTAAAATAATTTAATACGTTGAAATCGGATAAAAGATTTTTAATTTTTAGTATTAATTAATAAATTCTACATTTTTATATTTCGTTAATTGTTTGCGCTAATAGATTTCTATATTTTAATCCTGAAAAATATTATATGCTCTTAATTGAATTTTACATTTTTTTTGGAAATAATACTATTGATAATTGAAAAAATAAAACTATTAATAACTACAGTTAAATTATTAATGTACAAATAATAATAACAGACTTTTGTATTATAATACACACTCAAAAATGATGTAAAAATCAACATTTATCATTATACCTTGATTTTGGATAAATAATTTTTAATTTTTATCCTTAATTGAAAAATTCAACATTTTTATATTTTTGCTTTAACCCCATAATGCACAGTTTTTTTAAAAAAGCCGAATAAAAAAAAATAACATGTAAATGATAAATATCAATAAAACGATTTTTTTTTGTTTTTTGCTTTCAGATTGTTATTTTCAATTCTGGATTGCATTAGAGTGTGAAAAATTATAGCAACATAAACTACAACGCCGCTGTAATTATCTCGAGTGTGCACAGTTTCATTTACGCTCGAGTTAATCATATTTAATTAATAGATATAAAATTTTTAATTTTGAAAATTAACATATGCTTTTAATTAAATTTTATAATTGTTCGGAAACAATATTATTAAGAAACAAAAAATTAAACTGCATACATAAAGATAATTAAATTATTAACTAACAAATTAAAACCAAACATATTTGCACTATAAATGCATACTTAAAAATTTTAAAAACGACGATGTTGACATTTTTTATAAAGATATTATATTTTTTAATTACATTAATTAAAAATAATTTTACATTTTTAAATGCTTCTTTTATTAAATAATATTTAATCAAATTTATTTAACAATATCTTTAAAATTGTATCATATATACGTTTTTTAATTATACTTCATTAAAATACTTTAATGTAAACATTTTTTTTTGACAGCAATAATTATAATAAAATAAGCCGAATGTTCTTGATTATACATAAAATCTTGTAAAAAATTAAATAAAAATATACTCAAAATGTAACATACAATGTGTTAATATTTTTATTAAATCATTTTCACTACCTAATTCAAAACTCTCATCATATATGTAATTATTTTAGGTATGTAATTGATTTCATCACAACTGCATTTTTGCAAGGCCGTAAAGAGTAGTCGCCGATGCATGTCACTCCTGCTATTCAAAGGCCTCAGCCGTCATTGAGGTCCCAAGGATTTCTCTTCAGTAAAACACAAACATCGTGAAATTGAAAAAAAAAATCACGCTGAATGTTTTTCTGAAGGGTTTTTGAATGGGGTTCTTTCATTTTATGCTTATTCTTTACCAATTTATATACAGTGTATCTGCCAAAATAAAATTTTTCAAATCCATGACTTTTCATGACTTTCCCTGATTTAGCAGATCATTTTCCATGACTTTAAAAAGCTTTCGTTAAAGTATATATGAATAAAACTTCTGATGTACATACAAATAAAATATATGCTTTTAGAGAAATTACAGGAATTTTATCATAAAAAAAACTATAAACTTACTTTATAAGTGTTAATAAACTCACATACATAAAAATAAATTGTTGTATCTACATACCTAAGTTTAATCATATAGCAATTTTTCAATCAAAATGTTTCCAATTTGAATTCAGGGTACTTTGGTATTATCCAGGTGACCATGAATAATAGCCAAATATAACCCTATAATGTTTATATACAATATCCCTAGAGATAAACTTATATTTTGTGCAAAAATCTTAACTAATTTTTATTAAAAAAAATAATTATTATTATATTAATAAAATTTTAATCTACAATTTAAGAAAAAACCAGAATAATATACATTTACCCACCCATTAAGCTTTCTTGCTTTGAGTTTCCTTGGTGAACAAATTTTACTTGGCAATAGGGTCAATAGGATAATACATAAATACCAAACTCAGTAACTTCAGCCAAATGACAAGTAAAAATAGAATTAAACAATTCAATGCATTTTTTTTAATCGGTAGTTTAGCGGATCCATGACTTTCCATGACTTTTACTCATTTTACTTGAAAAATCAAGACTTTCCATGACAAAATTAATCCATTGTCTAAATCCATGATTTTTCATGACTTTCCCTGACTTTCCACGTGAGCGGAAACCATGTATATAAAGAAAGAAAAGGACGGGTCGACACAGATTTAGAAGCACGTTAGCAACAGCTGATATAAACAAATATCAGCTGATAAACATTTTATTGATAACATTCTAATTATATTTCTAATCTCCGTTTATGACCAAATCAAACTGTTTTCTTCAGATCGAAATTAATACAAATATAAAGAAAAACAACATAGTAAGTGCACACACATATACATATATGGTGTAAAAATAATTTTTTTTTAATGTAATCTTAATTCAAACAACAAATTACAAATTATTCGCATTTTAACATTTAAAATTCCCTTTGGTTTGGTTTGGAACACTACGAATCATATGGTGAACATCGTTACATTTTATTATTAATTAATAAAATCATAAAAATGTAGTAATTAATTTTTATTATCCATTGCAGCACACCGAAAAACAAGACAAAACTGCTTTATACTAATATGTTCTACCTATAACTACAGTTTAAACTGCGTGGCCCGCCAATCAAAACTTATCATAAATAATCAGAAAATTTCGCACGTGTATGAAGTTCAATTATCGTTAGTTTAACGTATCAATTACGATAATAATTCTGCCACAAATATAAACATGTTTGCTGGAGATAGAGTCCTAATGCTCTAAAGCAGCGTTTCCTAACCTCTTTTTGGCTTATGTACCAGTTGGTTGTAATTCATGCTAAATTGTACCACTTTGTAATAATGATTGTATTTTTGGAAATTTGTGATTGAGAGTGTGTTTATTTAATTGCATTATGTAAAAAGTGGTCACGTATTACCATCACATGATGAGATAAATTACATTGAAACATGGCTAAACATCATGCCGGATTATAAACTAACTGAAATTATAAACTCACAGTAACACACGCACACACACACACACACACACACATATATATATATCTGTGTGTGTGTGTGTATAGCTTATGTAATGCGTATAGTTTGTGGTTAGTTAAAAAACAGTACTTTTTTTTGGATAATTTTTTAATTATGTTAAGTATTTTTTAATTATCGTTATAATTAAAATATTTTTATTAGTTTATAGTATTCTAATTACGTAATGTAATTAAAATAAAAATTGGAATAATTTTTATTGCTTATACATTGTTTTATGCTGCAAGATGCAAAGGGTTAGAGCGGGTGGAAATTTTAAATTCCCGCTTTTTTCTCTTTTTTTTAAATTTAAAAAACAGAATGATAAAATTTTAATGTCAATAAAAGTAAAATATAATTATAAAATTACAAATAAAAAAGTTATATATATATATATATATATATATATATATATATATATATATATATATATATGTATATATACATATATATATATATGTTATACATATATATATATATATATATATATATATATGTATATATATATATATATGTATATATATATATGTATATATATATACATATATGTTATATATATATAAGTATACATATATTATATATATATATATATATATATATTAATATATATATGTATAAGTATATATATGTATATATATATATGTATATGTATATATACATATGTATATATATACATATATATACATATGTATATATATACAATATATACATATGTATATATATACATATATATACATATTATATAATATATATATATGTAATATATATAATATATATATATATATATATATATATATATATAAATATATATATATATATATATATATATATATATATATATATATATATATATTATATGCGTTTGTTTAAAGTTTCATATTTATCTACTATTTTGCCATATTTCGTTTACTATAAAAGGTTTTAATAAAACACAAAATTATAGAAAATCCAGTTACAGTTAGTTAACGACTTAGAGTTTTGATCATAGACTTACATATTAACAACTTTATTGCATAATATTATTAATTAAAATAATTTTTATGAATTATAGGAATAACGTGTCTATGATATTTTT
>CM063509.1:72591625-72631625 GCA_032207245.1 Pardosa pseudoannulata | reverse complement strand
CTTTCCACGTGACTGTTCCCATTAAAATTTAATCCTCGCATTTAAACTTTTAGAAGTAAATAGGTTTTCTGAGCAGTGATCTTCCAAGTGACTAACTACATTTAATGGGTAACTACAGTCTATGTTTAAATTTACCCAAGTAATTGAATTTATTTTTATTATTGTATTGTATTTTTAAGTTTGTCACTTACTTAAAATTTTCACATTGCCCTGTTTTAACACATTATGTGCGGGTACATTTCGCAACGGAATTATACCGGGAGCGGGCATTATGCGAGTAAATTTAGTTATTCAGTTAAATCTCAATAGATCGAAAATTATTTCATTTTTAGCCAACTTTTCGTATTTTATATTGAAATATATATACAGAAAAATAAACAAATATATATATATATATATATATATATATATATAAATACAAATATATATATATAATAAATAAATATACATAGACATATATATATATATATATATATATATATATATATACAAATATATATATATAGAATATATAAAATATACATAGACAAATATATATATACATATATATATATATATATATATATATATATATATATATATATACATATATATATACATATATATATATATATATATATATATATATATATATATATATATATATATATATATATATATATATATATATATATATATATATATATATATATATAATATCATTTTCTCAAGGATAAATAAAAAGTTCATTTTAAATCTAAATAGATTTTTTAAATCACCCTTGCCGTTCTGTGGTACCGCATCTACTGATGTAAACAAAAAATATATTTTTTAGTGAATAAATTTATAATAGTATCGTAAATATGAAAAATCAAATAGAAATAGTAGTATATAGTTTTAATTTTTCCCGTTCTGTGGTTCCGCATCGACGGATGAAAATACTAGTTTTTATTTGTCTAAATTTTTCCTGAATCTATGTAGTAGACAAGATCATTCGGCTTCGTTTTCCTGTAGATATCATTATTTTTCTACCCAGAAACAAACCATGTTTTTACACTAACCTGTACTAGTTTGTGACCCGTGTTCAAGTATCAGTCATCAGAAAACGTACTAGTAAGTGTCCCGTATATAATGGGTTAATAATAGAAAGTTTATTTTACTTGTTTTCCACGTGATCCTTCCCATTGAAATTTAATCCTCGCATATAAACTTTTAGAAGTAAATAGGTTTTCTAGGCAGTGACACCTTCTAAGTGACTAACTATATTTAATGGGCAGATTACGTTTATATTTACCCAAGTAATCAAATTTAATTTTATTATTGTATTGTATTTTTAAGTTTGTCACTTACTTAAAATTTTCACATTGCCCTGTTTTAACACATTCTGTGCGGGTACATTTCGCAACGGAATTGTACCGGGCGCGGGTATTGTGCGAGTAAATTTAGTTATTCAGTTAAATCTCAATAGATCGAAAATTATTTCATTTTTAGCCAACTTTTCGTATTTTATATTGAAATATATATACAGAAAAAAAAAACATATATATATAATATATAAATATGCATATATATATATATATATATATATATATATATATATATATATATATATATATATATATATATATATATATATATATATATACATATATACATAGACATATATATATATATATACAATAATATATTATACACACACACACACACACACACACATATATATATATATATATATATATATATATATATATATATATAATATCATTTTCTCAAGGATAAATAAAAAGTTAATTTTAAATCTAAATTGATTTTTTAAATCACCCTTTCTGTTCTGTGGTACCGCATCGACTAATGTAAACAAAACATATATTTTTTAGTGGATAAATTTACAATAGTATAGTAAATATGAAAAATCAAATAGAAAGGGTAGTATATAGTTTTAATTTTTTCGGTTCTGTGGTTCCGCATCGACTGATGTAAAAATCAATTTAGATTTAAAATTAACTTTTTATTTATCCTTGCAAAAATTATATTATATATATGTATATTTATATATTATATATATATGTATATATATGTATATATATTATATATATATATATATATATGTATATATATGTATATATATTATATATATATATATATATATATGTGTGTGTGTGTATTTATTTATTTATCTATTTATATATTTGTTTATATATTTCAATATAAAATTCGGAAAGTTGGTTAAAAAATGAATTAATTTGCGATCGATTGAGATTTAACTGAATAACTAAATTGACGCTCAAAACGGCCGCTCCAGGTACAATTCCCCTGGGAAATGTACCTGCACACTATGTGTTAAATCTGGAAAGATATTGTGTCCCCTTCAAGTTTTACTTGAAATTGTAATCTGTCATCGCAATTATACTCGTACTTATTTAAAGGTACATAAATTCGAAGGTATAACATTACCTTTGAACTATTAATTGTTTGAAATTAACTTTCTTAAATATATTTCATGCTATTTACATTTGCACACAAGATGGCAAATCAAATCAAAGAAAGAAGGTTAAATTTAGTACTGATATTCAAGAATATCGGTACAAAATTACAACCATGTAGTATAAAGTGGTCACCCATTTATGATGAGGCACAAGGAAGAGTGAAAAAAACGCGCTAAAGTAAGATGATACGAGCATAAATGAAGAAACATAAAAAGGAGTTTTAAAGTGAAATATGAGTGAGCTAGTGTACATATTGTTACTTAATACTATGTACATACTACTGAATAAGCACAGAAAGAAAATGAAAATGCTTACCCAAATTTTGTTTTACTCCTATTACACTCTAAAAAAAATAATCATTTCTCATTAAATAATTTACAGTGTAAGAAATTTTTTGTTTTCTCGAGTTTTCAAAAAAGTGTTATTCAAAATCTTCAACACGTGAAAAAGTTACTTCACTTTGAAATTGAACTGAAAACAGACGCGCAAAATTTCCAATGCTTAAAAAGCTACTGTACGAATTGGAAAAATATTGCTACATCTTTAACATCATCGTCTCCCTTTTTATCTTCGTCACCGTCAATTATTTCAGCTGCAATTTTTCTAATTTTTCGCAATTGAGCTGTATTTAAATTTTTACCTGCATCAATGAATTCGTTGAAAGTAGGACTAAAGAATCTGACTTTTTAAGCTGAGTATTTTTTTGCAATGCGCATAAGACAAGATTCGCCATAAAACTTGCAAAATAAATAGCTATTTGTATGCCTCGTCTGTTTATCTAACATCAACGTGACAATATATCATTAGTTTAATTAACAAATCGAACACAAAAAGATCTAAAACGTCAATTATTTAATTTCTATCTTACGTTAAATTTTAGAAAAAATGTGAGATACTTTTTTTTTTACGTTGTCAATGTTTAACAGTATATATATAATTTGATTCATCAGTTGGATATTAGTAGAGGTGAATCACAGAACTTGGGCTATCCAAGCATGTATCGCCTTTAGCTTCTTCCGCCCCAAAAAACCTAATATTGAGAAAATATAGGGAGCAAAGTGAATGTATTCGGAAATAAGCAGTGCACATTGTCACTTAAAAAAAGAGGGTAGAGCACTGAGCCTATTGAGAAATATCTAACATAAATACTACACAATAAATCAAATTTACTTTTTTTAAGAACGACTTAGAACACAGAATAATTCAAATATGACATATTTTAAGGCAATTTACACCCTAAAATCAGAAAAGCATTTACTGATATTACAAAACAAAAACTCAAATATATATGGTGATATAAACTTTACAAAAACATGCGATTAATTTTATTATATTTAAAAAATTCTGTAATTCTTTTTAAGATTAAAAAATAAAAATGAGATATTGTTTTAAATCGCCTTCAATTTTTACTTTTTACAACGAGCCGCCTATTCTGACAAATACAAGGCGTTTGTAACTCTACACTGGAGATTCCCTCAATTTTGATGATCTTCAGGGGAAGTTTGTTTCTGCACCTCTCTCCCGCCTTCCAACCTCACAGCTAGAGGATACCACTTTATACGGACAGATACAAGACGTTCGTAACTCTACACTGGAGATTCACTCAATTTTGATAATCTTCACTGGAAGTTTGCTCTTGTACCTCTTTCCCGCCTTCCAACCTCACAGCTAGAGGATATCAGGTTATACGGACAGATACAAGACGTTCGTAACTCTACACTGGAGATTCTCTCAATTTTGATAATCTTCAGGGGAAGTTTGCTCTTGTACCTCTTTCCCGTCTTCCAACTTCACAGCTAGAGGATATCATGTGATACGGATTCATCCTGCATGTTCTCCAGGTATGCAGAAAAATATATCATTCAATATAAGTTATTTTAAAATGGCAAATAAACTCTCCTCTCAAAAATATATAATAAATAAAATAATAAATAAATAAAAATAAAAATGTTTCTGAGTTTAGAAAACCCAAATATATCTTTTGCTTAGTTTTTAAAACTGTCATGTAATCATATAAAAAGTATTTTTTTTCCGGACAGCTTGAAGTTTTGCTGCATAGCTCAGCTCTTCGTTCTTGACTCTTTTAAAACTTTTTATGACAAAAAAAGAATAACTACTTGAGAAAAAATTACCGTTAAAATGTTTATTCATATTCCCACCAAAAAAATTTAATAGTTTTTTGCACTGTCCAAAATTTATCTTAACAATATTCTATTCTACTAACGGAGTCAGTTTGAGATTTTATAAAAATGTAGTTGATTGAAAATTGTAATTAAAAAAACACAAGAGATTAATTATATAATTATTTGAAAAAAATTAGCGTATTAAACAGATATATTAAAGATTTTTCTAAAAAATTTAAAGCTATAATATTTTTCTTATTTTCATATAAAAATTATTTTGGTTATCCATGTAAAGAACATTTCATTCTATTATTCTACTATGGGAATAAATAATTTATTTAAAAATCCAACTGGTTGAAAATTTTGTTAAAAGAAAAAAAAGAAAAATATAATAAAGTAATTATTTGAAAAAAATTTCAATATTTAAACTTGAAAAGGGGCATTAAAATTTTCTTCAAATAATAAAAATTTTCTTTTGCTTTCTTAAAAATATTTAAAAAACTATTTACCTATGTAAAATAATATTCAATTCTGTTATGAGATCCGTCAAAGATTTTATTAAATTCAATTAATTGAAAGTTTCTAAAAAGGGAAAAATACAGGGAAATAGTTATATAATTGTTTGAAAAAATTTTAGCGTATTAAAAAGGTATATTAAATCTTTTTCTGAATAAGTTAAAAGTAATTATATTTATCGGAGTTTCTTACAAAAATTAAATTTAGTTACCTATGTAAAGTAAATTTCATTCTACTAATCTACTATAGGGCTTAAAAATATAAACTGGTTGAAAATTTTGTTAAAGAAAAAGAAAGGAAAACATATGAAAATAATTATTTAAAGAAACTTTAAGGATTTAAGGACACTTTAGGAAATGTTTATTATAGTTTTCTCCAAATAAATTAAAGGTGAAATTTTTTTTATTTCCCTAAATAAATTTTAAAATTATTTACCTATGTAAAATAATATTTCACTCTACTAGTCTACTATTTAAAACATTGAACTGGTTGGAAATTTTGTCAAAAAAATATATGAAAATAATTATTTGAAGAAACTTTAAGGATTTTAGGAAACTTTAGGCAAGTTTATTATAGTTTTCTCTAAATAAATTAAAAGGGAATTTCTTTTAATTTCCCTAAATAAATTTTAAAATTATTTACCTATGTAAAGTAATATTCCATTCTACTAGCCTACTACTTAAAGAATTGAACTGGTTGTACATTTTGTTAAAGAAAAATAAAGAAAATTATATGAAAATAATTATTTGAAAAAACTTTAAAGATTTTAGGAAACTTTAAAAAAAGTTTATTATAGTTTTCTCCAAATAAATTAAAAGGGAATTTTTTTTAAATTTCCCTAAATAAATTTTAAAATGATTTACCCATGTAAAGTAATATTCCATTCTACTAGTCTACAATTTAAAAAATTTATCTGTAAATTTTGTTAAAGGAAAATAAAGAAAAATATATGAAAATAATTATTTGAAGAAACTTTAGGAAATCTTTTTTATAGATTTATCTAAATAAATTAAGAGTGAATATTTTTTATTTCCATAAATAAATTTTAAAATTATTTATCTATGTAAAGTAATATTCCATTCTACTAGTCTACTATTTAACAAATTGATATGGTTGAAAATTTGTTAAAGAAAAATAAAGAAAAATATATGAAAATAATTATTTGGAGAAAATATTTTTTTTTAAGGATTTTAGAAAACTTTAAGAAAAGTTTATTATAGTTTTCTCTAAATAAATTAAAAGGAAATTTTTTTTTTATTTCTCTAAATAAGTTTTAAAATTATTTACCTATGTAAAGTAATATTCCATTCTACTAGTCTACTATTTAACAAATTGATCTGGTTGAAAATTTGTTAAAGAAAAATAAAGAAAAATATATGAAAATAATTATTTGAAGAAACTTTAAGGATTTTAGGAAACTTTACGAAAAGTTTCTTATAGTTTTCTCCAAATAAATTAAAAGGGAATATTTTTTAATTTCCCTAAATAAATTTTAAAATTATTTACTTATGTAGAGTAATATTCCATTCTACTAGTCTACTATTTAAAAAATTGAACTGGTTGAAAATTTTGTTAAAGGAAAATAAAAAAAAATATATGGAAATAATTATTTGAAGAAACTTTAAGGATTTTAGGAAACTTTAGGAAAAGTTTATTATAGTTTTCTCCAAATAAAAGTTAACTTTTTTTTTTATTTCCCTAAACAAATTTTAAAATGATTTACCTATGTAAAGTAATATTTCACTCTACTAGTCTACTATTTAAAACATTGAACTGGCTGAAAATTTTGTTAAAGAAAAATATACGAAAAAAGTTGTTTGAAGAAACTTTAAGGACTTTAGGAAACTTTAGGAGAAGTTTATTATAGTTTTCTCCAAGGATTTTAGGATCTTTATGAAAAGTTTATTATAGTTTTCTCCAAATAAATTAAAAATGAATTTTTTCCCTAAACAAATTTTAAAATTATTTACCTATGTAATGTAATATTCCATTCTACTAGTCTACTATTTAAAAAATTAATCTGAAAATTTTGTTAAAGAAAAATAAAGAAAAATATATGAAAATAATCATTTGAAGAAACTTTTGGAAAATTTTTTTATGGATTTCTCCAAATAAATTAAATGTGATTTTTTTTATTTCCCTAAATAAATTTTAAAATTATTTACCTATGTAAAGTAATAAATACTCCATTCTACTAGTCTATTATTTAAAGAATTGAACTAGTTGAAAATTTTGTTAAAGAAAAATATATGAAAATAATTATTTAAAGAAACTTTAAGAAAAGTTTATTATAGTTTTCTCCAAATAAATTAAAAGTGAATTTTTTTATTTCCCTAAATAAATTTTAAAATGATTTACCTATGTAAAGTAATATTTCACTCTACTAGTCTACTATTTAAAACATTGAACTGGTTGGAAATTTTTCAAAAAAATATATAAAAATAATTATTTGAAGAAACTTTAAGAATTTTAGGAAACTTAAGGAAAAGTTTACTATAAATTTTTCTCTAAATAAATTAAAAGTGAATTTTTTTTTATTTCCCTAAATGAATTTTAAAATTATTTACCTATTAAAGTAATATTCCATTCTACTAGTCTACTATTTAAAACATTGAACTGGTTGGAAATTTTGTCAAGAAATATATGAAAATAATTATTTGAAGAAACTTTAAGGATTTTAGGAAACTTTAGGAAAAGTTTATTATAGTTTTCTCCAAATAAATTAAAAATGAATTTTTTCCCTAAATAAATTTTCAAAGTATTTACCTATGTAAATTAATATTTTACTGTACTAGTCTACTATTTAGCACATTGAACTGGTTGGAAATTTTGTCAAAAAAATATATATGAAAATAATTATTTGAAGAAACTTTAAGGATTTTAGGAAACTTTAGGAAAAGTTTATTATAGTTTTCTCCAAATAAATTAAAAATGAATTTTTTCCCTAAATAAATTTTAAAAGTATTTACCTATGTAGATTAATATTTTACTGTACTAGTCTACTATTTAGCACATTGAACTGGTTGGAAATTTTGTCAAAAAAATATATATGAAAATAATTATTTGAAGAAACTTTAAGGATTTTACGAAACTTTAGGAAAAGTTTATTATAGTTGTCTCGAAATAAATTAAAGGGAATTTTTTTTTAAATTTCCCCAAATAAATTTTAAAATTATTTACCTATGTAAAGTAATATTCCATTTTGTTGTGAGGAAAAAATATTTAAATTCTGTTTTGTTTTAATCCAAGCCTTTCATTGGTTGAATCTTTTTTCCCACAGGTGACAATTCCACACGGAGCAAAGCGAATCCACTATAGAAAGCAATCATTGAATTTAATCCAAAATATGACCTTGAGGCACATGTTTCAGTTTATAGAATTTGCATTGCATTCCTTTCCCTTTTCGGGTCCTCTGGCGAAATTTCAACAACTCGAGGCAGCTCGCCAAAGCGGTGGCAGTTGGCGATTTCTTTTTAGCGTGGAAAACAGAAAGGGGTGGATAAATAAATAGAACGAGAAACGCGGCTACTGGTACTCAATACTATCAATAAAACCCAGCGAACTGTTTCACAAACGTATTGTTTCCGATTCGAAATCGAACTAAGAGTGTATAGGTAAGAGCGAGCCGATCCTACACAATGTAATTATGCAGTAAAGATTGAATGGCATACGTAAGGCTTCCATGGCTCGGCATAAAAGCAGCGACCTCAAAGGGGGAAAGAGATAAAACAAGCTAAAATTAAAAGGCTTTTATGATGCTCTAAAAATATCGCCTCCTTCTTGAAGATGCATTAAGGGCAGTTCTGAAATGATGGGTTAGAAATCCATTTTCGACGAGGACAATGAAAAGATAATGGGGTGAAGTTAAGCATGCTAGCACACTGATCAATATAAGCAGCCATCGTTATATCAAATGAGCAGAGTCAATCACTCGGATTGTTGCAACAATGGAACATACATTCAATACTATAACGAGATGTTCGAATGTAATACTTCAGTACTCAATTATAAAGAGAAAATCGAATAATAAATAACGCTTAGATTACGATATGGAACTCATCGTGGAAAGAACGTGAAGGCATGGATAACGAAAGGCGCTTCTTGGTGATTTAAATATGCGCGGTATCCTATGGAACAGTGATGCACAACCTTTTTTAATGCCCCGCCCCCTACGGAGCCGAAAAGTGTTCTACGTCCCCCTATGGAGACGAAATGTGTTCAACGCTCACCCATGGAAATCGAAATGTGTTCTACTACCCCCTTTGTAAAAATCCTGTGATTTAAAGTGTAGGGTAGGTTTAGTGGTTTAGTGGTTTGGTTTGGAGCGCTACGGTCTACTTTTTGCAACACGAGGGCTAATGAGACCGCGACCTACTGCTTAAAGTCGATTCCGAACGGCTACGAACATCCATGCCACTGTGGGATTCGTACCCACGAACTCCGGTTCCTAAATCATTCGGCCATCGTTCGGCCCTATGGAGCCGAACTGTATTCTACGCCCCCCTCCCCTTTGTAAAAATCCCGTAATTTATAGTGTAGGGTAGGAGACGCATTCAATTATAAGAGGAAAAATGTTTAAGTAATTTTCTTCAATAGAGTTACAAATCAAATTTTTGTTAGAGACACGCTGAGGCGACGCCCAAACAAATGCTATGGTCGAATGGTTAAGGCACTGACCTTCGGTTTCGCAGTTCGTGAGATCGAATCCCACTAGGGCATAGATGTTTGGAATCGGCTTTAAGCAGTAGGTCCCAGTCTCAATAGAACTCGTGTTGCAAAAGAGAGACCGTAGCGTATTAGACTAATGAAATTGGGTTGCTTTGTCAAGTAAGCCCTAGTAGCTAAAACTATGGAATATATCTTCAATGCAATCGCCGATGGAAAAATTTTACCAGTTACACATACACGCGTGTGTTTTCGGGATAGTAAAGCTTGTTATAGAAAATACTGACTACTGTTAACTGTATTTTAATAAAAACATAAATAACACTATTACATAAACATATGAATTGCTAAAATAGTTCCTAGGTAATTTTTTATTCAGATAGAAATTTTCATAAAAATTAAGTGACTGATCACGTAAAATGAAATTCTCTTTAGATTGATAAACCCCCACAAATTATATTATTTTCTGTCTACTTAAAATCAATACAAAACACTGAATTTCAATCATAATTCTGCTGTTAGGATCTACATTCTATCTCGCATTTAAATTTATTTTTTCGGAAGGTAGATCAACCGAATCTACGACAAAGATCTTCATCTATTATAAAGTTTCACTTTACAGTAATGCTTTTACCCGCGATATCAAATCTCTTATCATGAAGTTATTTCTTTTTCCTTAAATGGCATCAGGCCCGAGGCGGCTAGTAAATGTGCATTGCGTGCATGGACGCAGGCGACAAAATCTCAAGAGTAGCCAATGTAATAAAATCTACTAAAATATGATAATGCTTTCTTTTTAAACCACTGTTTGCATTTAGTTCTTTTCCTTCCAATTAACATTAAATTTAGATCTGTATTTTGAAAATGTGAAAGTTTAAAAAAATTTGAAAGTTTTTTGAGACTTAAATGTTAAAAATATGTTTGAAAAGTCAAACAGATGACATTGGGAGTGGGATTCGAAATTTCGAACATCAGTGAGGAAAGGCAGCGTCCTAGCACTGGGGTTTCTACCACTCAGTAAAACTAGAGATATGACAGGATGATGTCATGATGTAAAGTTATATATATATATATATATATATATATATATATATATATATATACATACATATATATATATATATATATATATATACATACATATATACGTACATACATACATATATGTATATATATACATACATACATATATGTATATATATACATACATACATACATATATGTATATATATATACATACATACATACATATATGTATATATATACATACATACATATATGTATATATACATACATACATACATATATGTATATATATACATACATACATACATATATGTATACACATATATACATATATGTATATATATACATATATATATATATATATATACATATATATATACATACATATATACATATATATATATACATATATATACATACATACATATATACATATATATATATATACATATATATATATATACATACATATATATATATATATATATACATACATACATATATGTATATATATACATATATACATACATATATGTATACACATATATACATATATGTATATATATACATATACACATACATATATATATATACACATACATATATATATATATATATACATACATTATATATATATATATACATATATATATATATATATATATATATATATATACATACATATATATATATACATGCATACATACATACACATATATATATATACATACATATAAATACATATATATACATACATTATATATATATATATATATATATATATATATATATATATATATATATATATATACATGCACATACATATGTACATACACATATATACATACATATAGACATACATATATATATTCACATATATATACATACATACATACATACACATATATATACATACATACATATATATATACATACATACATACATACATACATACATACATATATTGACACATACAGGGGTGTAAAGAAAAAATTTTCAAGGGGAGAATTTCCCCTTTTCGACTTAAATGAATGCAAAGTATGTATATGGCAAACTTTATGGGGAGGTTACAACCCCCCCCCCTCCACACACACACATCTCTCTTCGGTACGCCACTGTATACATATGTATATATATATATAAATTTATATATATGTATATACATATATATACATAGGTGGAAAAAATGTCATCAAATCGCCTAATTTGGCGATATAATTCATTATTGTCTATGAAATAGATGTAATATAAAAGAATAAAATTAGACGTGTATTCGGATATCTTTTTATTATTTTATTTAGTTTTTTCTTTAAAATTACAGTCAATTAAAACCTTCTTTTCTATACAGAGATATTCTATATACAAAATAAAGGGGCTTGCCGAGACATACACAAACGTGTATATTATTGATTTTATTCATTTTTTTTTATCTCGCCAATGTAGATTGATCGAGATGCTAAATGAAAGCTAATAAAAAATGCTTTCTGAGAATCCGAGAAGTTAACGAGACCACAAGTATAAACAAACAAAAAAAAGGAGAGAGTAAATGAACGCTACTAAACTGTATCATTTCGGTTGGCTTCTCCTCGAAACACATTCAAGCGGAAGCCATATCGCCATTTCCGAATAGTGCTCCATGTAAAATAAACATTTCTAGAACTTCAGGTACTTACTAAACAAATCCCAACGGAATATTCCGAGAGTTGCAGTTATCACATCGGAATAGCCACTTGGATTAAGTAGCTGTAAACAAATGCGCATTGTTCAAAGGATGAACCTAAAATTCTCAAATTTGCATCAACATTACATCAAGAAACGAGAAATATGAAGCAATTGTGAAGGGGTACAAGAGACATTCAAAATGACAGAATTCGACTAAAAATACGAAATGTCTCAGAAGGTTTCAAGCTAGTCATAATCGAGTTAAATTTGTAGACCAGAATGATTATTTTATTTCATTAAAATGTTAGGTCGACTTTTTTATACTTTCTGATTTTTTAAAATTTAAATGGAATAAATAATAGTTTCCGTTATTGATATATATATATATATATATATATGTATATATGTATAATAGCAACGATATATATATATATATGCAATATATATGCATATGTATATATATAAATATATATATATATAATTATATTGCATATAAAGCAAAAATTTATGCATATATATATAATATGCATATATATGCTAATATCGCATATATATATATATATGCTATCTATTGCATATTTTATATATTATATATATATATATTCTATTATATATATATATATATTTTATATATATTTTATATATCAATGCATATATATATCTCTATATGCATATATATTCTATATATATATGCATATATATATATATCATTATATTCATTTATATGCATAAATATGCATATATATATCATATATATATGCATATATATACGCATATATATATATATATGCTATATATATGCATATATATACGACCATAAATATATATATATATATATATAAATATATGCATATATATATATAATATGATTATATATATGCATATATATGCATATATATATATATATATATATATAAATATATATATATATATATATATAAATATATATAATATATATATATATATATATATATATATATATATGAACTTCAGGTACTTACTAAACAAATTCCAAAGGAATATTCCGAGAGTGCAGTTATCACATCGAAATAGCCACTTGGATTAAGTAGCTGTAAACAAATGCGCATGGAAAATAACCGGTATCAACGGTCACCAAGTGGCCCTTTCATTTTTCGGGAAATTCTATTCACTCCTTGCTTTAATTTTGAGCTAAAAAACTCAAGTCCAGGTTTATGGTCGGATATAAAGCAAAGGAATAACTCGAGAAGACATTATATATATTATAATATATATATATATTACATATATATTATATATATTATCATACAATATAATATATATTATAATAATATATATATTTATATATATATATATACATACTATATATATTAATATATACATTACATACAATATATATATATACATACATATATATTATTATATATACATATATTACATATACATACATATATATATCTATTATATAGCATAAAATATATATATATATATATATATATATATATATATATATATATATATATATATATATATATATATACATACATACATACATACATACACATATATTTATATATATATATATATATATATACATACATACATACATACATACATACATACATACATACATATATTGACACATACAGGGGTGTAAAGAAAAAATTTTCAAGGGGAGAATTTCCCTTTTCGACTTAAATGAATGCAAAGCAAAGTATGTATATGGCAAACTTTATGGGGAGGTTACAACCCCCCCCCCCCCCCTCCACACACACACATCTCTCTTCGGTACGCCACTGTATACATATATATATATATATATATATATATATATATATATATATATTTTATATATATGTATATACATATATATACATAGGGGGGGGGGAAATGTCATCAAATCGCCTAATTTGGCGATATAATTCATTATTGTCTATGAAATAGATGTAATATAAAAGAATATAAAATTACATGTGTATTCGGATATCTTTTTATTATTTTATTTAGTTTTTTCTTTAAAATTACAGTCAATTTAAACACCTTCTTTTCTATACAGAGGTATTCTATATACAAAATAAAGGGGCTTGCCGAGAGACATACACAAACGTGTATATTATTGATTTTATTCTTTTTTTTTTTTTATCTCGCCAATGTAGATTGATCGAGATGCTAAATGAAAGCTAATAAAAAATGCTTTCTGAGAATCCGAGAAGTTAACGAGACCACAAGTCTAAACAAACAAAAAAAAGGAGAGAGTAAATGAACGCTACTAAACTGTATCATTTCGGTTGGCTTCTCCTCGAAACACATTCAAGCGGAAGCCATATCGCCATTTCCGAATAGTGCTCCATGTAAAAATAAAACATTTCTAGAACTTCAGGTACTTACTAAACAAATCCCAACGGAATATTCCGAGAGTTGCAGTTATCACATCGGAATAGCCACTTGGATTAAGTAGCTGTAATACAAATGCGCATTGTTCAAAGAAATAATTCTCAAATTCATCTCTCAACATTGCATCAAGAAACGAGAAATATGAAGTAATTGTGAGGGTACAAGAGACATTCAAAATGACAGAATTCGACTAAAAATACGAATGTCTCAGAAGGTTTCAAGCTAGTCATACCGAGTTAAATTTGAAGGATGTAAGAATGATTATTTTACTTCATTAAAATGTTAGGTCGACTTTTTTATACTTTCTGATTTTTTAAAATTTAAATGGAATAAATAATAGTTTCCGTTATTGAACAACAGAAACGTACTTCGTTATTTAATACTGTTTGATATTAATAATTTTTGAAATAAAACTTAACTCTTTTATTATATTAATGGTCCTCTTTAACCATTCTTTCTCCCTCAGATGAACTTATTCTCTCTCTCTTCTCTCACTCACTCATCTTTACTCAAATCTCTTCTCACACTTTCTATACCTTTATTATTATTCACTCTTCTATTCTATAATATCACTCACTCTCTATTATCCCTCACACGCAAACTCACTCACTCCTTTCTCTCACTCACGTACTCACACTCTCTCTCTCACACACAATCCTTCCTTTCTTAGAATGTAGACGCTAGCCACGCGAAGCTATGTTTGATGGTTGACTGTTAAATTGTGCAATATACATGAATAAAGGTTGTCAAAACTTATTTCTATGACTTCATATGCGTAATCATACATTATAATATACCACTCAATATTTTATATAAGTTTAAGGAAAACTATTTCCGTTCATTTTTTATTCTCTTTTTAATCGAAATAAATAATATATTAATATGAAAATAAATATAATCTTTATTGGACTTTCTCGGCAATTTAGAAAATTTCCAATATAAAAAAAATACATGTCAAAAGCATTTTTCTATGTTTGATATTTCACAGTGTTGAATGTATGTCTTGCATAGTACTACATTCTAGTGTCCTTTGTTTGTTTCTATAACTATTTAGTTTCAATCATCTTTATAAACGGTATCGCTTTTTATGGCCATGACTGCAACCACCCATCGAAAAATCTAAACACACATAAAATACATCACACACACAAGATAAATATAACTATATATATATATATATATATGTCAGTTTTAAAATGGGGTTAAGAATACGAGTTATATTAAAATGTAAAGAATTAATGACAATAATAGGAGAAAAAATATAGAATATTACAGTATAAGATATAAAAATATATATTTTGTTATAGATTAGAAAAATAGTTATAATATATGTACTATACGTTGTTATAAACAAAGGATATATAATATGAAATAAATATAAAAAGTTTTATATTATGAAATAAAGTTGTCTATTTTAAATACTTTGTACATATATTATATATATTTATATATATATATTATATATATATTATATATATATATATTTATATATATATATATATATAGGAAAACTATCAAATTTTTATTTAATTTCTCATATAATAATATATATATATAGTATATTTATAATCATATATATATTTGATATAAACAAAATTATATCATAATATTTAAATTATTTAAGAAATATTACTATGTATGAATGTTATATATATATTTTCATTAACATCTTTTGCCTATTGACTTAAACATTAGAGTTAAAAAATTTATAAAATTTATCTTTCGCATTCCTTTAAAAAAATCATTCTAATAAGAATTAGAAAAAAAAATACAAAATATACAAATAAATATAATAAAAAAAAATAATATAATTCTTCAGTCCCGAGTTTTCTAAGAATGCTTCTCGTGGACACAGAATAGACGAAGAAAGTTCTCAAAAATCCTTAAACGAGATTTTCCGTCATGGGATTTTAGTCAATGCAGTTGCTAACTAGATCGTTCTGTGTTGTAACATATGGGATAATGTCAAACCCATCTATTTGAAAGGGAAATTATATCTTTTCTTACTTCTCAATCTGTCAGGAAAAAATGTGTGTGTGCTTGTGTTTTTCATTCTCTACAACAAGCTGCCTGTCTGTCTTGACGAGTAAAGAATTCATGATGCCACGATGGATATTTCCCTCGATTTTGATCATCCTTAAGGTCTTAGCACACATCAAAATTTACAAATCTTCAAAAAGAAAAATAATCTACTAATTCTTTAGTCCCGAGTTTTCTAAGAATGCTTCTCGTGGACACAGAATAGACGAAGAAAGTTCTCAAAAATCCTTAAACGAGATTTTCCGTCATGGGATTTTAGTCAATGCAGTTGCTAACTAGATCGTTCTGTGTTGTAACATAAGGGATAATGTCAAACCCATCTATTTGAAAGGGAAATTATATCTTTTCTTACTTCTCAATCTGTCAGGAAAAAATGTGTGTGTGCTTGTGTTTTTCATTCTCTACAACAAGCTGCCTGTCTGTCTTGACGAGTAAAGAATTCATGATGCCACGATGGATATTTCCCCGGATTCTGATCATCCTTAAGGTCTTAGCACACATCGACATGTACGTGTTAGTTTATAATGCCTACAACAGGTGTAAAATGTGCAAATTTCTTCTTTCTTTACAGCGAAAAATAACCGATTTATTTTAGTTCAGGGTGGCTTGTGATGAGGCATTTAATTCCTTGAAAATTTTTCACTATCACGTGATATATCTAAACGTGAGAAGTGATGGAGTTTATAATTAGGAAGATGGACAGTTTTATTCAAGACATTAAATTATACATGCATATGATTAGTAGGGAAGAGTGGGGCACCTTGGGACATAGCCCACCATGGGACATCTTTTTTTTCAGGCTTTAATTTGCAACCAGGAATTAGTTCTCATGTGCATTGATAGATGACCTTCCACTTCACTTCTCAAAGAATTTTGATGAAAATAGTGCTTATAGGTAAGGAACAATTTCATTTTCTTTGTTTTGAATAACCCAAAATTACATCAATGTGCATTTTAAAAAGTAATTTTTTTGAAAAAAAATTAATATATTAAAAAAAAAGTGTACTGTTATGAAAGAAAATACATTTATTATTATTTCTATGCTAATAAATATGTTGTATTGTTAAGCCTACCTATATAATAGTTACCAAAAGATACTATGTAAAATGGGGCAGGTTGGGACACACATAGATGGGGCACATTGGGACATTTTAAAAAGTGTAAATAAATATCATTTCAAGCAAAATAATTAATACTTTGGTGCCTAATTTTTAATTGATTTAACTTGTCAAAATATTAATTTATTAATCTTTTTTTTCAGAAAAAAATGGTGAGAACAAGAAAAACAAACAGAAAGTATTCTCCTGTAAATACTAATATGCTTAAATCAGCTGCAAATATAAGATTTGTTAAAAAATGTATTAACTTGGACAATTTTCCTCTATTTCTCTTTTATAACAGTTAATAAAAATAATTTGGACAGTATTTTGTATTTGTTGTTTAGTGTCCCAACCTACCCCATACAGTGGAGCAGGTTGGGACACTGGAAAGGTATTTTATTTCTTTTATTACTCTTTAACTAAATGAGATGTTAAGTAGGTTTAATGTTTATAAGAAGCAGATATGATGACAATATATGCATGCATACTTATTTTTTCAATTAGCTTTAAAAAAATTCATAAAAATGTTTAACTGAAAAGTATCCCAAGGTGCCTCGGTCTCCCCTATATGTATGTAACCATATGTATTAGTGTATGTGTGAACTTATTTATATCTTAAAATAACTGTTACAAGAAAATGAAAGTGTAAAAATCCCAAAATAGAAAGCAACATATTATTGGGATGATCACGTATTTAAGATGGAACAAAGTGAACCAGGAAGAGCGGGTTGTCTGGTTCAATAACAATTACGACAATCAAAGAAAAATTTAGACCATCAGATGTCAGCACGGTGCCTCAAAGCCCGCGCGATCAGCAATATCCTTTTGTTTAGGTCTTTAACCCTGAGTAACGATGTCCATAACAACGAGATGCCTCTCACCACACCCCCTTACCCCACCTGTTGCTGTCTTCCCTCTCTCACAGACACAACTCGGCTCGCATCTTGCGGATTGTTTTAATACGCGTCAAGAACGAGACAGGAAGCGGCGATCCAAAACAATGACCAAAACAAAGAGAAGAAACAAAAAAACAAACAAAACAATGAACGGATGGATGAGATTGTTTCGAAACATGGCGGGAGATGGGAATTCCGAATGCTGGCTGTGGAGGGCAGAACCATCGCGATACGAATGTCAAAAGACGGACCTGAAGACAATGTGCAATTTGGCGGCGGATTGAGCCGGTGGAAATGGAAAAGAAAACAAAAACAGAGTGAACGTGTTGGGTTAAATGCCGATTACGTATTAAAAACATTGTATTGCATTCGATGCCGTGACCAGGAGAGTTGGGGTGTCGAATGGCCCATTGTGTTGGGTGAAACTGATAGCGAATATCTACTCTCACTTTCGTGGAAGGAAGACTATAGGAAAAAATGAGATTCTAACCGGAGCATTCGCAACTCTCTCTCTCTACACACATATTATTCTTTCAAATAGAATGCCAAGATTCAACCACAGATTAAGAGGGTTTATCTTTCTTAATCTACATTCCAAAAGCTGCTTTGATGTTTCCTTAAACAATAAAAAGAAACGTTTACGTTTAAAGAAGAAAAAATTAACATGTTTGAAAAAACGAGAAAGATATCTCGAAGATAAAACATCTTTACATAACCACCATAAGTTAGTACCATAATTAGAGTGTTTTCGTGGCCTGCTGATGAGATTTTCGACTTTCTTACAAAATATATGGACACAGCAAATCTACGTGAAGTGCCAAACTGCATCATACAGGGTTTTTCAAAAATGACTGGTTTATTTGAAAAAGCAATAAAAACTAAACGAACAGTGATAGAAATACACAGTTTATTGCAATATGCTTGGGACAATAGTAAATTTCCAGGCAGACAAACTTTCAAAATTAGTTACAATATTCCACAACAGATGGCGATGTAGTCTGGAAAACTCTAAATTATGATATTATTCTAGGGGGACTTTTAAAAGACCACTGCCACTGCCACTATCCAGAAGTAATTGAATAACTGGTGTCAATTGAAGCCATCCCGCCTGAGACGTTTTTCTGATAATTTCATTCTGAGAATGCGGCATATTATTGCTGAGACTTGTGAATATCTGGAAAGTATCGTAGTTTAGATTTTTCCAGATTGCAGCGCCATCTGTTTGAACATTGTAACTAATTTTGAAAGTTTGTCTACCTAAAATTTAGTATTGTCCTAAGCATATTCAATAAACTGTGTATTTATGAACTGTTTACTTTTATTGATTTTCAAATATACAGTCATTTTTTGAAATTTAGATACATTTTACAAAAAAAAAAAATTATTAAAATAATAAAAACAAATTTGTAAATCTTCTGAAAATCAGTGGTACGTCTGGCATGGGTAAACTTTTAAAAATATATTTTATAATAAATTCTTTGGTTTATTAAGGAGGTAAAATATTAGAAATACTAGAACGAAATAAGGAAGAAAAAAATATTAAAGCTTTTTCAGTAATTTGCTATGAAATCTTAAGTTTCTTTTTCAGCTGGCATTTGTCACTTCTATATACAGTGGACTCCGCTTAATGTGATCACGGTTAATGTTATCAATCTCTTATTGTTATTGAAATCACTCGGTACCGATTATCACTATTCATTTTTATGTTAAAATTATCGCTTTGTGTGATCGTTACATCGGTTAATGGGATCAGTTTTCGAACCTCATTTTAACTGGCAATGGAATATTCACAATATATTCAGAAGGAACCCATTCTTTTCTTTCCCTTCGCTGTTAATTAAATTAGAAATCACAAAGGAACTCAAAATAAAAATTTTGAAATGCGCCTCAAGATTTCAAACCATTCTTTTGATGTGAACATTGCATATATTTTTCCAGAAATGAAAGCTTACAAATGCTGATACTTCCGAGTTTCAAATGTTGCTACTGAACCTACAGAAACTTCGTCTCATAGAAACCAAATAAACGTGATTAATTATGTCTAATTAAATTAGAAATCACAAAGGAACTCAAAATTTTGAAATGCGCCTCAAGATTTCAAACTATTCTTTTGATGTGCCCATTGCATATATTTTCCTGGAAATGAAAGCTTACAAATGCTAATACTCCAGAGTTTTAAATGTTGCTACTGAACCTACAGAAACTTCGTCTCATAGAAACCAAATAAACGTGATTAATTATGTCTAATTAAATTAGAAATCACAAAGGAACTCGAAATAAAAATTCTGAAATGTGCCTCAAGATGTCACCTAAAAATTTCAAACCATTTTTTCGATGTGCTCATTGCATTTATTTTTTCGGAAATGAAGCTTACAAATGATGATTATTTGGGGTTTTAAATGTTGCTACTGAACCTATAGAAACTTCAGTTTCGTAGAAACCAAATAAACGTGATTAATTATGTCTAATTAAATTAGAAATCACAAAATAACTCGGAATAAAAATCTTAAAAAGCGCCTCAAGATGTCAAACATTTTTTTTAATCTGCTCATTGCATATATTTTTCCGGAAATGAAAGCTTACAAATGCCGATACTCTTGGGTCTTAAATGTTGCTACTGAACCTACAGAAACTTCAGTTTCGTAGAAACCAAATAAACGTGATTAATTATGTCTAATTAAATTAGAAATCCCAAAGGAACTCGAAATAAAAATTTTGAAATGCGCCTCAAGATTTCAAACCATTTTTTTTTATGTGCCCATTGCATATGTTTTTCCAGAAATTAAAGCTACAAATGCCGATACTCTCGGGTCTTAAATGTTGCTACTGAACCTACAGAACCATCATCTCATAGAAACCAAATAAATGTGATTAATTATATCTAATTAAATTAGAAATCACAAAATAACTCAGAATGAGAATTTTTAATTGCGACTCAAGATGTCACCCAAAGATTTCAAACCATTCTTTCGGTGTGCCCATTACATTTATTTTTTTCGGAATTAAAGTCTTACAAATGCCGATTCTCTCGACAGAGCAGAAACTGTGAATGTAAAAAAAAAGAAAGAAAAAGAAAAAAGAACTTCCTCCATTTCGACACTTCTTATTCGTAAACATCTTCTGGTCAACCGCTGGCAGTCGTAGCTATTTCGAAACCAGTCTGAATTGTTTATGCGTTTTTCTTTTTCATTTCCAAGAAAGCGTTCTTTTTTTCCTCCTCTATCTCTTCTTAGTTCTGTTTATTTTCTTACTAAAAAGCTCATCAAAAAGAGAAGAATATTTAGGTCGTCTGCGGGCACAGATATCGTGCTCGCCAAGGGGATGTGGGTCACTAAAATAGAGGATTCCCCGAGAAAAACTAGGAGGAAGAAGACAGTGCGGGTGTTTTTCGACCAGGACAAAACTGAGAACATGCCTATGATCGGCAACATAATAAACACAATTATTGTTTATGGGGCAGGTATACACTGGTACATCATCCACTACTTTTTATTCGTTGTCGCTGGATAGCACTTATCTACAGCATCCGTTTCCGCCAGCGCACAAAGAGTTCAGTAAGCTTATTTTGGACGACGATGACCAATTTATTCTAAGAACAGATGTCGTATTCTAAAAATGCTTTCGACATTGATATTTGAAGGGAGACACGAGGAACGTCAGAATTAATAATTGGTTCGGTTTGCTTTGGTTTGGTCTATATCAAACGCATGATTTTATGTAACTGATACGCATTAAAAAAAGTCTTCCAGGGTTTTGGATTTTAATATCGACATTTATTATTTGAAGAGAGGACACAAGAACTGTCAGAATTAAAATTGGTTTGTTTGGTTTGTTATATCAAACATGATTTTAATGAATATACGCATTAAAAAAGTCTTCCAGGGCGTTGGATTATGATCCCCGAGGATTACGGTTACCAATTTATTCTAAGAACACATGTATTCTAAGATTAGTATCGACATAATATTAAAGAGAGACACAAGATATAACTTAAAAAATTTTAGTTTGGTTTGGTCATTCAACGCATGGTTTTATGTTAACTGATATTTAAAGTACCAGGCAAAGCTTAAATATGACACGAAGATACAGTGGACCAATTTATTCTAAGAACACCCGTCGTATTCTTAGTATCGACATTATATATTTGGAACACCAGAACTGTCAGAACTAAAAAATTGGTTTGGTTCTTTGTTATATCAAACGCAGGTTTTTATGTAACTGATACGTTTTTATTTTCTTCCAGTGTTGGATATAATATGATATAATATTTGACTGAGGACACAAGCTGTCAGATAAAAAATTGGTTTTGTCGTTTGGTCTATATCAAACGCATATTTTACCACTAAATGATACATTAAAAAATTCTTACGGCTGTTGGATTATAAAGACATTAATATTTGTAGAGGAGACACATAGAACTGTCAGAAACTAAAAATTGGTTTGCTTTTGGTGTGGTATATCACTACTGATTATTCTATGTCGCTGATACTTTTAAAAAAGTCTTCAGGCATTATTATAATCCCGAGGACGGTGACCAATTTAATTCTAAGAACAGATGTCGTATTCTAAGAAATGTATCGACATTGAATATTTGAAGGGAGACACGAGGAAACTGTCAGAAGTAATAATTGGTTCGGTTTGGTTTGGTTTGGTCTATATCAAACGCATGATTTTATGTAACTGATACGCATTAAAAAAGTCTTCCAGGGAGTTGGATTATGATCCCCGAGGATTACGGTGACCAATTTATTCTAAGAACACACGTCGTATTCTAAGAATGTTATAGACATTAATATTTGAAGAGAGACACGAGGAACGTCAGAATTAATAATTGGTTCGGTTTGCTTTGGTTTGGTCTATATCAAACGCATGATTTTATGTAACTGATACGCTATAAAAAAGTCTTCCAGGGAGTTGGATTATGATCCCCAAGGATGATGGTCGAACGAACATTTCAAATACACAACAAGGAAAAATACTATTTTAAATTCATTTTGAATCTTTACTTAAGGAAACGTAGTACCTTTCGAGTTTAGAAATCTTCATTATAATAGCGTATTTTCGATTCAATATAAAATGGAGGTCGGGGGCTCGAATCCCAAAGTGGTATGGATAAACGTGACCTCTCGGTATCGGCTTTAAACATTAGCGATCCTATAGCAAAATAGTAGACTTTGGTTTGGACTGTGTTTTTCCAGCTAGAAATAGAATGTTCCAACAGGACAACACCCTGTGTCACAAGGTTAAAATTATGTTGAAGTGGTTCCAGAAACATGATGCTAAATTCCAGTTAATGTCATGGCTGCCTAACTCACCGAATCTCAATCCGATAGAACACATTTGGGATGTCATGGGTCTTTTTCATTTATTTTATTATTATAAAAGAGTTCGCTTTTTAAAATCGCTTTTAACTCACGTAATTTCCAACTACCCCCTTTTTTAGACCTGATATATATATATATATATATATATATATATATATATATATATATATATATATATATATATATATATATATATATATATATATATTTGTTTATTTGTCTATTCCGATATTTGTTTATATATTTCAGTATAAAATATGAAACGTTGGATATAAAATTAATTTCCGATCTACTGAGATTTAACTGAATAACTAAATTGACCAGCAAAACGCGCACTCCCAGTACAATTCCGCTGCGAAATGTACCCGCACACAATGTGTTAATGTAAAAGACAGTATGTACAGCAAGACATTCTCTTAGCGAAGCACGAGTACTGCAAAACACTGAATATAATATAAATACATAATCTTGGAAAAAATGGATTCAAAACGGATTTAGGGAATTATAAATTTTTCTTTCTCAAGCAGATACTAAGAACTATCACAATTTCTTACGATTGTGATTTGCAAGTAAAATAGACGAATTAACCCCTTCCCTGTTTTGCCCGTACGCCGTACGGGCACAGCTTTTGGGCCTTTACTGATTTGTCCGTAAGGCGTACGGGCAAAGCTTTCGGGCCTTAACTGATTTGCCCGTAAGGCGTACGGGCAATCTGATTTATATTTCGCTAGCACTGTTTCAGCCGCATTTTTTCCAATTTTAGTAACAAATTATTCGTATAGATGTCCAGTAAATGACTGTTTGCAGTTTATTGTATTTTCTACTCTGATTGGTTCATAAGCGCGGGTTTTTTCGCATGTTTTGTATCAGAAGACGATTTGTTATCTTTCAGTGTATAGCTTTCTGATTATATTTTACTAACCGCCTGATAATTTTATTGATGTAAGAGTTGAATAATATATTTTTACTTTTAAATAATGGATAATTCAGAGCGTATGGAGCTAATTTCTTGTAATTCGAACCGTGACTCAGAATCAGAAACTGAATTAATTGTAAATGATAGTAGCCAAAGTTTACTAGATGACCCGGATAGTAGTGACTCTGATAGTAGTACAGATGGAATAACTCAAGCAAGACAATTTTTTAAAATTAATGGTGATAATCCTTCGGATCCACTTCCTAGATTTGCTTTCACTGGAATTCCAAAAATTAACTTGCATATCGATGAGACTAAAGGTAAACTTCAGTTCTATGATGCTTTCATTGAAAGAAAAAAAGTTGTAATAAATGCTTAAAAATATTAGAAATGTTAATTTTAATAACATATCTTTACTTAAAAATGTAAAACGAACAAAAAATGTAGTAAAAATATGTGACATTTTTTGACCGAATTCTGGAAAAAAATGAAACTGTCAAAGGGTTAAAAGCGATTTAACTAGACAAAACTGGTTTACTCGTCTGGCAATTCGGAATATTTTAGTCAATGATTCGGCGTTTTGAAACAATTTACCCGAACAGACTGTGCTCTGGAATCTTTATCAGTGGATACTTCAGATAAATGCTTCCAGAAAATTACTTCCTCGTAATTTCAGATGTAAATGTTTTTGAAAAACTCTCTAAATACCAGTTTTCCATATTTATTTGTTCATATAATTCGCCCAAAACAACTTTTTTTCTTTCAAAATGATTGGCCTACAATACTTTTTATCAAATGTATCTTTTAATACCAGGAAATTGACAGCTAGTAGTAGTGTATAACGCGGCGCGATGTCTCACTCAATTCACGAGACATTTTCATAACCTCATTTGGCAACGGACATTCATACTTGACGAAGAGGAAATGAGACGATTCTTAGAACGTAATTTTGGTTTCTTACAACGACCGTCTGCCAAGCGAGAAAATGGCGTGTCCTGCTTTGATGGAATTCCTTTTTACGGTTATTTGCAAAGAGCGAAAAGTAGATGTTTGAGAAAATTATAACTGTTCGAACTTTAAGGATTTTCGACATCCAATTTATTTTATCGAAGAAAAATAGAATAAACTAAGATTACAACTTTAAAAAAAAAGAAAAATATCGTCCCCAATGTAATAATAGACGAAATAATTACTCCTCTATAGCCTCCGGATATTGTAAATGCAGTTTAGAATCACGCTGAATTCATTTAGAAAAATAATTCAAAGTTTTCTTAGCTACGTCGAAATTATCCTTTAGTTCTTCCCAATTTTTTGCCATAGTAATTAATGGAAATATAGAAATGAAACTTTCATTTCCACTACACCCTGTAGGTAGATTGAATTAGTTGTTCATACCTTTGATAAAATTTTCATTGCAACGAAAAATAATCGGTGATTAAATTTAAAATTATCACACACGTACCTAATCTATCATTTAAGCCAAATGTAATAGAAAATTATTTACGTAATATCTAAGTTCAGCGATAAAACGTATGAAAATAATGCAGGCGATATTTAAATATTTTAAAATAAAAAATGATTAAATGAGATGGTTGAAAGAATGCCTTCATAATACTAGAAAAATATTATTTTTGAAGGGGAGGATTTCGAACGTAGTAAAGAAATAGTATTTTTAGCTGTGATAGAAAGCATATTTATACTAATTTATTTTAGAATCAGATCGATAGGAGAAGATAAACTTTCCTTGCTTTGAATTTTGATAAACCTAACTCATCACAAATCCAATATGGATGCCCCTATCCATTGCAGGTCCAACCGCTTCAGAAATTCGAGGACAGACGGATAGAAAACTTATTAGCTATTATTATAACTTATTAGGCTATTATTATACAGGGGATATGAGGAGGAGTTAATTTTTTACACACAATACAGATATTATTAATACTAACAGCAAGTGTCATTTTTCAAAATATAATTCACATTAAAATCCATTAAGCAATTTCTAATTGCTTGTTGATATATAATACCTATATAATAATAGTTATTGTCATGACAATATGAAGTGGTTGGACCTAACATCTATTTATTCTTGATGAGTTATTAGCAACTTAAAAGTTCGAAATCCCCTTTCAAAAGTTTAATGCCATTATACCAATATTGTTAAGAGCAGGCTTAAATTTATCCATTTTTACACATAATATATAGGTAAAAATGACATTTTTTTTCTAGCATTATAGTCATTCCTTTACCATCTCATTTAATCATTTATCATTTTAAATTATTGAATATCGTCTGCATTATTTTCATACGATAACTGAACTTAAATATACATAATAATTTTTACATTTGTATAATAATAGATAGGTATATATGTGATAATTTTAAATTGAATCATCGATTATTTTTGTTAATAAAATTTTATCACCGGTATTAACATTTTTCATAAAAGTCTAGATCTCTTTCACGAGTATATATTATATATATATATAATTTATAATTTATATATATATATATCAGTGGCGTGCGGTAGGTTTTCATATAGGGTGTGCAGAGAACAAACCAATAAATAATATAAAATAAAATATTTATCTACGAGTAGTCGAGTTATCTATAAACAGCTAAACTTATTAGAATTCTACTAGCACTGAAGCAAAATCATGTCTGTCTATGGTTCATACTAAAAAAAGCAACCTTCGGGCTTCACGAAAAATATATGTTCAGCAAACGTAGCACCTGGCGCCGCCGCTGCTTGCCGACAAACCGAACGTCTATTCCACGTGCAGAGGATTTTACTGCAAGCTGGCACAATAGAGCTAACTGTTTCTTGTTCGGTCAGTGGATTAAATTATATTTATTAATTGTTTTTAACATTTGGAAATCATATATTCTGCGAAAAACATCTTGACAATTTTTAAAAACAAAACCAGGGATATGGTGTTACATAATATAACTTATATACTGTCTGTAAGACACAATGAATGGTAAAATTTGGACTGTTCTGTTAAAATTCGTTTCTTTAAAAAAAAAAACATTGTTTTTCAGCTAATTATTTCAATAAATATAATACATCACCGAAATTAATTTACCACACTAAAACATTTCACTTTATATTGATGAAATACTTCTTTTATATTTCCATGAAAACAAAATCTTACAATATATAAATTTAAACATTAACCGTCTGCAAAATCGTATGGCCAGTTAATCAGTTTCCCCGCTCTAATACAACGCTTAATAAACCGTACCTTCGGATGATTCTGAATGCCAAGTGCAGGAAAAATAGCTGCACTTGCCTCAGTGCCATAGTATGCTGTTCTTCTCCAGTAGCCCATACATATAAAGCGTGATTTTCAATTTAGTGCGTACACATCAGAACTTCCTATGTTCGTTTGCGCGCTACGTGGTGCAGCACCTAGTACCGCACGCACTGCGGGAATACAAGCAAGCAAATCAACATAATATTTGAATATATTATAAATAATATTTATTATATACCATATAAAGATAGGTAGACATAGGTGCAGAAAATTATTGTCCCTCATAATTTTGCCAGGGTGTGCAGTGCACACCCTGCACATATGGACCGCACGCCACTGATATATATATATATATAAAATATATTTGTTACTTTTTTATATTTAGATTATAAAGAGTCGAATGTTAAAATCTATTATAATTGTATTATTTATAGCTACAACTCAAGGCTAAAGATAATAAAAAGTTTTAAACATTTAAAATTTTATAAAAAATTTATGTTTTAAACCATTAACACCATAATAAAACAAATTTAAGTAATAACATGGATTTTCTTTGAAGATTCTTTTGTACTGTATATTTCGTACTTAATCGGCTTTAAGCAGTACTTTCTCATTATCTTGAAAATTAGATAGCACTCAAAACAAAAAAAACAATTAACACCAAAAACATGATGGATCGAATTTCCGTCTGCGAAGACTTGAAAGAATGAAATCGATATTTTTTAAATGGTGACTATGATAAAATGTCAAATACGACAATATTTAAAAACGATCGTGGTCAAAGCATGAAGCAGCTCAAACGGTGGCCAAACCAGGACTAACGGCCAGAAGGTTCTACTGTGTATTTGGTGGGACAGGAAGGAATAATTTATTATGAGTTCTACATGGCCAAAACTAAATTCAGATCTTACTGTAAACAACTACCGTTTGAAAATACAATTGACCAGAAACGGCCAGAATTGGCCAACAGAAAGGTGTTGTGTTCCATCAGGACAATGCTCCACACACGTCTGTAGTGATTTCCAGAAAACAGAGCTTGGTTGGGAAGTTTTAATGCATCCACATATTCGGACCTGGCACCAAGCGATTACATTTTCTCGCATTAAAACTTCCTAGTGATAAGAAATTGGATCAAGAGAAAATTGTGAAAATCGATTACTAGAGTTTTCGCCTAGGACCAAGACTTCTATGAGAGAGGCATTATGAAGCTACCTTTAAAATACAACAAATTATACAACAAAACGGTGCATATTTGACCCAAATCGAAAAAAACATGTTAAATAAGTCATTAAATTTTACAAAAATAAGATTTCTTTATCAATAATTTATCTACACATTTGTATCATATTACATTTTTGTATATTTTTGATATATATTATTATATATATTAGTGATAATATATATTTATAAAATTATATATATATTTTATTTTATTTAAGATATTTTTAATATATATATGTTATATAATAAAAAATAAATTTGTAAAAGTATATTTATATGTTTTCTAATATTGTATACAAATGTTATATATTTTTTATATTTTATATATTATATATTATTAATATATATGTATATAGAAATTAATATTATATATATATTATATGTATTATAAAAATAGATATAAAAAACATATGATATTATATATAATATATTATAATTATGTATATATAGAAGTGTATATATATAAAAAATAATTTATTATTTATATAAATTATATAAATTTATTTTATACTATATAAATATATATATATTTTATAAATGATTATTATATGTTTATATAGAATATTATGTATATTTAAGATATATATATTATAAGACATATATGTAAAATGTAGAAATATAAATATTTTATTTTATATATAAATTATATTTTAACTTATATATAAATGTATATATATAATAAAATTTATAAATATTATATATTGAATATATAGATATATAAAAGTATATTTGTAATATATAAGATATATATATTTATATGTATATATAATATTTTTTATAGTTTATTTCTATAAAATTTTATATGTAAATATATATATATTTATATGCATATATAAATTAAATAAATGTATATATGTATTTTGTATATATATTATAAAAATTATGATTATAATATATTGTATAATTTATATTTTTTGCATATATATAGAAAAATATAATTATATGGAAATTATGTACAAAATAAATGTACTATTTTTATATATATATATTTATATGTATTTTATAAATATATAAGAAAAAAAATTATATTTATATGTATAATAAATAAATATTAATTTTTATATATTTGTATATATGTAATATTGAATAATATATGTATAAAATATAATATATATAAAATTTATATTTATAGATATAAAAGTATATTTATATTTAAATATTATTTTATAATATGTATTTATAAATATATGTAAATATTTTTGTGTGAATAAATTTCGAATATAAAATTGTATATAAATATTAAAAATGTACATATAATATGTATATATATTTTATGGTAAATATTTTTTTATAAAATATTTTTTTACTATACAATATTTATATTATACTATTTACATGTATTTTGCAGCAATCACTGACGTAATAAATCATCTCCCGAAGTTTCGGTGCTCATCTCATATTACGAAAATTTAGTTTGTTGGGGCTATGCTCAGGAAAATTGATGCACGTGTAATATTTGTATATATAGACACATGTTCCAGCAATCCTTAGTGCTTGAGCAGTTAATATATAAAAGAAGCAGATAATAAAAGAAAAGAAGAGCGTAGGACACACTGTAGGTTAATGCTCCGCTCAGAAAAAAAAGAACAGAGGTTAAAAAAGATGACTAAGAGGCAATTTAACGCCTCCACGATGTTAAGGTTTTAGATGTTTTTAGCCTCATTTCAAACTAGGTACCTTATTAACAGCTTATTCAAATATAGGAAAATGAAAAATGTGTACAGACAATTATTTAAAATTATAGGTTTAAAACTGGAGTAAAATATACGATTCACTGTATATTTAGAGACGCATTTATTACCGTGACAGTTAGTGCAAAGTAGTGTACAAATGATATCTTTTTTAAGTTGATATACAGATGCATTCCGAAATAAAAAATTTTAATTACAGCAGTCTTTTTGATTCGATAAAAAATAAAAAGTTCTGTTCTGTTTGGAAAGAATTTTTTCCTGGATCATTAATAAGGGTGTAACTTTCTAAAAATTATTTAGTTTTGTTATTTGAAGTAATACATTAAAAATACAAAATATAAACAGTGGACTCCGCTTAATGTGATCGCGGTTAATGGCCGATTTTCTCTATTCATTTGTTATGTTACAATTATCGCATTATGATCGTTGCACCTGTTAATGTTACCAGTTTTCGAATCTCATTTTTAACTGGCAAAGAAATATTCACAATTGTATTCAGAAGGCACCCGTTCTTTTCTTTCCTTTCGCTGTTGTTTGAATTTAAAAAATTCTTCTTCCACCTAGAAACGAATAATCAAAGGAGTGGAAGTTACACGTTCCTGAAATGTTTCAGAAATACTCACACCCTGCTGGTGGTTAATTGTCAGATAAGCAGAAGACAACACATCCTTAACGGAACTAAGGAGCGTATTCACATTTTATGCCTTGCTCGCTTACATGCAGTTTGTCGATATGAAGCCAGAAAGCGAAAGGATTTAACATTTAAACAAAAGATTGAAATTTTAAATCGTTATGATAGGTTACCAAATATGAGTCGGCGCATTGCTGCAGCGCATTTAAACATTTCTCAGCTTCCGAATTGCATTGAAAGTGTCGAAACGGGGAGTACAACACCGCTCCGAAGACTTTAAAAAACATGATGACGAACGATTTATCAACGAGATTCATAGAAAAATTGTAGACAATCAACAATTGATTTTCTTAATTATGTATACAATTCTATTAAAGGATAATATATACATAAATATAGGTGAGTTTTTTCATTTTATTTTGAAATTCAGCGTGTGAATAAATGAAGTAATTTATCTAATTTTGCATATCGTTTTTGATATCAATCAGTTATTGTTTTCAAAATGATCTGTCCCAAACTGATCACATTAAGCGAAGTCCACTGTATATACTTTTACTAAACTTCGGTATTAAAAATAGAGGATTTGTAACAGTTTTGCAGGAAAAACATAATACGTTTCAGGGGTACATTTCAGAAGTCAAAATTATTATTTACTAGCAAGTTTGCCCGTGCTTCGCTACGGTGAACTTAATATATTACTTTTAAACAAAGATTTATTTTTCGTGAATAACTCTCTAAATTCGTCACAGTTCAGTTCGAGTCATTGGCATGTTTATATATTTCTATCATAAGCGTATTATAACATTATTCAGTTTTTATAATCGAATTTGTCTTATATTAAATTTGCTCAAACTTTTTTTATTGTAAAATATAAGCTTAACCCTAAATTGCATTACTGTATTACTACTGTACGTTGATTAGCAAAGTTAACAGATCTTGCCATATTACGTGATAGAATAGGAAGCACAGGTTTTGACAGCAACAGTGCTAATTTTGTTGGTAGTAATAAATGTTTTCCAAAATTAAGGAAATTTATGACAAACCACATAGTTTTGTATGAAACAGAAACACACATTCATATCGACAACCATATGAATATGAAGATAACTATATAAAATGATAGGTTTTATTTGGCCATGAGAGTCACTGAAATTTGTACTTTTTGTACTTAGAATATTGTTGATATGCATTTCATTGTAACATAAAAATGAACCAAGAATTAAATTTAAAATTAGTTCTCATATAAAAATGCTATAATTTGCGTCACATAGAAATGAAAGTGAATCACTTTATATCTCAAATTTCAGTTCAAATCGAATAGATACTAAGCAGACGATTTTAAATAATATAAAATAAGAAATGAATAAATGAAATATTTAAATGAATGACGTCATAATGATAGAAAAATATCATTTTCGCCTATTTATTATGTGATGAATTGAACATTTTAATCTCCTGCTTTTAACCGTGGAAAACTGCGTTTAAAACAATTACTTGGGATGACGTCACATTGCTAGAAATATTGCTTCTTTCCCTTAGATATGATGCGATAAATTAAAAACTTAATCGTTTGCGTTTAACCGTGGAAAATAATGCTTGGAATAATGACATGAAATGCTCGAAAAAGGGGGAAGGAATGAATTTCGAACGTTGAAAATTTACAAAAACCTTCCCAGGGATATACCTAAACATTTCCCAAATTTTCACGGCGATTGGATGCATAGTTTTTGAGTCTATTGAGTACATACATACAGACAGACAGACAGACAGACACACACAAATTCATTTTTATATATATAGACTAGTATCATACTTTCTTTCTTTCTTTTTCTTTTTATATTTTCTAAATAAGGCTACTATATTTAATTTCGAAAGTAAAACTGCAGGAGTTTTCCAAAAGAAAAATGATACTTTTCAAGACTACTTTTAAAAAGTCTTCCTTATCTTTGATTTGGTATAAAAATTATGTATCTAATATACATGTCTCAAACGTTATCTTGCAGGGAATTAAATTTAATTTTTCTTTCATTTGGTGTCTTTTTTTTATTAAATATATACTACTTAAAATGAAAAAAAACTGAATAATTTTTTAAAATTTATATCGTTAATAAACAACTTGTCCAAAACTCGTTCTAATATAAGCAGTATTTTTATATATTATAAAGAACAACCCCCCTATTATAATGAAGCTATAAAATCTAAAAGTGTACTATAACCCTTTAAGTTAACACTAGTACGTCAAAAAATAGTTTCGTAAACTTCAGCGATTTTATTCACATCTAAGGATCACTTTCCCTTTAAATTCATGGTAAATTTCGGTTCGGAACATTAACATGTATGCTGCTACATATATTCAGTAAATTTCAAAAAGTTTCTTAGAATATATTAAAATGATGCGTGGATGGAGAAGCATAGAAGAACTTTTCTTCTAAATTCCAGTTTTGGTCGGTTTTCTGAGAGACATTCTAATACTTATCAGAAATACAAAACCGGTAAACAAAAACCAGTTAGCGTTATATGAATAATGCAATTATCAGTACTCAAAACGTCTAGACAGTTTCCAATGCGCATCTGTCTGTGGTGATAATTTAATTAATAAACAGCCGTTCAAACGTATTTGAATAATTGAATGACGCGGCACATTGTGCAAGAACATGAGTCAATGGCTGCGATGTTTCATTAACTTACACTCCCTGAGTTATGGCAGGATGATTGGCAGGATGATTAGCAAAGGCATTTGTAAAAAGAAAATACCTTTGTTACTCTTATGTCAACATATAATTGCACACAAAACATGTAATTGCCGACAAATAAAACAAAATTATAGAACAGGGGTGGCTAATTTCCTTGATAGTCTGATCCATTTTTCAAAATTTGAAATTTTTCTTGAGCCGCAATTAAATAGATGTATAAAATATCTGCAAAAAAGATATTATTTTTTTTCTCAAAATTATATTTTGCTTTAATTTATATAATTCAGCAAGGGAGCTAACCAAACTTCTCAATAAAAACTTAAAAAACGAATAAAAAAAATCCAAATTAAAATGTTCGTCAGAGTTTGGTTCGGTTTAGTTTGGAGTGCTACCCGTCTACTTTTTTGCAACACGAGGGATAATGAGACCTGGACCTACAGTTTTAAGCCGATTCCGAACGGCTACGAACATCCATGCTATAGTGGGATTCCGACCCACGAACTCCGGTACCGTCGGTCCATCGTTCGGCAATGTTCGTCAGAGAAACATTGCCAGTCTCAAATCACATTTAACCCCTTAACGTGCAGGCTCGAGTTAACTCAGTGCGCTAAGCTGGCCAAACTGTGCACACTCGAGATAATTCGAGTGGTGTTGTACTTTATGTTGCTATAATTTTTCACACTCGAATGCAATCGAGAATTGAAAATAACAATGTGAAAGAGAAAAAACCAATCGTTTTATTGATATTTATCATTTACATGGGATTGTAAGCTATAACACTTACTTATTCAAGTATAATATACATATATACACACACACAAACATATATATACATACACACACACACACACACATATATATATAATATATATATATATATATATATATATATATATATATTCTACTTCCTTGAGTACCTTGTTTCTAAATATATCACACAAAAGAAAATTTTGATTAATTTTACGAATACTAGTATTGTTAAATAAGTATTTTTACTGATAATATTTATTCTGAAATGGGAATTCGAAAAAAAAAAGATAAAAAAAAAGTCGATGTGCGTGTAATAATATTACAATACTAGACTGTTTTCTGCAATGTTATCAAAATCCAAAATTGCAATTTTCTTGGAAAAATTTTGAATTAATTTTTTTTTAAATTTTATTTTTGTATTTTTGTAATTTTCTTTGGCAAGGACAATTCGTTCCTTAATAACGAGTCGTTTTTTTTATGTTAAAAAATTAACCGGCCTTTTTTTTTTTCTTTTTTTTTTTAAATTTTGCATTATGTTGTTAATTTTTGAAGAAAATTTTTGATTTGTCGATGATTTTTTGCTTTGGTGCAAATGTAATTTACAATATGTTAATTGAAAATAATGTGAAAAAAAACCGTTTTATTGATATTTATCATTTACATGGGATTGTAAGCTAAAACACTTATTCAAGTATAAAATATATATTTTTTCTACTTATCACATACGACTTATCACTTCCTTGTGTACCTTGTTTCGAAATGTATCACACAAAGGAAAATTTTGATTAATTTTATAAATACTAACATTGTTAAATAAGTATTTTTACTGATAATAATGTTTATTCTGAAATGGGAATTCGAAAAGAAATATAAAAAAAGTCGACGTGCGTGTAATATTACAATATACGACTATTTTCTGCAATGTTATCAAAATCCAAAATCGCAATAAAATTTTTGATTATTTTTGTATTTTTGTAATTTTTTTGACAAGACAGCGTCCTAAATTGTGTTAATTACATTAAAAAAAAAATTTTTTTTGCCGGCCTTTTTCAAAACACTGTATTAAGGGATTAATATTTCAAGGTGATTTTTTGCATTGGTGAGAATGTAATTTACAATGTGTTACACTGTTTTCATAACACCAAGATATTTTAAATATTTTGTAACGAGATGTTCTCGGTGAATTATACAGTGAATCGGTATGAATTGTGGAATTTGAGAGGCAATAAAATTTTTATCACCGATATTAATAACAAATTCCATTTACTTCCAGGGTGTAGTGGAAATGACAGTTTCATTCCTTTACTTCCATTAATTACAGTGGCAAAAAAATTGGAAAGAACTTAACGATAATTTCAGCGTAGCTAAAAAAAACTTTGAATTATCTTTCTAATTGAATTCATCGTGATTCTATACAGCAGTCACATTATCGGGAGACTTTAGAGAAGTACGAAGATAAACAAATTATTGAGCGTGTACCAGATAATTTTCAGCCAAAAAACAAACCATTTTTTTATTAGCCTCATAGAGTACTTCACAGTTCTGGAAAAATAAAAATTTTACTCATCCCGTCATATGACGGGCTATATGCTAGTTTCTACAGAGTTACTCAGTCTATATAAACAAGTTTTAAGTAGTAGGTTAGAGTAGTGTAATTAAGCAGTAGCCGTAACGCTACATACCAATTAATCATGTAACTAATGAACAAAATTGTTAATACAGATAAACAACAAATAAAAATGAATTGTACTTCAGTAGTAAAATAAAAGATTTCATTTCATCCTTTTATTTCTTAAATTTCACAGTTTTAGGAATGAAACACAAACAATGGTTCTAACGATTTTATAATTTATATTTTAAATGTGCAATTAACCTATACAAGGATACAAACAACAATAAAACTGAACCACAATTGCTAAATTACACGAAGTCATATCAATGAAATGAACACAGATAAGAAGCAATTGCGAGGAAGAGGGTCAAAAGTTCAGAATCTTTTACACTGGAAGTGGATTCATAATCCGCCAACGTGATAACCTACTTGAGTCAGTGAACAAATTATAGAAAGATTTATGGTAAAAGACAAATTAATGATACAATAGCATTGGGTTACAAGGTAACAAAGTACACAACAAAATGGATACGTAATTAAATATGCATCCTCTGAAAACATTTGGACTACAAACTATTTACGTTTGGATTAAAAACAATTCACAAATATACATAAATGTTATGTATAAAGAATGAATTTTTATAGAAATTTTAATTTGTTCTTTGGACTTCAAAGCTTGAGGTACCTAATAAATGATGCTATAGCCAAAATTAGAAGAACAAAACAAATTCATATGTGTATATTTCAATAGATTTATGAACAATAAACTACACTGTGTACTAGCCGAACGATAAAACTTTTCTCTTCTGTATCGGAGTTCATGGGACCGAATCCCACTGCTAGCATGAATGTTCATAGTCGTTTGGAATCGGCGCTAAAGAGTAGGTCCCGGCCTCATTAAACCTTTAGTTACAAAACAGTAGACAGTAGTGCTCCAAATTAAACTTAATTAGCTAAACTAAACTAAATGTGTACAGGGGATTCCAAAGATCGAGGTACCTAATAAATGATGCTGTAACTAATAAGAGAATAGCAGAACAAAACAAATTCGGATGTGTATATTTCATTAGATTTATGATCAATAAACTACACTGTGTACTAGCCGAACGATAAAAATCTGATCTTCTGTATCGGAGTTCATGGGGCGAATCCCACTACTAGTATAAATGTTCATAGCAGTTTGGAATCGGATCTAAGAAGTATGTCCCGGTCTCATTAAACATTGTGTTACAAAACAGTAGACCGTAGTGCTCTAACTAAACTAAATTAACTAAAATAAACTAAACTAAATGTGTACAAGGGATTCTAAAGCTCAAGGTACCTAAGAAATGATGCTGTAGCTAATAATGGAATAACAGAATAAAACAAATTCGGGTGTGTATATTTCAATAGATGTATAACCAATAAACTACACTGTGTACTAGCCGAACGATAAAACTCTGCTCTTCGGTATTGGATTTCGTGGGTCCGAATCCCACTGCTAGCATGAATGTTCATAGTCGTTTGGAATCGGCTCTAAGAAGTAGGTCCCGGTCTCATTTAACCTCGTGTAGCAAAACAGTACACCGTAGTGCTACAAAGTAAACTAAATTAGCTAAACTAAACTAAATGGGTACAGGAGATCCCAAAGCTCGAGGTACTTAATAAATGATGCTGTAGCTAATAAGAGAATAACAGAACAAAACAAATTTGGATGTGTATATTTCAATAGATTTATAACCAATAAACTACACTGTGTACTAGCCGAACGATAAAACTCTGCTCTTCGGTATTGGATTTCGTGGGTCCGAATCCCACTGCTAGCATGAATGTTCATAGTCGTTTGGAATCGGCTCTAAGAAGTAGGTCCCGGTCTCATTTAACCTCGTGTAGCAAAACAGTACACCGTAGTGCTACAAAGTAAACTAAATTAGCTAAACTAAACTAAATAAATGGGCACAGGAGATCCCAAAGCTCGAGGTACTTAATAAATGAGGCTGAAGCTAATAATAGAAAAAGAGAACGAAACAAATTCGGATTTGTATATTTCAATAAATTTATGAACAATAAACTACACTGTGTACTAGCCGAACGATAGAAGTCTCCTCTACTCGGTATCGGAGTTCGTGGGTTCAAATCCCACGAACTCAGATAATCCAAAAATGAATGTTTATAGCCGTTTGAAATCGGCTCTAAGAAGTAGGTCCCGGTCTCATTTAACCTCGTGTAGCAAAACAGTACACCGTAGTGCTACAAAGTAAACTAAATTAGCTAAACTAAACTAAATGGGTACAGGAGATCCCAAAGCTCGAGGTACTTAATAAATGATGCTGTAGCTAATAAGAGAATAACAGAACAAAACAAATTTGGATGTGTATATTTCAATAGATTTATGAACAATAAACTACACCGTGTACTAGCGGAAAGTTAAAAATCTGATCATCTGTATCGGAGTTCATGGGGCGAATCCCACTTCTAGCATGAATGTTCATTGCCGTTTGGAATCGGCTATAAGAAGTAGGTCCCGATCTCATTAAAGCTTGTGTTACAAAACAGTAGACCGTAGTGCTCCAAACTAAACTAAGTTAAAATTAATAGAAAATAAAAAGACAATGCTTTGATTTATTCCTTTAGTTCTTCAACTAAGTTCCTAAACAATGCCTCTGGGGGTGACAGATCAAGCCGGGGGTCTTCTGCTTGGTCCCTGCTTCTAAATTACGAGGACCCATCGGGGGTAATATTACTCGCGTCCGTAGCATACTTTAAGCTACACGTGTTCTCGGGTGGTGCTAAATGAGTAACAGGTTCGCAGCCTTGTTAAGGTGTTAGGATAATGTCTGTATCGCCTGCTGCATTAAAAAAAAGTTTTCCAACTTTACAGTTTTAGGAATGAATAACATACAAAATTCTAACGATTTTATTATTTGTATTCGAAATGTACAATTAACCTATTCAAGGATACATATAAACATTAAAATTGAACCGCAGTTGCTAAATTACAAAGTTATATCAATGAAATGAACACTGATACATCAAGTACATATGGTCGAAAAATAAGA
>CM063509.1:72581625-72586625 GCA_032207245.1 Pardosa pseudoannulata | reverse complement strand
AAACTGTATAAAATGCTCAAAGCGAGAGTTAAAAAAAAAAAAAAAAAAAAAAAAAAGTTGACGGCTGCAAGAAGTACGGAAATAAGACAGACCCCTTCCGTGAGCGACCCTAAAAGCAGCAGCAGACGGCGAACGTTACTTTCCAGCCGCGGCCCCAGAAAAAAGGGGGAAGGCCAGGTCCACGGGATGTGCAGGCATGAATCACGGGATGTGTTGCGGTCGTGCAGCAGGCAGCGAGGAGATATATATCACGAAAGAACACAAATGGGGAGGGTGAGAAAGCCTGCGTTCCTGCTTTCGATTGGAAACCTACATTTCTGTAGGAAACGCGTGGAGATACGAAGAAAATTGTAAGATTTTTACTTTTGCATTTTCTTTTTTCGGGTCCACTGATTATTTAAAGCGTTTTTCAAAATTTTCCGTTTTCAGCCTATATTAGAAAATTCCCATTTTTCTAACGTGATATACGTATGAGGATTGCAGAGTTCTTGAAAAAAAAAGTCAAATCCATGAGAACGATTTTTTAAACATATAACTGTAACGTCACAGCTCTAAAATAAGTAACGTTGTGGTCGAGCAGGGTTCTACAAACACCTCATGAGGATATCATCAAACACAAGAAAAAAGAAGGATTTATTCAGATTTATACAAATATTTACATAATGTACATTCTCGGCACGATTCATTCATGCTTGCCCGCCGGACGACAACTCCCAGCGTCTTCTCCCACACCAAACGACGCTAAGCCCTCGTGACCTCACACGTAATCCCCCACACCCCTCTCTCTGACTTTTCTAGAGGAGATGTTAGGGAGGGAAAAAATGGAGACCCCCCAGATAGCAAAGAACAAGTTCGACTGACTTCAAAGAGAGCCGTAATATAAAAACAAATACAAATTAAAATAGTTTTTCAGTAGCGTGATGCTGCATAAGTTTTGTCACAAACGCAGCCCAAACTACCATAGGAAAACTAGGTATTACGAGTAGGATAAAATATATGTGTATATTAATCCTCTAACCGGTTCGCACGTACAATTCCGCCAAATTGATGATGACTTCAAATCGTACAATTTTCGATCTCCAAAAACTCTCCGAAAATGGATGTAATGTACATTTTTGCCAGTGCTTTCTTCCATGGAGTTTTGAGGTAGGAGGGTCAGGTCTATTGTTTAGGAACTGCACCCCTCTTTCATTGACATTTCTTGAGGGATGCACCCCTTACCCTCTGAGGCAGAAAGAGACTGATAGCTTTTCATGGCTTTGTAAATCTCTATTTCGAAGTATTTCGTTTGCGGTAACAGATGTATCTCTAATTGCACCCCTTAAATATCTTGGATGACTTTCGTAAAAAAAAAAAAATAAATAAGTCTCTCAAAGAATATTTTTATTTGTACTTTTAGAATCCATTATTTCTTATGGGATAATATTCCAGACTTGAAGATCTTTATGTGTATTACAAATTAACAATCTATAATATCTATTTATATATCTATATATAACCGGAAGTAAAGGGACAATAACGAGGGTGGGTTTTCCATATTCCATTCTAGTCGACAAAGGGTGAAGGTAAAAATCATAGAACTCTTTGGCCACTGACATTAGCGTATTTTGAAGAATTTTTTTCTAGATGTGTTCCACTCGGAGGGTTAAACAATTAAAAGGGAAACCAAATAAACCAAAATAACAACAGGTAGAGCCTCATAAAAGAAATACGACTGCATCTATCTTTTCACAGGTTATGAAAATCTGTTCCAGGCGGGGGTAAATCCTTCAGAGAGTAATTTCATAGGATTCCCATCCTGTCCTTTCGACTGATTTCAGAGTGAGTAGTAAAATACACGCATAGGAGAAAAATATAGTTTAAACTTAACACTACAAGAGCATATGAACATCCAATACTATTTCAGTAATGTGATGCTACAATTTTCACACACATGCACACATGTGTATACCCGTAGAATTCTGTAGCAGCACACTGAAAACAAACCGTGCCTATTTCTCCTTCCACATAACGGATTAGTTCACGTGGAAAGTTTTCATACAATAAGAAAAAATACCTTTGAGAAATGCATGCATTACACGCTAAGGCCGATATTTGACTCTGAACGTGTCTGAATGTGCCAAACGTGAGATTCCCCGTCCTTAGATCGTCTTTCGGTGCGCTAGTGACAACGCAGGGTCCCACGAATTTAGCTACGCTGCAACATACACGTACGACATCTTCATTAGTATGCTGCTCGCAAAATTTAGTGTTTTATTTCCACCGCCGAAGAGAGAATCGTAGTTCGTCGCTGAGAAAAATCTCTGCGGGCATCCATTCCTAAAAAGAAACGCTCGACAAACAAAGGTTGATCTAGCCAGAAGAGATTTTCAACGAGGAAGTTTCGATGTCTTTAAAAAAATAGGCGCAGTCGAAAATCGGATTGGGTTTATTATAACTGAGAGATTTGTTTTTATTTTTTTTAAATAATTGAATGATTTTAGGACGAATGCTGCCAAACAATCTAGGTAGAATTTCATCTTTGCAATGCCATGTCTTTAATCTCCAAGCTGCAGACCGATACTGTTCCATGGACCAAATGGTACCGGGCTGCCCAAGGAATATTAAATTATTTCCACTTTATTTACTGTGGTTTATTTCTCTCTGGTATGTACTAATTAATGCCTATGCAATAGAAGAAATCTTTTAATTATTTTTAATTAATTTATAGTTTATTAAACAAAGCCGCGGTAGCTCATTTGGCAAAAGCAGAGACCTCGTAACTGAAGGGTTGTGGGTTCGGAGCTCGCGTTCGGTGCAGCGGATGTTTTTTCGTGAATCGCGCAAAGTTTAGTTACTCAGAGAAATCGCAGTAAATCGAAAATTACTTTGTTTTTATGAACGAAACTTTTTTTATTTTACGCTTTAATATATACTGTATGATTATTAATAAAACAATATTTTTACGAAATCACAAAAATAAACTATTTTTAAAATTAAAGACCGATAATCTGTCAGCGCATATTTCTTCATCACTATCTTTGTCATTTTATTAATTTTATTAATTTTCTCATTTTATTAATTTTGTATCCAATAATGCAAAAAACCAAGCTTCAAATTGACAAAACACGGCTTGTACGTTCTAGAGCTAGGAATTCGATTGAAGACGAAATAACGCAACAAAAGACCGAGTCACTCGACAATCATAACTTGTGGAAAGAAAAAATGCAAAGCGTTGCATAGAAACGCAAACAACACGCATATAATGTGACACATAATATAATTATACGTATTTAGTAGATTTGGGGTGGTTAGCGGGTATCTACCACAAATCTACTAAATACGTATTTTTACGTGACCCGCGCTCCAGTGACAGACTGCAAAAAACATAAAAATACGTCGCCCGCACCCGAAGTGTTAGCATGCAGCATTACTGTGTGGAGTAATATTCAGCAGTATTTTTTGCAAAAATTTGCATTTAATTGCTGAATTGTAGTCTTTTAGCTGTTCAAAAGTTTTATTATTTTCCGGAGCAATCTGAGGAATTTCTGGAGTTATCCATTTATGTCATTTCTCCGGAGCAACTCCGGAGTAGTTGGCATGTCTGAATACTAAGCGGACGTTGACGGCGTTTAAAGACGAAAAACTGTGCAGCTTCAATTTACTATTCACTCTGTCGGCCACAGCACGGAATTCCACAGGTCGACTTACCGCCGTATTCCATATCAGGCACTTTTTTGTGTCACAGAAACGCAGATAAGTATCATTAAGAGTCAGTTACTGTAGTTCGAAACGTTGCTTTGAGGTAAAAACATCAAAGATCGCGCGGCTTGGCAGCCAGCCATATGAGAATCAAGGATTATTGTTTGACACTTGTTCGGAAAAACACTGTAATCTACAACCTGTAAAAATCACAAAACGCATGTCAAATGAGCCCATACCTATATTCATATTCTTAACACTGTCGAAATACCGGAAATTTCCGGTTACGTGATTCCGAGGAATGTGTCTTGCCGGTTTAAAAAACAGAAGAACGCTAAGGATGCAAAATGTAAATGGTGGCACCTCTAAAAACGACTTCTTCAGACAGTATCCTCAAATCCTCTCCAATTGAAAGAAATTTATTTTAAATGAAACTAGTTCACATTTCGAACATAAAAGCTGAAACGGAAATCTTACGAACTCAGTATTCATTTCATCAATGGCTAATTCATTTAATAAATTTGGAACAAAAGATGATTAGACATCAAATGTACAGTCAACAATTTACAATTTAAAATTTTCATCATTTGGGGTGGTTAGCGGGTATCCACCACAAATCTACTAAATACGTATTTTTACGTGACCCGCGCTCTAGTGACAGACTGCAAAAAAAAACGTAAAAATACGTTGCCCGCACGCGAAGTGTTAACATGTAGAATTACTGTGTGGAGTAATATTCAACATTATTTTTTGGCAAAACTTTGTATTTAATTGCTGAATTGTAGTCTTTTAGCTGTTCAAAAGTTTTATTATTTTCCCGAGCAATCTGAGGAATTTCCGGAGTTATCCATTTATGTCATTTCTCCGGAGCAACTCCGGAGTAGTTGGCATATCTGAATACTATGCGGACGTAGACGGCGTTTAAAGACGAAAAACTGTGCAGCATCAATTTACTATTCAGTTTGTCAGCCACAACACGGAGTTCCACAGGTCGACTTACCTCCGTATTCCACATCAGGCACTCTTTTGTGTCACAGAAACGCAGATGAGTATCATTAAGAGTCAGTTACCGTAGTTTGAAACGTTGCTTTGAGGTAAAAACATCAAAGATCGCGCGGCTTGGCAGCCAGCCATATGAGAATCAAGGATTATTGTTTGACACTTGTTCGGAAAAACACTGTAATCTACAACCTGTTAAAATCACAAAACGCATGTCAAATCAGCCCATACCTATATTCATATTCTTAACACCGTCGAAATACCGGAAATTTCCGGTTACGTGATTCCGAGGAATGTGTCTTGCCGGTTTAAAAAACAGA
>CM063509.1:72566625-72574125 GCA_032207245.1 Pardosa pseudoannulata | reverse complement strand
GCTCTTAATTGGGGAAAATAGAGCTTGATATAATGGCATTAAAAACTCAAAAAGGGGTGGATTTAGAACGTCTTAAAGACTTGCTTTGAATTTTACTAACCCTAACTCAACAAGAGTTTGAGTTTGGTTTGGAGTGCTACGGTCTACTTTTTTGCAACACGAGGGCTAATGAGACCGGGACCTACAGCTTAAAGCCGAGTCCGAACGGCTACGTATACCCATGCCACAGTGGGATTTGAACCCACGAACTCCGGTACCGAAGGCCAACACCCTAATGAATCGGTCATCGTTCGGCCTAACTCAGCAAGAATCCAATATGGAATGCCTCTAACTATTCCAGGTCCAACCGCTTTCCAGGATTTTAAATACCCTATGAGACAGGAAAAAAATGGTTCGTTTTTGCTTGCAACGAAAAATAATCGATGGTTAAATTTACAATTATTATATATATATTTTATACCTAATCTATTATTTAAGCCAAATATAAAATAAAATTATTTTCGTAATATCTAAGTTCAGTGATAAAATGTATGAAAATAATGCACACGATATTTAAATAATTTTAAATAAGAAATGAATAAATGAGAGGAATGACGTCATAATGCTAGAAAAAAATGTTATTTTTACCTATTTATTATGTGATAAACTAAATCACCTGCTCTTAATTGAGGAAAATAGGGTTTGATATTAATGGCATCAAAAACTCGAAAAGGGTGGAGGGTTGGATTTCGAAAGTTTTAAAGACTTGCTTTGAATTTTGCTAACCCTAACTCATCAAGAATCCAATATGGATGCCTCTATCCATTACAGGTCCAACCGCTTCATCAATTCGAGGACAGACGGTCAGATAACTTAGGCTATTATTATATATGGGGTTTGATGTCAGATTAACAGAAAAAAGGATGCAGGATTTTCGTATTACGACAATTTGAATTTCTATTACTAAAAATGCATTTATTCACCGAACTACAGAAAAACTACTTATTTAGAGGAATTCATGACAAATTTATCAATCTCTATTGGTAAAAGAAAAAAAAAAACCGTGAACCTATTTTCGAAGAGTGATTACAACGGAGGTCAAGCTTTAATCGCCGATTCTGTGTACTTCAAATATCTGTTTCAGAAACAACTCTATTTCGAACTTTGTCACGATTCAAACTTTGACGTAACTTCGTATTAAAAGCCACCAAAAATCATCTCGGGCAGAAAGGAGAGAGAGAGAGAGAGATAAGGCAGAATTGAGAATTTTCTTCGAAAACATTTTTGACGTGTTCTGAATTTTTGTTTTCTCGACTTGAAAACCATGGGAAGATAATAGAAACGTGAGGTGACCGTTTGAGAAGGGGAAACATCTTGTTCGAATGCGGAGACGTTTAAAGTCGAGATAAGTTTCTGTTTGCCGCTGAAATCAGATATAAGCATCGAAAACCTCGGGTGCTGTTATTTATTTTCGAGAGAAGCAAAGGAATGCCTCGGCTGCTTATAAATTATAGAGAAACTAGCATGTAGCCCGTCATATGACGGGATCAGTAAAATTTTCCAGGATTTTAAGTACCCTATGAGGCAGGTAAAAGAATGGTTTATTTATTTTTTTTGGTTAGAATTATCTTGCAACATTTGTTTATCTTCATACTACTCCTCTAAAGTCTCCCGATACTGTGAATGCTGTTTAGAATCACGTTGAATTCATTTAGAAAGTTAATTCAAAGTTTTCTTAGCTACGTCAAAAGTTCTTTCCAATTTTATTTCCTTAATAACTAATGGAAGTAAAAGAATGAAACTATGATTTCCACTACACCCTGGATGCAGATAGAATTTGTTGCTAATACCGGTGATAAAATTTTCGTTGCAACAAAAATAACCGATGATTCAATTCAAAACTATCACATATGTACGTTATCTATTATTTAAGCGAAATAATTTGTTTATCTTCATACTCCTATAAAGTGTACCGATACTCTAAATGCAGTTTAGAATCAGGTTAATTTGGTTTGGTTTGGAGCGCCATGGTCTACTGTTCAAACCGTGAGATTATGTATAAAACAAACACACAAATGAACAAACTTCTTATTTTTCAAAGATATATAACTTAAACGCTAAATATTTATTAGTCCGTGAAATAGACTGCTAGATTTTAAGAAAAGAATTTGTTGTTAACACCGGTGATAAAATGTTCATTGCAATAAAAAATAATCGATGATTAAATTTAAAATTATCACATATGTACCTAATCTATTATTTAAGCCAAATATAAAAGAAAATTATTTACGCAATATCTAAGTTCAGTGATAAAACGTATGAAAATAATGCAGACGATATTTAAATAATTTAAAATAAGAAATGATTAAATGAGATGGTTAAAAGAATGACGTCATAATGCTAGAAAAAATGTTATTTTTACCTATTTATTATGTGACAAATTGATAAATTTAATCGCCTGCTCTTAACCGGGGAAAATAGGGCTTGAAATAATGACATTAAACGCTCGAAAAGAGGGGAAGGAGTGGATTTCGAACGTTTTAAAGACGACAGTATTTTTTGTTGTGACATGAAGCATATTTATACCAATTTATTTTAGAATCGGATCTATAGTTTAGGAGAAGATAAACTTTACTCGATTTGAATTTTGCTAACCCTAACTCATCAAGAATCCAATATGGATGCCTCTATCCATTCCGCTTCAAAGAATCGAGGACAGACGAAGAGATAACTTAGGCTATTATTATATAGAGTATTGTAAATAAACGAGGAATTAAATTTGTTTAACGGATTTTACTGAGGATTATTTTTGGAAAATGACACTTGCTCTTAGTATTAATAATATCTGTATTGTGTGTAAAAAACTGACTCCTCCTCTTATCCCCTACACAATAATAGCCTAAGTTTTCTATCCGTCTGTCCTCTAATTTCTGAAGCGGTTGGACCTGGAATGGATAGAGGCATCCATGTTTGATTCTTGATGAGTTACGGTTATAAAAATTCAAAGCGAGGAAAGTTTATTTTCTCCTATCGATCCGATTCTAAAATAAATTGGTATAAAAATGCCTCCTATCACAGCTAAATTACTATTGTCTTTAACCCCCTTCCGGTATGATTTAATAATGAAAAACTGTGCATGAAATAACCATTTAATTTTTATTTAAAAAACTTGTTTCATTTTACAATTCTTACATATTCTTAATTAAAATCCACTTTTTACATAGCGTTAAATAATATCAGAAACAGTAAAATTAAGAAAATATCAAAGCAAAACATTAATAAGGTATACAGATAATAGTCTTCAAGCTAGTGGTACTTTTCAAAACAAAGTGCAAAGGAATTCTTAATTGTTTACACCGCCAAGTAGTCTCACTTTTAATTGGATTCTTGTAACACACACGGCATTTCTTAGTAGGTTTTCTTTTATTCTGACTCATTAATTTGGCAATGACTTGTACCAAGTAAACAATATGCAATAGTGATTTGTGATTTTCACAAGTGATAAAAGTGTTGCCAAATTCAGTACACTAGAAATTTTAAACTAATTATCATATTTAACAGTAACTTTAATCGCATGACGAGTGTAGCTCGTCATTGTGCGGTATGGAATGAAAAACTAATGACGAGCTAGACTCGTCATTTTACCGGAAGGGGTTAATACGTTCGAAATCCACCCCTTTCAAAATAAAATTTTGTTCTAGCATTATGACAGCATACGTTTAACCATCTCATTTAAGCATTTCTTATTTTAAATTATTTAAATATCGTCTGCATTATTTTTATACGTTTTATTCCTGAACTTAGATATGACGTAAATATTTTTCTTTAAATTTGGCTTAAATAATATATTAGATACATATGTGATAATTTTAAATTTAATCATCGATTATTTTTTGTTGCAATGAAAATTTTATCACCGGTATTAACAACAAATTCTATCTACCTCCAGGGTGTAGTGGAAATGAGAGTTTCATTCTGTTACTTTCATTAATTACTGTTTCAAAAATAATTTGGAAGAACTTAACGATAATTTTGATTTAGCTAGGAAAACTTGGAATTATCTTTCTAAATGAATTCAACGTGATTCTAATCTGCATTCACAGTATCGGGAGACTTTAGAGGAGTATGAAGATAAAAAAATTATTGTGAGTGTACCGGATAATTCTGAGCCAAAAACAAAACCAATTTTTTTTTTACCTTCCTCTTAGGGTACTTTATAATTCCGGAAAATTAAAAATTTTACTGATCCCGTCATATGTCGGGCCATATGCTAGTTATTAATAATTCCGTGTTTTGCTATGTTGATCCCATGTTTATTAGGATAAAAATAGTGATTAGATGTTACATATACTATCAATAATTTACTATTTAAATTTATAATCATTCTTCAACATTTTCTACTTAAAATATCTTTTTAATGAACACGGGGGACCTTTGGCCCACTTGAGTTTCGATCTCACTACCTTACGGTTACGAGATTGCTGCTTTTACCAACTGAGCTACCGCTGCTTCTAGAAACGAATATAATTTACAAAATAATAAATTTTTGAAGGTGTAACTACCTGGAAGCGATCTTGAAAGAGTACAATAGCTATTGATTAGAATGGATATAAATGACATATAAAGCGTAACTTACCCAAACCCACACAGTGAACAGGAAAAATGTACTCACCTAAAATAAAAAAAGTTATTAGAGAATAATAATTTTACGTTTAAAATTAATACTTCAATATAACATTTAAAATATATATATATATATATATATATCTATATATATATATATATATATATATATATATATATATATATATATATATATATATATATAAATGAATTTGTGTCTGTGTGTACTCGATAGACTCAAAAACCATGCATCAAGTCGCCGTGAAAATTTGGAAAATTATTAGGTACATCCCTGGGAAGGTTTTGTAAAATTTTTAAAGTTTGAAATCCATTCTTTCCCCCTTTTCTGATCGTTTCTTGTCATTATTCCAAGCATTACTTTTACCGGTGAAACGCAAACGATTACGTTTTTAATTTATCGCATCATAACTAAGTGAAAGAAGCAATAATTTCTAGCAATGTGACGTCATTCTGTTAATCCCATGTCATTGTTTTAAGCACAGTATTCCTCAGCTAAAAGCAGGAGATTATAAAATTTTCAATTTATCCCATAATAAATAGGTGAAAATGATATTTTTTATCCCTATGACGTCATTCCCTTAAATATCTCATTTATTCATTTCTTATTTTATATTATTTAAACATCGTCTGCGTAGTGTCCGTTCGATTTGACCTGGAAATTGAGATATAAATTGATTCACTTTCATTTCTATGTGACGCAAATTATAGCATTTTTAAATAAGAACTCATTTTAAGTTCATTTTTACGTTACAATGAAATGTTTATCAACAATATTCTAACAACGAAAAGTACAAATTTCAGTGACTCTCACAGGCAAATAAAAACCTATCATTTTATATAGTTATCTTTATATTCATATGGTTGTCAATATGAATGTGTGTTTCTGTTTCATACAAAACCATGTGGTTTGTCATAAATTTCCTTAATTTTGGATAACATTTATTAATATCACCAAAATTAGCATTGTTGTTGTCAAAACCTCTGCTTCCTATTCTACCACTTTATATGGTTAGATCTGTTAACTTTGCTAATCAACGTACAGTAGTAATACAGTAATGCAATTTAGGGTTAAGCTTATATTTTACAATAAAAAAAGTTTGAACAAATTTAACATAAGACACAAATTCGATTATAAAAACCGAATAATGTTATAATACGCTTATGATAGAAATATATAAACATGCCAATGACTCGAACTGAACTGTGACGAATTTAGAGAGTTATTCACGAAAAATAAATCTTTGTTTAAAAGTAATATATTAAGTTCACCATACTGAGTACAGTGTTTATTTAATAAATTGTCATCGAATAATGGCATGTTTTTGAGCTAGCGTTTCCCAGAAGAGGACGTTGTTTTTTTATATATATAGTGGAACTTAATAGGTGCCTCCGGACAGAAAAAGAAGCTTTCCTCTATTTTAGCTCCACAACCTCAATTTACAGAATATATATATCAGAACCCTAGAATAAAAACATCAACGTTATTTGGCAAAAGAACAGTAAACAACAATAACATACTCGGCTTATCTTCGAGTATCATATCTCAAAATCTTTAAAAGAAAAAATAAGCTTCTCGCCAGAATTTCTTTAACTTTCCCCTGTAAATATCCAGAATACTAAAACTTCAGAGTTATTCACTGAAAAAAATAACGCGAAATAACGATGGTTCGATTCTCTTCTCTAAAGTGAAATTATCTGCATGAGGTATCACCGAAAACAATGACAAATGAACGAAGATGGCGAAAGTGATATCCAAAGTAGCTCATATTGATATGTAACAAAACAATCTGCGATATCCCGAAACAATGAAAAGCCATCCATCATCCGATGACAAAAAGATGGTCATCGCATTTTTTTTGGAAGGGGGGGGGGAGAGCTATCATCGATAGGACATACGATACTGTCAATCGAACGGAGTCGACTGTTATCTTGAATATTGAACCGATTTTCCAAGAATAGAATCGGAGAGAAAAGAAGCTTAATTTGCTCAAATATGGTGAAGAGAGTAAACGTGGGAAAAAAAGTTTTTCCCGGTGCCAATTCGATTTTCCGAATCCCGGAGAGCGAAATATGAGGTTGTTTTCAGTTAATTTTATTTATTTATTTTCACTTTTTCTTCAGAGTCGATGGCATCACGAAAAGTAAGCAGACGGATCAACGTTTGATATTCTCAAACCAAAATCTGAAACGGCGGCTGAATTTTAGCGGAACGGAGGCTTCGCAAACTGTAAAAGTGACTCCGAAAAGCGTATCATCGAATGTATAGGCTGGCAAGAGAGCAAAAGTTAATTCGTTATGCAACGATGTTGCAGAGAAAGCAGATGAAATTAGTGCCAGATGAGAGAATAGAGAGAACTGCATTATTCCTTTTAGACTTCGGATAAAGATATGAAGATGTGTAAAGGTTACGCAAATGTTACCAAAGCTTAGCTAGACTTTATGTATTTTTGATAAGCGGCGTCACGGATGAATCCAAGGTACTTCAGTTGATAAAATATACTTTCTAATAGTTATCTATCATGTTATTGTAAAACTAAATGACTTAGTACTTCCCTCTTTTATTCAACGAGTTCAGCTACCAAAACAAAACATTTCAGTATGTATATACATACATGTATGCATGCATGCATCCATATATATATCCATACATACGCACACATACATCCATAAAATGTATATATATGTATAGGTATATATATGTATAAATATGTATATTTATATATATGTGTTGTATGTGTATACTATTAAATATGATATTTATGTGCTTGTAATATATTTATTTATGTATAAAATATATATATATATATTATATATATATATGTATATATGTATATTATATGTATATATGTATATATATGTATTTGTGTATATATATAT
>CM063509.1:72554125-72561625 GCA_032207245.1 Pardosa pseudoannulata | reverse complement strand
AAATAGCCTTGTCGCTTTAAGGTTGCTACTCACAGGGACACTAAACGATCGGAATAGTCGATTTTTTCCACTGGCTATGGCTAAATGACGAAATTCTGCTCCAGAATAACAAAAGCTCCCATCTTCGACATAACGCCAAAATACACTTCTTGTGACGTCATTAAATAATCTAGTGGTGTAGATGATCACCGTTTGTAGCAGCTTTAGTGGCCAATAAATGACGGTAGACATACTTAAATTTGAAATATAGTGTAGTGCGTTATGAGTGGCAGAAAGAAAACCCACGTAGAATGAACAACAAATTGTGGTGGGAAAATGAAATTTAAAGTGAAGACCATGAATACTATAATATTTCCTGAAGTCCGGTCTAACGGTTAGTCAAACGGTTTCCATTGACGTGATTGGCTAAACTTTAAGACAACTACTTGTAAGTGAATCTACACTGGTGTTCAAAACTTAAGCAACAATGTAAAAATTTAGCAGATAGCCATGAAATTGTAGGAAAGGAGGCCGGGAGTTCAGTACAATGAACACGTAAGTTAGTACAAATGTCATGCATATGCAAATATCAGAAACTAAATGTGAGAGTAAGCAAAACGCGTGATGTCGGCGTACACAGCTCAACAGTAGAATAAAAAGAAGGACGGGGACGCAATTCAACATATTCGCTGCATATTAGCTGCAACATATTCGAATGGATTGGCCAGCGTACTCTCCTGATTTAAGTCCCTGATTAAATACATGTGTGGAATGCTTTGGGGAGACGCATTGCAGAGCGTTTAAATAGTCCGGAGAACACCCAGCAACTCAAACAGATGCTGATTGTGGAATGGGCACTCCTACCGCAAGAAATGTGGGACCAGCTGGTTCTTTGTATGCGTAGACGGTGCAAAGCAACCACTGCAGTTAGGGGAGAGCATATCCCATATTACGAAACATCTGCTTGTTCTTCCTCTTGGATAGACAATCATGAGTCACGGTACTAAACGTTCAATAAAGCTTGTTTTCGCTTGATTCTACACCATATCCATTGTATTCCTTTTTCAGTGCCGATACTTTCGTCATCCTTTACGTACATAATATTTCCCCTCATTTCTGAATGTCATGTCACTCAGATGATTTCTCTGGGAGTTATGGACCAAAAATACCATATTCTGCTTAAGTTTTGCACACCAGTGTACAAACTGCTTCAGAGAGCAACTGCGATCAAAAAATGAGAGAACAACAAGGATTTGCACCAGTTTTTAAAACAAAATTTCAACATTCTTCATTAACTTTTTTAAATTATGTGAGATACAAAAGGGAGATACATGCGAGTTATATAAGTACAGACGTCACGACGAAACTAGTCAAAGTGCATTCGGGGTGGACGAAATGGGTATTCAAAATTTTAAACATAAAACTATCTTTATATAAATCTACCGACGATTCAAACAATGCTGAAATAGATATTTTCTCAGAAATCTGAATTCCGTAATTTTTTGCACTTAACACTTTTTTTCCTGAGGGTACTTATATGTACCGCTTCATTCAAACACCTATGTATTCCTAATAGAGCCGTTTTTCCTGACGGTACTCACAAGGTAGTATGTAGTTCCTACAGCAGAAAAGAAATAACAGTACCAGTCAGGAATCCTTTTTATTTGCATAGTACTGATTTTATAATTGGCGTGCTACATTCGTAGGTCATTTTGGGGTAGAGTTGATACACGTGTTGTTCAGTTGAGTAAATTTAGTGGTTTATTACCAGTTATTTGGTACTATTATTTTTTAGAGACTTCTATACTTCGCAGGTAAGCATTTCATTTGTTTTATTCATAATTTAATGTTTTATTTTCTATCATAGAGTCCAAAATATATGTTGGTACTAGAAAGTACCAGCTGCAAAATTAACTACTAAAATACAGTAAAAATTAATTTTCTTTTTTCTATGCTTATTCTCCATTAAAACTCATCTAATGATGCAAAAATGCAGTAAGAAAGTGGATGGTAAATCAATTCAGGATATAAATGGTTAAGTAATAGGTCTGTCTCATTAGCCATGTTAAAAAAACAGTGGACCGAAGCATTCCAGTCAACCAACTAACCAACCAACTAACACGACATCCAACCATCTACTCTGGAGCCTCTGAAGTTTCAGCCCGGTCATTTGCAAACTAAAAATATAGTATAAGTAACAATAAGGAAAATGATTATCTACAATTAATATGTAGTGTTAATCACTAATAGTTCGGAGTAATTAGTGGTTCGAAGAATTCTAAGCCGACATCAGAACAAAAAGATAGCGGCCTACCGATTCAGCGGAGAGTTTAAGTTTTTTTCAAAAATATATGTTGGTACTAGAAAGTACCTGCTGCAAAATTAATTACTAAATTACAGTAAAAATTAATTTTCTTTTTTCTATGATTATTCTCCATTAAAACTTATCTAATGATGCAAAAATGCAGTAAGAAAGTTGATGGTAAATTAATTCAGGATATAAATGGTTAAGTAATAGGTCTGTCTCATTAGCCATGTTAAAAAAACAGTGGACCGAAGCATTCCAGTCAACCAACTAACCAACCAATCATCTACTCTAGTTCCCCTGAAGTTTCACTACCCGATGAATTGAAAACTAAAAATATAGTATAATAAGTAACAATAAGGAAAATGATTATCTACAATTAATGTGTAGTGTTAATCACCAATAGTTCGGAGTAGTTAGTGGTTCGAAGAATTCTAAACCAACCAACCTGTTGTCGACATCAGAACCAAAAGGGAGAGGCATACCGATTCAGAGGAGAGTTTAAGTTTTTTCAAAAATATATGTTGGTACTAGAAAGTATTAGCTGCAAAATTAACTACTAAAATACAGGAAAAAATTTTCTTTTTTCTATGATTATTCTCCATTAAAACTTATCTAATGATGCAAAAATGCAGTAAGAAAGTTGATGGTAAATTAATTCAGGATATAAATGGTTAAGTAATAGGTCTGTCTCATTAGCCATGTTAAAAAAACAGTGGACCGAAGCATTCCAGTCAACCAACTAACCAACCAACTAACACTCCAACCAAACATCTACTCTGGTTCACCTGAAGTTTCAAACCGATCAATTACAAACTAAAAATATAGTATAATAAGTAACAATAAAGAAAATGATTATCTACAATTAATGTGTAGTGTTAATCACCAATAGTTCGGAGTAGTTAGTGGTTCGAAGAATTCTAAGCCGACATCAGAACCAAAAGGGAGCGGCCTACCGATTCAGAGGAGAGTTTAAGTTTTTTCAAAAATATATGTTGGTACTAGAAAGTAGTAGCTGCAAAATTAACTACTACATTACAGTAAAAATTAATTTTCTTTTTTCTATGCTTATTCTCCATTAAAACTTATCTAATGATGCAAAAATGCAGTAAGAAAGTGGATGGTAAATTAATTCAGGATATAAATGGTTAAGTAATAGGTCTGTCTCATTAGCCATGTTAAAAAAACAGTGGACCGAAGCATTCCAGTCAACCAACTAACCAACCAACTAACACTCCAACCAAACATCTACTCTGGTTCACCTGAAGTTTCAAACCGATCAATTACAAACTAAAAATATAGTATAATAAGTAACAATAAAGAAAATGATTATCTACAATTAATGTGTAGTGTTAATCACTAATAGTTCGGAGTAGTTAGTGGTTCGAAGAATTCTAAACCAACCAACCTGTTGTCGACATCAGAACTAAAAGGGAGAGGCATACCGATTAAGCGGAGAGTTAAGGTTTTTCAAATATATATGATTGTACTAGAAAGTAGTAGCTGCAAAATTAACTACTAAATTACAGTAAAAATTAACTTTCTTATTTCTATGCTTATTCTCAATTAAAATTTATCTAATGATGCAAAAATGCAGTAAGAAAGTGGACGGTAAATTAATTCAGGATATAAATGGTTAAGTAATAGGTCTGTCTGATTAGCCATGTTAAAAAAACAGTGGTCCGAAGCGCTCCAGTCAACCAACCAACGAACCAACGCTCCAATCAACCACCTACTCTGGTTCACTTGAAGTTTCAACCCGCTCAATTGCCAACTAAAAATACAGTATAATAAATAACAATAAAGAAAATGATTATGTACAATTAATGTGTAGAACCAAAAGGTAGCGGCCTACCAATTCAGCGGAGAGTTTAAGATTTTTCAAAAATATATGTTATTACTAGAAAGTAGTAGCTGCAAAATTAACTGCTAAAATACAGTAAAAATTAATTTTCTTTTTTCTATGATTATTCTCCATTAAAACTTATCATACAAAAATGCAGTAAGAAAGTGGATGGTAAATTAATTCAGGATATAAAGGGTTAAAATTCCTGTTATTTGTTACAAAATAAATACAGCAAAAGCGTCAGATCAACCAAAAACTAAACCTCAAAAAAGCAGAGAAAATACCAGATTTCATCTCAAAAGTATTGTCATAAATATGAATGAAAGGAAACGTACATAGCGTAAATGACCAGTGAAACTGTTCGAAACTTACGAACTCCGTACTTACAGACCAGAACCGATGACCTCCACTAATGCCACTTTAACTCGAATCGAAGTGAACTTAACTTACGGTACGTTTTTTCTCATGAAAAAAAAAGTCTTTCATCTCGCAATCCTAAATATATAAACAGCAAAAAAATGTCACCTCTTCCTGGGGATTACAATAGAAAATGTATATATAAAAAAACCCCTTTAAAATAGAAGCCGATCTTAAAATGGTTGGAAAAGTGGCGGAAAAGATAGCCAATTTGGGCCTCGTTCCTTCCTCGAGCAAATAACAGCCACTGCATTATTGAAAAAGAAATCACTCTCCGAGACTAGAAAAACAAGTGCCAAAAGAGAAGGGAGAGAATCAATTTAGTAGAGAGTGAAATCGGCGTCACACACAACGCAGAATTGTTCGCGTCGGCGTTACCTCTGTTCAGATCCGATCAAGAAAAAGCGACATGCAAATGCCACAGATGCGAGATTCATAAAAATGCAAAACAAGCAGTTATAATCCTTTCAAAGCCTATTTCGAAACGATCAGCTATTGGATGTTCTTGTAGTGGAGGAGTATTTGGGAAAAATGTCGAGAAGACATCTTTTTGACTTTTTCTCGCTCGTGTTCTTACTGAAAAAAGTTTCTTAACTGTCCTATACTTATATAAGAAATTTTTTCTTTATGTTCCATTATTATTTCATAAATTTGAAGTAAGAGGAAATAATCTATAAATTATGTTGTGAATTTGTAATGGATTGGTTGACGAAAACTAGAGTGAAATGTACAATGATAAAAATCAGCTCTATGTACAGTCTCCCCCAAAAAAATTTCGAATCTCTCTACCCATTCATAATAATCCAAGCATCAGTTCGTACGAATATTTAAAGGTAGAAAAAAATGAAACAATTTCTGAATGATTTGAACGGAAAATATGATCTAACTTTGAAAAGATGAATTAAGCTTAAAAAGGAAGATGCTTTGGATTTATTTTTAGCAAAGCAACCAAAAATTACAATATTTAAAACTTTCTAATAACGCAGCTATTCTAACAAAAATTATATAAAAAGCGTTAAATACATTAACTGCGCAAATTCGTAGAATCAATCCGTTACACATTAGTAGAAACAAATCCTAAAACGATAATTTTTTTTTGGAAACTCGATTTCATAATTTTGGTAAAAAATCCTCCTAGAAAACATTTAAATTCCTTTTGAAATTATTCATCGAATGTGGGCTAACTTTGTATCTATCTAATGCCCAACACGATAAATGTGCACGATAAACAAATTCTTGAGATACCCGGTAATCTTAACACATTGTATGCTTACTAATATGTTTTCTGACGATTGATACTTGAGCGCGGGTCACGTACTAGTACGTTTTCTGAGGTTTGATACTTGAGCGCGGGACACGTACTAATACGGGTTAGTGTAACAACATGGCTTGTTTGTGGGCACAAAAATAACGGTACATACAGGAAAACGAAGCCGAAAGTTCTTGTCTACTACATAGATTCTGGAAAAATTGAGACAAATAAAAACTAGTTTTGACATCAGTCGATGCGGAACCACATAACGGGAAGGTTGATTAAAAAAATCAATTTAGATCTAATTAACTTTTTATTTATCCTTGCGAAAAGGATATTATATAGATGTATATTCATATACTATATATATGTATTTATATATACATATTTGTTTATTTGTCTATTTATATATTTCAATATAAAATACGAAAAGTTGGTTAAAAAATTAAATAATTTTCGATCTATTGATATTTAACTGAATAGCTAAATTGACGCGCAGAACGCCCGCTCCCGGTACAATTCCGCTGCGAAATGTACCGGCACACAATGTGTTAAGATTTCATGATGATTACTACATCAGAGAAAACTCTATTTTAAATTATGAAGGAGCTTTATTTTCAGTACAGTGTATGTACATTTGTACAGCTAGCGACCACATCCTCCAGCTACGAAAACCTACAATCGTCATATCTAAAAAAATCTCTGCTCTGATTGAAGTTAACCACACCCCTCCCCCATTCGGACTGGAGATAATAGCCACGGAGAGAAGAAAACAACACACCTCCAGCTTCCAAAAGAACAATCGAACATCGAACCGGCCTCATATGGTCGTGAGGCCTTCCTGGCTTCAAAAAGATGCTCTCCAGAAGGAAATCGAATTTCTTCCAGAAGGACATCGGCTAGAGCCTCATAAACAAACACTGACGTCCATCTTTTCACAGGACATGAAATAGTCCAGGCGTGGGAAAAGCTCTCAGAGATAATTACTTAACAGCTTCTCTCTACTTTCGATTGACTTAAGTGCGGTCAGTAGAATACAATTAACTTGGCATTACAATTCCGTTGCGAAATGTACCCGCACACAATGTGTTAAGATAATGATAACGACATCAAAGAAAACTCCTTTTTTTAATTATGAAGGATCTTTATTTTTAGTACATTATGTACATTTGTACAGCTAGCTACCACATCCTACAGCTACGAAAACCTACAATCGTCTCATCTCAGAAAAATCTCTGCTCACTTTGAAGTTTCCTCTCTTCGGACTGAAGAGAATAGCCACGGAGAGAAGAAAGAACAACACACCCCAGCTTCCAAAAGGACAATCGAACACCGGAGCTTCAAAAACATGCTCCCCGGCGGGAATCGTATTTCCTGAAAAAGGACAACGCCTAGAGCCTTATGAAAGAAACAAACACAGACAGTCGCGTCCATCATGATTGTTCATCTTAAGCTTTGTGCTGTCTCTCACCTACACATTTTAACTAAAAAAATTCAATGTATCTTTATTATTTGAGATATCTCTACTAGTGTACTCAACCTTGTATCATCACTCTACATTCCGTTATTGGAATTCTCTCATTCTACTTTTTCTCTACTGCTTTATTATATAGCTCCCAACCCAAACTCAAGCACTCTTCCCCATTTTTCGACTTATTTTGCTATGTTAGAGGCAAAATGTAGTCATTAGTGTTCTTTTGC
>CM063509.1:72494125-72549125 GCA_032207245.1 Pardosa pseudoannulata | reverse complement strand
CGAATTCGACGGTTAGATCAGGGGAAAAACTGAGACAATTGCCGGCGATAGCTAGAAAAATGTGTTGAATGGACAGAAAATTGACACATATTACACAGAAAGCTTTGATAAATGGGTTGGAAGAATTTTAAATCGAGGACACTCCTTTGATTAAGACATTTTGTAGCTGGGAAAATGGATTTTAAGGAATTAGAATGGGAGAGAGGATTTTTTTTTAAAGAGATATTAAAGTGAAATAATTTTGATAAATTACATATATATTTATGTATAAGCTTTTACCATAAGCTTCATTTAACCTATCGTTTACTTAAAGGAACCTCTTGATTAGAGAGCAGAAAAAAATAGGATATCAAAGCTTCATTCTACTCAAATTGGCAAAATATTTAATCTTTAATTTATCACAATGCAAACATATTACTAAGATATTGAATAGTAGGGCATCTAATAGAGGCTTTAGTGATTTTCTAAAATACTTTGTATGAATAGTAAACCAAAAGCTAAAATAATTTTAATTATGACAAATTTTTACAAAGAAAATGCATTTAAGGACTTGACTGAGATTGTTTCTTATTTCTCTTATATAGTAATCCTTTATAATAGGGATATCCCCTATTTTACACTCTGGGGAACCCTTTAAGTTTATCATTTTCTTGAAGGAACTTCTTGATTAAACAGCAGAAAAAATAGGATATCAAAACATCTTTCATCAATGATCTTTATTCTAACACAATGCAAACTTCTTAATAAGATACTGACTGGTATTTTAACTAAGGTTTTTTTTCTAAAATATATTTTACATATAATAAAGAGACAATATTTTTATTTATAACAAATTAATAAAATGAAAATTCTTTTAATGACATGTCTGTGATTGCTTTTAAATCGCAAAGTATTTTTCGTCTAAAACAAATGTTGAATTCTGCAACACTATGTCATCTTCAGCATCCAATTTGTTTCTGTATTTTGTTTTTGTAGAAGTGTACAAAGAGAAGGACGTTTCATAAACATTGTTTGAAACCAATAACGTTTGATGTTTCACAGCTCTTTTGGAAAATTCAGGATTCTCTTTACTCTTTACAATTGTTTTAAAGCCAATTTGTCATTACAACGGGGGCAATATTTAATTATTACGTACTTTTCCTTAAAACCGGCGCAAATCTCGCCAAGCAGACTTTTTGGCGACAGCACACAGTAGCCTGAACAAATCACAATAACTTCCAGAATTTATTGGCCACAGCATACACAGGAAGAAAAAAAAGTTTAAAAAAATTTAACTAAATAAAAAATAACACTTTAAAAAGCTCTATTTCTTTGAATGAAACCATGTGCCTTTATGGATACTTCTTTTACAGTGACACGATGAAAGCTTGCAGCGCCATTTAGTTTTATCTCTAAAATATTAATTCATTTCATGATTCTTATCACAAGTTGCGATTTCAGCCAAAGCGCTTTTCTCTTGAAAGAATCTGATTACTTCTTCCTCTATTTTGGGAAAATTCCAAATTTTAATTTTCTTTTTGTGTTAATTTTTCGCATTAACCTTTAGAGACGGGCTGGGACAGTATCTGTTGCGTGGATGCATTAATTCTCCAGAGAGCCCCTTTCAAAAAGTTAAGAAAAAAAAGTGACCGATTAAAAAAAAATGGCCGCGACTAGCTCTGAAAATGCGGCTGCAAAAATTACTAGCGGCGATATTCCGTTTAGTGTTGGTTGCATCATTTTTTGCAACTTTATCACCTGTGCCGGGTTAAGGGAAAAGTACCATTATTATGAAGAGACGAAACGTCAAATTGAGTGAATTCTACAATATATATTTTGAAGATCTAACAAGGAATTGCCGGAGGAACACTCGGTTACAAAAAGACGCTAAAGAGAGCGCTTGCGTTTACAATAAGCACAGAAATGGCAATTAAAAGCGCCAACACCAATTCCAAATTGTATAATACAAACTTGACTAAATTTTAGTTTTATTAGAGGGTCGGTCGAATTTGTTGTTCTCTTTCTTTTATTGGTAGTTCAAAAATGTCACAGTCTTGAAAAGAATTTTTGATTCAAGATAATATTTCATTTTCAACAGGAAAATAAAAATGAAAATTTTATTAAATTTTTGGCCTTTTGAGCAAATTAAAGAGCGGAACTCTTGTCAAAATTCAAGGGAACCTTAGGAGTCCGAGGAACTCAGGTTGAAGACCTCTGGAGTAGAAGACTCTTCCCAAGCAATTAGGAATAAGCCATTACAGCATTTTCCATGCTACAGTGGTTCGTGCACGCGAAGGCAAAGCTGCGAAATCACGCATGAGCTTCAGTTTGTTGCCGTAAGATGGCAGCACCAGACCTTTGATGATTCTCAATGAAGGATTAATTCAAGTACGAAAGGTTTTTTGTAGAGTCCAATATAGATAAATAAAGTATTCTAGGTACAAAACCGGCTAGAAAATCTACGATACTCCTAGAATTTTCACCAACATCCATTTTATAAATTAAAAAATAATATTTAATTACTTTGAGATCCTACTTATATTCGAATTCCATTCACTGAGCTATCTTCAATATGTATATTAGAAACTAATTTTTTATATCAAACTGAAAATAGATAGCTTTGTAATTACGTAAAGCTTAATAATTTATAAGACATTTTAAAACCAAAAAAAGTGAAATTCAAGAAATTAAAAAAAAAATCATTTATTAAGCTATAAAATTAAACATATCAATCTTATTAACATAACTGCATTTTAACATAGTTAAAAAGGTAATTAGCTTCTATTTCACACAAAAAATTAGTTTCTAACTCCCAAATTTCGAAAATTATATTGCGAATCAGTGGAATTATATATATTTTTTACTTCGTGTATACATTTTGTGTTTTTCTTCAAGCATTGCTCCACATAACAAAACTAAACACTTTCTTACAAAGTTAGACCCATAGCCGGTTTCGAACTATAAGTTGTCTACATGTAAGATAGTATTTGGCCGCACCCTATCATTTCGTGTTAACTTCTCGGCACAACAGCCCAACTTGGGGGCCAGAGCCTACGGTGCCAATTTCCGTTTCGGAAACCAAGGGCTTTGGGGTGCGTAGCATATGTCCCGGTTAGGTGGTTAACCTTATGCGGAATCCTTAGTGTTTAGTTTCCAAGCATGCTTCGTCCTCAGTTTGTCTGCTTACTGAAGGTTTTTTTACGGCAAGAAAGGCTGAGTCAACCTTGCCCAACCAGGGTATCCAACCTCGGACCTGTCTCGAGGAAGCACGAAGTGCTACTCCAACGTCACAGGGCTCCCTATCATTGCGTATTCTTAGTACATATAAGACTGAGTCTACTTTGCCTAGCCAGGGGATCAAACCCCGAACCTGTGTCGAGGAAGCACGAAGTGCTACTCCAACGCCACAGGGCTCCCTATCATTGCGTATTCTTAGTACATATAAGACTGAGTCAACTTTGCCTAGCCAGGGGATCAAACCTCGGACCTGTGTCGAGGAAGCACGAAGTGCTACTCCAACGCCACAGGGCTCCCTATCATTGTGTATTCTTAGTACATATAAGACTGAGTCAACTTTGCCTAGCCAGGGGATCAAACCTCGGACCTGTGTCGAGGAAGCACGAAGTGCTACTCCAACGCCACAGGGCTCCCTATCATTGCGTATTCTTAGTACATATAAGACTGAGTCAACTTTGCCTAGCCAGGGATCAAACCTCAAACCTGTGTCGAGGAAGCACGAAGGCTACTTCAACGCCACAGGGCTCCCTATCATTGCGTATTCTTAGTACATATAAGACTGAGTCAACTTTTCCTAGCCAGGGGATCAAACCTTGAACCTGTGTCGAGGTAACACGAAGTACTACTCTAACGCCACAGGGCTCACTATCATTGCGTATTCTTAGTACATATAAGACTGAGTCAACTTTGCTTAGCCAGGGAATCAAACCTCGAACCTGTGTCGAGGAAGCACGAAGTGCTACTCCAACGCCACAGGGCTCCCTATCATTGTGTATTCTTAGTACATATAAGACTGAGTCAACTTTGCCTAGCCAGGGGATCAAACCTCGGACCTGTGTCGAGGAAGCACGAAGTGCTACTCCAACGCCACAGGGCTCCCTATCACTGCGTATTCTTAGTACATATAAGACTGAGTCAACTTTGCCTAGCCAGGGGATCAAACCTCGGACCTGTGTCGAGGAAGCACGAATTGCTACCCCAACGGCACAGGGCTCCCTAATATTGCGTATTCTTAGTTCATATTTTATGAGTCGACCGAGAAATTTGACCGCCTGCGTGTATGCACGCACTGCACACCTACTAGCCCTGGCCTTAGTTCATCCTTATAAATGATCAAGGAAAAATTTCAATTTAAATGAAGAAATACACTCATTTTTATATTAAATGAAAAATAGTCTATTATAATGAAGGCTTTCAGTTACTATAGTACTATGTTTCCTTGCGTAATTATTTTTCTGTTTATGGACTTTATATATAACATAAAATTCACCTGGAGAAAAAAAACAGTATAGATAAATCCTAAATAAAAACAACTAAGAACGGAAATAAAAATAATATATCAAGCAGCTTTTAAAGGCGTTATATGTTGAAATCTGTTTTTCATTTCTAAACACTGGATCCGCCAATAACATTTCTTTGTTAAAAAGAAAATCCTCCCATAAAACATGTTACGACAACTGATAAAATATGCTGAGCTTTTGTGTAATTCAAAATATGATTACGTCTTTCCTCTTACAAGCAGATTAATATATCGCTGAATCAAAGAAACGTATATTACTTTCAAGGAAATCGTAGAGGGATACATAATGATAGAAAACTGTCTTTAATCCGTAATGATACACAATCGTTTGAAATGGCTTTCAGACAACTTATCTTAGACCTTGAGCAAGAGTGTATAAGCGGGATCTACGTATAGGAAGAAAACACTATAGAATGATATAAATAAAATGAATGAAATAAAACTTTGACTTTTCCTGTCGAACTCGTATACGTAAAACGCTTCAATAAGATAATAGATACCTGATTTTCTGTGAGTTTTTATAGACACTAAAGTAGAAAAATAGAACTATTATTGGTTGAAGGCTGAAATGTCTACGTTAGAGGCTTGTAGAGCAGAAAATAAAACAGTCAAATTTGCTACAGAAGTAGAAGTATTAGAGAAGATTGGATGGTCATGGTACACAATCATTCGAAATGGCTTTCAGACAACGTTTCTCAGAAGAAAACACTATACAAAGGATATAAAATGAATGAAATAAAACTTTGACTTTTCCTGTAGATCTCGAATACATAAAACACTTCAATATAAGATAACAGAAATCTCATTTTTGGTGAGTCTTTATAGACAATAAAGTAGAAAAATAGAACTATTATTGGTTGAAGGCTGAAATGTCTACGCTAGAGGCTTGTAGAGCAGAAAAAAAACAGTCAAATTTGCTACAGAAGTAGAAGTATTAGAGAAGATTGGATGGTCATGGTACACAATCGTTCGAAATGGCTTTCAGACAACGTTTCTTATACATTGAGAAATAGCGTGTATGAGGGATCTACTTATAGGAAGAAATCACTTTACAAATAATATAAATAAAATGAATGAAATAAAACTTTGACTTTTCCTGTAGATCTCGAATACATAAAACGCTTCAATATAAGATAATATAAACCTGATTTCTGGTGAGTTTTTATAGACGCTAAAGTAGGGAAATTAAACTATAATTGGCTGAAGGCTGATATGTCTACGTTAGAGGCTTGTAGAGCAGTACAAAGAGCCGCAATTGCTACAGAGTAGAAATGTTAGAAAAGATGGGATGGTCATGGTATACAATCGTTCGAAATGGCTTTCAGACAACGTTTCTCACACCTTGAGCAAGAATGTGTATGAGGGATCTACATATAGGAAGAAAATACTATACAAAAGATATAAAAGGAATGAAATAAAACTTTGACTTTTCCTGTAGATCTCGAATACATAAAACGCTTCAATATAAGATAACAGAAACCTGATTTCTGGTGGGTTTTTATAGACGCTGAAGTAGAAAGATTAAACTATAATTGGCTGAAGGCTGAGATGTTACATTATAGGCTTGTAGAGCACAATAAAAGAGTCAAACTTGCTACAGAGTAGAAATGTTAGAAAAGATGGGATGGTCATGGTATACAATCGTTCGAAATGGCTTTCAGACAACGTTTCTCACACCTTGAGCAAGAATGTGTATGAGGGATCTACATATAGGAAGAAAATACTATACAAATGATATAAATAAAATGAATGAAATAAAACTTTGACTTTTCCTGTAGATTTCGAGTACATCAAAAGCTTCAATATGAGATAATATAAACCTGATTTCTGGTGGGTTTTTATAGACGCTGAAGTAGAAAGATTAAAACTATAATTGGCTGAAGGCTGAGTTGTGTACATTATAGGCTTGTAGAGCACAAGAAAAGAGTCGAATTTGCTACAGAAGTAGAAATATAAAAGATGGGATGGTTATGGTACACAATCGTTCGAAATGGCTTTCAGACAACGTTTCTCACACATTGAGCAAGAATGTGTATGAGGGATCTACATATAGGAAGAAAACACTATACAAATGATATAAATAAAATGAATGAAATAAAACTTTGACTTTTCCTGTAGATTTCGAGTACATAAAACGCTTCAATTTAAGATAATATAAACCTGATTTCTGGTGGGTTTTTATAGACGCTGAAGTAGAAAAATTAAACTATAATTGGCTGAAGGCTGAGTTGTGTACATTATAGGCTTGTAGAGCACAAGAAAAGAGTCGAATTTGCTACAGAAGTAGAAATATAAAAGATGGGATGGTTATGGTACACAATCGTTCGAAATGGCTTTCAGACAACGTTTCTCATACATTGAGAAATAGCGTGTATGAGGGATCTACTTATAGGAAGAAAATACTATACAAATGATATAAATAAAATGAATGAAATAAAACTTTGACTTTTCCTGTAGATTTCGAGTACGCAAAACGCTTCAATTTAAGATAAATATAAACCTGATTTCTGGTGGGTTTTTATAGACGCTGAAGTAGAAAAATTAAACTATAATTGGCTGAAGGCTGAGTTGTGTACATTATAGGCTTGTAGAGCACAAGAAAAGAGTCGAATTTGCTACAGAAGTAGAAATATAAAAGATGGGATGGTTATGGTACACAATCGTTCGAAATGGCTTTCAGACAACGTTTCTCAGACATTGAGCAAGAGTGTCTATGAGGAATCTACGTATAGGAAGAAAACACTATAGAAATGATATAAATAAAATAAATGAAATAAAACTTTGACTTTTCCTGTAGATTTCGAGTACGCAAAACGCTTCAATTTAAGATAATATAAACCTGATTTCTGGTGAGTTTTTATAGACGCTGAAGTAGAAAAATTAAACTATAATTGGCTGAAGGCTGAGTTGTGTACATTATAGGCTTGTAGAGCACAAGAAAAGAGTCGAATTTGCTACAGAAGTAGAAATATAAAAGATGGGATGGTTATGGTACACAATCGTTCGAAATGGCTTTCAGACAACGTTTCTCAGACATTGAGCAAGAGTGTCTATGAGGAATCTACGTATAGGAAGAAAACACTATACAAAAGATATAAAAGGAATGAAATAAAACTTTGACTTTTCCTGTAGATCTCGAATACATAAAACGCTTCAATATAAGATAATATAAACCATTTCTGGTGGGTTTTTATAGACGCTGAAGTAGAAAAATTAAACTATAATTGGCTGAAGGCTGAGTTGTGTACATTATAGGCTTGTAGAGCACAAGAAAAGAGTCGAATTTGCTACAGAAGTAGAAATATAAAAGATGGGATGGTTATGGTACACAATCGTTCGAAATGGCTTTCAGACAACGTTTCTCAGACCTTGAGCAAGAGTGTGTGTATGAAGGATCTACATATAGGAAGAAAACACTATATAAATGATATAAATAAAATGAATGAAATAAAACTTTGACTTTTCCTGTAGATTACGAATGCATAAAACACTTCAATATAAGATAATATAAACCTGATTTCTGGTGGGTTTTTATAGACGCTGAAGTAGAAAAATTAAACTATAATTGGCTGAAGGCTGAGTTGTGTACATTATAGGCTTGTAGAGCACAAGAAAAGAGTCGAATTTGCTACAGAAGTAGAAATATAAAAGATGGGATGGTTATGGTACACAATCGTTCGAAATGGCTTTCAGACAACGTTTCTCAGACATTGAGAAATAGCGTGTATGAGGGATCTACATATAGGAAGAAAATACTATACAAATGATATAAATAAAATGAATGAAATAAAACTTTGACTTTTCCTGTAGATTTCGAGTACGCAAAACGCTTCAATTTAAGATAACAGAAATCTCATTTTTGGTGATTTTTATAGACACTAAAGTAGAAAAATTAAACTATAATTGGCTGAAGGCTGAGTTGTGTACATTATAGGCTTGTAGAGCACAAGAAAAGAGTCGAATTTGCTACAGAAGTAGAAATATAAAAGATGGGATGGTTATGGTACACAATCGTTCGAAATGGCTTTCAGACAACGTTTCTCAGACATTGAGAAATAGCGTGTATGAGGGACCTACTTATAGGAAGAAATCACTATACAAATAATATAAATAAAATGAATGAAATAAAGTTTGACTTTTCCTGTAGATTTCGAATACATAAAACGCTTCAATATAAGATAATATAAACCTGATTTCTGGTGGGTTTTTATAGACGCTGAAGTAGAAAAATTAAACTATAATTGGCTGAAGGCTGAGTTGTGTACATTATAGGCTTGTAGAGCACAAGAAAAGAGTCGAATTTGCTACAGAAGTAGAAATATAAAAGATGGGATGGTCATGGTATACAATCGTTCGAAATGGCTTTCAGACAACGTTTCTCACACCTTGAGCAAGAATGTGTATGAGGGATCTACATATAGGAAGAAAATACTATACAAATGATATAAATAAAATGAATGAAATAAAACTTTGACTTTTCCTGTAGATTTCGAGTACGCAAAACGCTTCAATTTAAGATAATATAAACCTGATTTCTGTGGGTTTTTATAGACGCTGAAGTAGAAAGATTAAACTATAATTGGCTGAAGGCTGAGATGTGTACATTATAGGCTTGTAGAGCACAATAAAAGAGTCAAATTTGCTACAGAAGTAGAAAATATTATAAGAGATGGGATGGTGATGGTACACAATCGTTCGAAATGGCTTTCAGACAACGTTTCTTATACATTGAGAAATAGCGTGTATGAGGGATCTACTTATAGGAAGAAATCACTATACAAATAATATAAATAAAATGAATGAAATAAAACTTTGACTTTTCCTGTAGATTTCGAGTACGCAAAACGCTTCAATTTAAGATAATATAAACCTGATTTCTGGTGGGTTTTTATAGACGCTGAAGTAGAAAAATTAAACTATAATTGGCTGAAGGCTGAGTTGTGTACATTATAGGCTTGTAGAGCACAAGAAAAGAGTCGAATTTGCTACAGAAGTAGAAATATAAAAGATGGGATGGTTATGGTACACAATCGTTCGAAATGGCTTTCAGACAACGTTTCTCATACATTGAGAAATAGCGTGTATGAGGGACCTACTTATAGGAAGAAATCACTATACAAATAATATAAAAAAAAATGAATGAAATAAAACTTTGACTTTTCCTGTAGATTTCGAATACATAAAACGCTTCAATATAAGATAATATAAACCTGATTTCTGGTGAGTTTTTATAGACGCTGAAGTAGAAAAATTAAACTATAATTGGCTGAAGGCTGAGTTGTGTACATTATAGGCTTGTAGAGCACAAGAAAAGAGTCGAATTTGCTACAGAAGTAGAAATATAAAAGATGGGATGGTTATGGTACACAATCGTTCGAAATGGCTTTCAGACAACGTTTCTCAGACATTGAGAAATAGCGTGTATGGAGGGACCTACTTATAGGAAGAAATCACTATACAAATGATATAAAATGAATGAAATAAAACTTTGACTTTTCCTGTAGATCTCGAATGCATAAAACACTTCAATTTAAGATAACAGAAATCTCATTTTTGGTGAGTTTTTATAGACACTAAAGTTGAACAATAGAAGTATTTATTATTGGTTGAAGGCTAAAAATGATTTCTGGGAGCAGAAATGGGTTTTTGTCAGAAACATGGGATAGACGCTGAAGTAGAAAGATTAAACTATAATTGGCTGAAGGCTGAGATGTGTACATTATAGGCTTGTAGAGCAGAAAAATAAACAAAATAAAAGTAGAGTATTAGAGAAGATGGGATGGTCAAATTTGCTACAAACTTATCTCAGACCCTTGTGCAGTGTGTATTAGAAATGTTAGAAAAGATGGGATGGTCATGGTATACAATCGTTCGAAATGGCTTTCAGACAACGTTTCTCAGACCTTGAGCAAGAGTGTATATGCGGGATCTACGTATAGGAAGAAAACACTATAGAATGATATAAATAAAATGAATGAAATAAAACTTTGACTTTTCCTGTAGATCTCGAATACATAAAACGCTTCAATATAAGATAACAGAAATATCATTTTAGGTGAGTTTTTATACATACAAATTAGAAAATTAGAACTATTATTGGCTGAAGGCTGATATGTCTACGTTAGAGGCTTGTAGAGCAGAAAATAAAACAGTCAAATTTTGCTTAATCATTCGAAATTTACATAATCATTCGAAATGGCTTTCAAACAACGTTTCTCAGACCTTGTGCAAGAGTGTGCATGAGGAATCTACGTATAGGAAGAAAACACTATACAAAAGATATAAAAGGAATGAAATAAAACTTTGACTTTTCCTGTAGATCTCGAATACATAAAACGCTTCAATATAAGATAACAGAAATCTCAATTTTGGTGAGTTTTTATAGACACTAAAGTAGAAAAATAGTGCTATTATTGTCTGAAGGCTGAGATGTCTACGTTAGAGGCTTGTAGAGCAGTAAAAAGAGTCGAAATTGCTACAGAAGTAGAAATATTAGAAAAGATGGGATGGTCATGGTACACAATTGTTCGAAATGGCTTTCAGACAACGTTTCTTAGACCTTGAGCAAGAGTGTATACGAGGGATCTACGTATAGGAAGAAAACACTATACAAAGGATATAAATAAAATAAATGAAATAAAACTTTGACTTTTCCTGTAGATCTCGAATACATAAAACGCTTCAATATAAGATAACAGAAATCTCATTTTTGGTGAGTTTTTATAGACACTAAAGTAGGAAATAGAAATATTATTGGCTGAAGGCTGAGATGTCTACGTTAGAGGCTTGTAGAGCAGAAAATAAAACAGTCAAATTTGCTACAGAAGTAGAAGTATTAGAGAAGATTGGATGGTCATGGTACACAATCATTCGAAATGGCTTTCAGACAACGTTTCTCAGACCTTGTGCAAGAGTGTATACGAGGGATCTACGTATAGGAAGAAAACACTATACAAAGGATATAAAAGGAATGAAATAAAACTTTGACTTTTCCTGTAGATCTCGAATACATAAAACGCTTCAATATAAGATAACAGAAATCTCATTTTTGGTGAGTGTTTATACACACTAAAGTAGAGAAATAGAACTATTATTGGCTGGAGGCTGAGATGTCTACGTTAGAGGCTTGTAGAGCAGAAAATAAAACAGTCAAATTTGCTACAGAAGTAGAAGTATTAGAGAAGATTGGATGGTCATGGTACACAATCATTCGAAATGGCTTTCAGACAACGTTTCTCAGACCTTGTGCAAGAGTGTATACGAGGGATCTACGTATAGGAAGAAAACACTATACAAAGGATATAAAATGAATGAAATAAAACTGACTTTTCCTGTAGATCACGAATACGCAAAACGCTTCAATTTAAGATAACAGAACTCTCATTTTTGGGGAGGTTTTATACGCACTAAAGTAGAAAATAGTACTATTATTGTGTGACAGCTGAGATGTCTACGTTAGAGGCTTGTAAAGCAGAAAAAAGATTCAAAATTCCTACAGAAGTAGAAATATTAGAAAAAATGATATGGTTATGGAACACAATCGTTCGAAATGGCTTTCAGACAACGTTTCTCAGACCTTGAGCAAGAGTGTATATGAGGGATCCACGTACAGGAAGAAAACACTATATAAATGATATAAAATGAATGAAATAAAACTTTGACTTTTCCTGTAGATTACGAATGCATAAAACACTTCAATATAAGATAACAGAAATCTCATTTTTGGTGAGTTTTTATAGACACTAAATTTAAAAATACAACTATTATTGTTTGAAGGCTGAGATGTCTACCCTAGAGGATTGTAGAGCAAAAAAAAAAAATTGATACAGAAGTAGGAATATAGAAAGAATGGGATGGTCAAGTAAATAGTCCGAAACAATTGCTTTCAGACAACTTATTTAGACCTAATGAGCAAAGTCTGTATAAGGAACTACGTTTAATCTATGTATAACACAAGAAAATGAACTTTGTAAAATAAATGAAAAAAATTTTTCATATGAATTGATACTTTCAAATAATCTAATCTTTAACAGAGTTGGTGGACAAAATAAAAGAAAAACAACTTACAAATAAAAATAAAAAAAAAATAACAAAAGCCTGTAGATTTCGAAAAGTAAAAAAGATAAAGAAGCAAAAAAAAACAAATTGGTACAAAATAAAATGAAATAAACATAATCAAACATGGAAGACCAATTTAGGAAATAAGACAAAAGAAAAGAAACAAAAATGATAAAATGAAAAATAACTTTGAGTTTTCCTTAGTCGGATTTCGACATAAAGACGCTTAGAACCAAATTAAAATGGAAATTTTTGAATTGTAAAAAATGGTATCTTGAATTTTTATAAAACAGAAAATATTAAACTATAATGGATGAATTTTATTGGTTGCTAGGACATTAATTAAAACTCAAAAAAAATCTAATACAAAGTAAAATATATTATAAAAATGGGTGGTCATGGTACACAATCAGTCGAAATGGCTTTCAGACAACGAAGAATGTGTATACTACATACTAAGTAAAAGAAAAATAATAGAAATGATATAAATAAAAATGAATGAATGAAAACTTTGACATTCCTGTAGATCTTGAATACTTAAACGCTTGAATATAAGATAACAGAAATATAATTTTAGGTTTTTTACATACAAAGATAGAAAAAATAAATAGAACTATTATGGTTGAAGGCTGAGAAGTAGAGGCCTTTAGAGCAGAAAAAAAAAACAGTCAAATTTTATCAATTGCTACAGAAGTGGAAAACACCAGAAACATGGGGTATGGCCAGTACACAATCATTCGAAAGGCTTCAGAGATAACAACTCTCACAGTTTAGCAAGAATGTGTATGAAGGATCTAATATAGGAAGAAAACACTATACAAATGATATAAAAAACAATGAAAAAAAACTTTGACTTTTCCTGATAGATCTCATACATAAAAACGCTTCTATGCACAAAATACTCATTTTGTGAGTTTTTATAGATACTAAAGTAGTAAAATAGTTCTTTGCTGAATCACTCTTTGTATTGAAAGCAATAAATAAAAAAAGGAAAATACAACTTTTAATTATAAAAAATACATAAATGATATATTATTGATCTTGTTTTAATTTCGAAAAATAAGTACCTTTAAATGATAAAAAAGTGTTCAATTCTAATAAAAATTAGAAAGATAAAAAATCATGTGCTAATATATTACAAAATTTGACTTTTCCTGTCAGATTCGAAATCATAAAACAATTATATAATTGATAACAGAAATCTCTAATCACTTTTAGTTTTGTAATTTTATGGATAAGTCAAATTGTGTTTTTTTCTTTTATTTTTTTTTTTCCAGCTTGCATTAAACAAAAACAAAAAAATAAAAAAAAATAAAAAAACGAAAATAGCAAAAAAAAACAAAATCCTGCATAGTAATTGAACTTAAAACATTCTTTTCTAGATTAATTTTTCCTTTTGTGTTTGATATTAAATTAAAATAATCTAATGAGTTTCCCCAATCTATTTGGGAAAAAATTTTACAAGTTGACACGTTTAGACAAAAATTTAAAATGAATTTTCGTTTCTAAAAAAACGTTGGTATGATGTTCTTATCCAAATACATTTCTAATAATACTGATTACTTTCCTTCACTGCAACTGGTTTTTGTCATAGACAACTTATTCCAATTTTTCAAATATGCAATCGACATATATAACAATTTAAATCACCGAAGCAAGAAAATTTGAGTTTTTTTGCTTTTTTTTCATGTTTGAAGTTTTTCATTAAAAATACATATTCTTTTTAAAAAATTAAAAGTTTCTCACTTAATTTTTGATAATGCAAAACGGGATTTCTAAATACAGTGTAGTAAATAGTATATTATTAAATACTTGCAATAGCACAATTCATATTATGTATTTTTCCGCCATATAAATTCTAAAGATAAATAAAAAAACGAAATTTGGAATGTCATGCTGCGAGTAGACAATTGAATTTTATTACAATGACAACTAATTTAAACTAGATGATTATTGATGAATCTGGATATCGAAGTAACTCGGTCTCAATTACTTCGGATAATCGGAGTTCTACTGTATAAATTCAGTGTCGGGGTATTGTTGCAGAATCTAGTACAAAGCAATCAAGAAAAAAAAACATGTTAGCTTGAAAAATTCTTACAAAGTTTGAGAACAAATAATTCTTTTCTTATTACTTTCATTACTTCTTTATATATACTATATATATACATATATGTTTTATATATTTATATATATTAAAATATTTTATTATCTTATTATAAACATAAAAGTTTTTTATTTATTATTTATTTTAATAAATGTTAATCTGTTATTACCATTGTGGAATATAAGTGTTTATCATCAATAATGAAATGAAGAAAATGTTTCTTTTTTTTATTAATGAAACTAATAACTCGATCTTCTTGAAAAGTGCTGCCATCTAAATCCAACTAAAATTCAGTAGATATTACTTATATGCTGCCATCTATCAAGGAACCATATTAATTGATTAAAAAGCGGAGCAGCCTTTCGTCTCGCAGTGACGTTGTTTCCGAAAGCTCACTGCTATCCTCGTCCTCTTCGGGGACCGAGGACGGGACAAGTTCGTAAACGTGCCGGAAAGCCTGCGCCAATCGAGACAGTTCCAAAAAGAGTCGTTTAAAAAAAAAAAAAATATCAAAAAAATATAAAAATATAAAAAAAAAAAAAAAAAAATATATAAAATATATAATATTAAATAATATAATTTTTATTTTATATATATATATATTTATTATTATTTTATGTAATAATACTAAATTAAATATAAATATTATATTATTATAATATATATATTGTATTATAATAATAATATGAAAATTTTCCTTAGTTAGTACCACTCACTGCTAGGTAAAAGCTTATAAGAAAACTATGTACAGTGAAACCTCGATCTATCGTTTTCTAGATTATGGAAGGAGAAAACGGTAAATGCCGTTTAACGGTGGATGCAAGCAATGAAGAGAAATTCAATAAAAGAAGTTACTACAAATAAATTAATTATTTATATCACTAAATGAAAGTACAGTAGACTATCTTAATTAGTTTGAATAAGGTTTGAGTTAAACCGGTTTAAAATTCCATTTAATTGATGGAAATGTACTTCCTTGCAGTTAAATAATCATTAATTAAATATGTCAATTTATTATAAAACCCTTACCTAAATTAGCAGAAATATTTATAAACTCCTGTGATTTTTTTCTGCTAAAGGCTGAAATTCTACTGCATAGTTTTTAAAGTATCACATAAATGCAGGATGTTAATGTCTGTTGTTTAAAGTGTCATTAAATTATTCCAATGCCTAAAAAATACAGTTGAATCGAACAGTTAAGCGTAGAAAGAATTAGTTGTGGCGTTCTCGAAATCGCCAAAGATTACCATAATTAAAAAAAATACGAAAGAATTTCGCTAAAGGTTATAACTATATTGATTGAAAAGCCTGAAGCTTTATTTTAGAATACAATTATAATTAAGTCTGTTTGTTTGGGTTAAAGCATCATTATATATATAACACATATACATATAATATATTTAATAGTTAACAATTATTTAACTTATTTTTTGAAGAAAAATATTCTAATTACAGATTTATGACTTATCCCCTATATAATAATAGCCTAAGTTGTCTGTCCGTTAATTTATGAAGCGGTTGTACCTGGAATGGATACAGCATCCATATTGGATTTTTGATGAGTTAGGGTTAGCAAAATTCAAAGCGAGTTCGAAATCCACCCCATCCTCCCTTTTCGAGCGTTTAACGCTATTATTTCAAGTCTTATTCTTCTATACTAAATTCATTCTTGATATGAATTTAGTATAGAATAAGAGGGAGCGTAATATTTAAACCGGACTGTGTTTACTCGACGCTCATATACTCTAATTAGTCCTTTCACCATGTGTAGCTAGCGTTCGGAAGGGTCTGCCCATTTCTTCATCGTACTTCTGGTTGACGGTTCTGTCCCCCGACAAAGCCAAACTTTTCTAAATGTCTAATTAATTTAATATTTTCTGCTTTTTCTTTTAAATTCTTATTCCTAAAGTTGTTTTATTATTTTTAAAATAAATGTTTACTATTTTTTCAACTTTTTAGGACTTAAACTTTCTTCTCGTAATGTAATAATAGCCTAAGTTATCTGTCCGTCTGTCCTCCAAGTTATGAAGCGGTTGGACCTCGAATGATAGAGCATCCATATTGGATTTTTGATGAGTTAGGTTAGCAAAATTCAGAGCGAGTCAAGTTTATCTTTTCCTAAACTGTAGATCCGATTCTAAAATAAATTGATATGAATAAGCGTCGTATCACAGCAAAAAATACTGTCCTCTTTAAAACATTCGAAAACCGCCTCGTCCCCCTTATTGAGCATTTAATGTCATTATATCAAGCCCTATTTTAGGAGCAGGCGATTAAATTATCCATTTATCAAATAATAAATAGGTAAAAATTTTTCTTGCATTATGACATCATTCCTTTGACCATCTCATTTTATAATTTCTTATTTTAGATTATTTAAATATCGTCTGCATTATTTTCATCCGTTTTATCACTGAACGGAGATATTACTTAAATAATTTTTTTTTATATTTGGCTTAAATAATAGATTAGGTACATATGTGATAATTTTAATCGATTATTTTTGTAGAACGATAATTCTCAGCCAAACAACAAGCCATTTTTTTACCTGCCTCATAGGGTACCTTTACAATTCTGGAAAATAAAAAATTATACTGATCCCGTCATATGACGGTATATGCTAGTTTATAAAGAATTCGACGTAGATCCGAATTTAAAAACTTTAAATGGTATGCACACTTATAGCACGTTTTCTGACGATTGATACTTATCGAGGGACCCGTACTAGTATGGGATAGTGTAACAACATAGTTTGTTTGTGGGTACAAAAATAACGGCATATACAGGAAAACGAAGCCGAATGTTCTTGTCTACTACATAGATTCTGGAAATATTTAGACAAATAAAAACTAGTTTTTACATCAGTCGATGCGGAACCACAAAATGGTAAAAAATTAAACTATTACTATAATCTTTTCTATTTGATTATTCATATTTATACACACTACTTAATAGATAAAAAAAACAATTAAATACTTTATTAGCTGTTAAAAAAATCTTCCCATCAGTGGCAGACAAGACAATTACGAAAAACACTTTGCTCGAAGAGAGGTGTACCCACGTGAGACGATAGTTTCTTCCAAGGACCCAAAAATTATCAAGACCGACCCGAATTTTGTTAATTTCAAGAAAACTGAGTCGATGAATCACAGAAGAAAGGGAGAAATTAAAACTATATACTACTGTGATAAATGAAGATGCCATTATTTTAACAAAATTTTCACTTGCAATCAACATCAACATTTACACACAAATATGAAATAAAAAAGATAATGGGACGGAACCAACAAAAAAAATTCCGGTTCGACAGCAACCACGAACTCAGTTCTTTCTTGTATTTTTTATATAGTTAATATTCACAGTCTAGATTTTTTGTTATATATTTCTATTTGATTTCATAATACGAATACTGATTTATAAATTTATCCACTAAAAATATAGATTTTTTCTGTTTACAAAACTCTTATGGTTGTTATTTTATATTGTTTATATATTTCAATATAAAATACGAAAAGTTGGTTAAAAAACGAAATAATTTTTTACGAACTATTGCAAATTTAACAGAATAACTAATGCAAAAACTAATTAGCGAAAATATATTATATAATATTAATATATATATATATATATAATATTATTAAACATATATAATAACATATTATAAGGTAATATACTAAAAAATATATTTATATAAAAATGGCTTTTTTTATATCTTCGTCTATTTATAATAATCTATTTTTATATACTTTCAATATAAATACGAAACAACTAGTTCTAATTATTTTTAATTATTAATATGTATTTTTATGTAGACAAAATAGAAACAATTTAGACAAATAAAAACGATATTTTATATATATATTTTATTTATTAAAATTCAATGCTATTTTTTATATATTTTATTTAAATATGTTCTATACATAAAATTTTGTTTATTTCATATATTTGTAAGTATAAACAATATAAAAATACAAAAAGTAGTTAAAAAATGAAATAATATTTGATCATTATACAATTTAAACTGACGCGCGCAAAAACGCCCGCGTAATCGAACAATATCCGCTGCGAAATGTACCCGCACACCAAATGTTTTAAATCTCCGAATATACGTTAAAATATGACAAAAAAAAACACCACACTAGTAATAAAATTTCAAAGTATTTCAACTTATAACTAGAGAGATATTCTCGGTTCAAAATACGCAAGAGAAAAGAGTAATTTTCGATCTATTGAGATTTAACAGAATAACTAAATGCAAAAACTAATAGCGAAAATGATATTATATATATGTATATTTATATATTATTTATATATATTTGGGTTTTTTTATTCGTCTATTTATATATCTGTTTATATATTTCAATATAAAATACGAAACGTTGGTTAATTATTTTTATTATTATATTGTATTTTTAAATGTAGACAAATAGAAAAATTTAGACAAATAAAAACTAGTTTTTATATATTTGTTATTTATTAATTATTGTTTTTTATATATTTGTTATTTATATATTTCTATTCATATATTTGTTTATTTCATATATTTGTATTTCAATATAAAATACGAAAAGTTAGTTAAAAAATGAAATAATATTCGATCTTATGAGATTTAACTGACGCGCAAAACGCCCGCTAATGTTACAATTTCTCGAAATGTAGACAATGTGTTAATACCGAATATACGTTAAAAATATGCATAAAAAAAAAAAAACCAACACTGTACTACAATTTTTAGTATTGCAACTAGTATTACTAGAGAGATATTCTCTAAAATCGAGCAAGAAAGAGATGCTAAGCACTTTAAAACTACCCCCATAGTTTACACTATACAAATAAGAAAAAGAAAAAAAACCTATCTAAATCAAAGCGTTATTGGTCACGCTTTGAACGCGATACCAAAAGCAATTACTCATTAGTACGAGGCTAAGTACGAGCACTCTCTCTAGGTCAGCCTGCCTAAATAATCAATCCGCCGATAATTTCTTTTTTTTAAACCAGTAGTTTTTTTAAACGCTGTTTGGAATGGGAAAGAGGCCTCACCAGTAATTAAAGAAAAGCGAGAGTGGGCACAAAAATCAAGTACAACCTCAAGTATTTAATTACGGAGGATAATTAAATCTATAACGATAGGAGGATTAGGAATGAAGTAACGATACGGCAGAGACAATGCGCATAGCTATTGGGGAGTTGTAATATACGGAATTTATGAGACGTGGCAATTGCGGACGTCAGTTCCGTTTCCAAACATTAAAGCAGGATCTCCTATATAATAACAAGTAACTTATTGTACGTCTGTTCTGGCATTTATGAACATACTTCTTATTTCTTTATGTATTTAATAACTACTAGCAAGTTTGCCCGTGCTTCGCTACGGTGAGACTTAATATATTACATTTTAAACAAAGATTTATTTTTCGTGAATAACTCTCTAAATTCGTCACAGTTCAGTTCGAGTCATTGGCATGTTTATATATTTCTATCATAAGCGTATTATAACATTATTCAGTTTTTATAATCGAATTTGTCTTATATTAAATTTGCTCAAACTTTTTTATTGTAAAATATAAGCTTAACCCTAAATTGCATTACTGTATTACTACTGTACGTTGATTAGCAAAGTTAACAGATCTTGCCATATTACGTGATAGAATAGGAAGCACAGGTTTTGACAGCAACAGTGCTAATTTTGTTGGTAGTAATAAATGTTTTCCAAAATTAAGGAAATTTATGACAAACCACATAGTTTTGTATGAAACAGAAACACACATTCATATCGACAACCATATGAATATGAAGATAACTATATAAAATGATAGGTTTTATTTGGCCATGAGAGTCACTGAAATTTGTACTTTTTGTACTTAGAATATTGTTGATATGCATTTCATTGTAACATAAAAATGAACCAAGAATTAAATTTAAAATTAGTTCTCATATAAAAATGCTATAATTTGCGTCACATAGAAATGAAAGATGAAAGTGAATCACTTTATATCTCAAATTTCAGTTCAAATCGAATAGATACTAAGCAGACGATTTTAAATAATATAAAATAAGAAATGAATAAATGAAATATTTAAATGAATGACGTCATAATGATAGAAAAATATCATTTTCGCCTATTTATTATGTGATGAATTGAACATTTTAATCTCCTGCTTTTAACCGTGGAAAACTGCGTTTAAAACAATTACTTGGGATGACGTCACATTGCTAGAAACATTGCTTCTTTCCCTTAGATATGATGCGATAAATTAAAAACTTAATCGTTTGCGTTTAACCGGGGAAAATAATGCTTGGAATAATGACATGAAATGCTCGAAAAAGGGGGAAGGAATGAATTTCGAACGTTGAAAATTTACAAAAACCTTCCCAGGGATATACCTAAACATTTCCCAAATTTTCACGGCGATTGGATGGATAGTTTTTGAGTCTATTGAGTACATACATACAGGGACAGACAGACAGACAGACACACACAAATTCATTTTTATATATAATAGATTCACTCTGTCTCGGTGTAGTAACGTTACAGCTCGGAAATAATAAATCACACTGTAGGGACAGTCGAGTAATAGTGATCGGCCAGAGAGCGCCATCTATGAAGGGGGTAAGTAAATGAGGGAGAACGTCGGTTTGGTTTGGTTTGGAGCGCTACGGTCTACTTTTTGCAACACGAGGGCTAATGAGACCGGGACCTACTGCTTAAAGCCGATTCCGAACGGCTACGAACATCCATGCCACAGTGGGATTCGAACCCACGAACACCGGTTCCGAAGGTCAGCACCCTGACCATTCGGCCATCGTTCAAGGGAGAACGTCGGAGTTGATTGTAGACTCCGGACATGAGTTAGTGGCAGACAAGACAATGGTACGAAAAACACTTTGCTCGAAGAGAGGTGTACCCCAGAGTGAGACAGAATTTTTCCAAGGACCAAGAAACTTACTCAGCGAATTTAACTGTTAGATCAGTGGGAAAACTAGAGTCGATGCGGAACCACAGAAAGGGAAAAAATTAAAATTATATACTACTATTTCTACTTGATTTTTCACATTTACGATACTACTTAACTAAGATAAAACAACTTAAATCTTTATTGGGGAGCTGTTAAAAAGACATCTTTCCTAGTTAGTGGCAGACAAGACAATGGTACGAAAAACACTTTGCTCGAAGAGAGGTGTACCCCAGAGTGAGACAGAATTTTTCCAAGGACCAAGAAACTTACTCAGCGAATTTAACTGTTAGATCAGTGGGAAAACTGAGTCGATGCGGAACCACAGAAAGGGAAAAATTAAAATTATATACTACTATTTCTACTTGATTTTCCATATTTACGATACTACTTAACTAAGATAAAACAACTTAAATCTTTATTGGGGAGCTGTTAAAAAGACATCTTTCCTAGTTAGTGGCAGACAAGACAATGGTACGAAAAACACTTTGCTCGAAGAGAGGTGTACCCCAGAGTGAGACAGAATTTTTCCAAGGACCAAGAAACTTACTCAGCGAATTTAACTGTTAGATCAGTGGGAAAACTAAGTCGATGCGGAACCACAGAAAGGGAAAAATTAAAATTATATACTACTATTTCTACTTGATTTTCCATATTTACGATACTACTTAACTAAGATAAAACAACTTAATCTTTATTGGGGAGCTGTTAAAAAGACATCTTTCCTAGTTAGTGGCAGACAAGACAATGGTACGAAAAACACTTTGCTCGAAGAGAGGTGTACCCCAGAGTGAGACAGAATTTTTCCAAGGACCAAGAAACTTACTCAGCGAATTTAACTGTTAGATCAGTGGGAAAACTAAGTCGATGCGGAACCACAGAAAGGGAAAAATTAAAATTATATACTACTATTTCTATTTGATTTTCCATATTTACGATACTACTTAACTAAGATAAAACAACTTAAATCTTTATTGGGGAGCTGTTAAAAAGACATCTTTCCCAGTCAGTGGCAGACAAGACAATGGTACGAAAAACACTTTGCTCGAAGAGAGGTGTACCCCAGAGTGAGACAGAATTTTTCCAAGGCCAAGAAACTTACTCAGCGAATTTAACTGTTAGATCAGGGGAAAACTAAGTCGATGCGGAACCACAAAACGGAAAAAAAATTAAAACTATATACTACTATTTCTATTTGATTTTTCATATTTATGATACTACTTAACTAAGATAAAACAACTTAAATCTTTATTGGGGAGCTGTTAAAAAGACATCTTTCCCAGTCAGTGGCAGACAAGACAATGGTACGAAAAACACTTTGCTCGAAGAGAGGTGTACCCCAGAGTGAGACAGAATTTTTCCAAGGACCAAGAAACTTACTCAGCGAATTTAACTGTTAGATCAGAGGGAAAACTGAGTCGATGCGGAACCACAGAAAGGGAAAAATTAAAATTATATACTACTATTTCTACTTGATTTTCCATATTTACGATACTACTTAACTAAGATAAAACAACTTAAATCTTTATTGGGGAGCTGTTAAAAAGACATCTTTCCCAGTCAGTGGCAGACAAGACAATGGTACGAAAAACACTTTGCTCGAAGAGAGGTGTACCCCAGAGTGAGACAGAATTTTTTCCAAGGACCAAGAAACTTACTCAGCGAATTTAACTGTTAGATCAGTGGGAAAACTGAGTCGATGCGGAACCACAGAAAGGGAAAAATTAAAATTATATACTACTATTTCTACTTGATTTTCCATATTTACGATACTACTTAACTAAGATAAAACAACTTAAATCTTTATTGGGGAGCTGTTAAAAAGACATCTTTCCCAGTCAGTGGCAGACAAGACAATGGTACGAAAAACACTTTGCTCGAAGAGAGGTGTACCCCAGAGTGAGACAGAATTTTTCCAAGGACCAAGAAACTTACTCAGCGAATTTAACTGTTAGATCAGTGGGGAAAACTGAGTCGATGCGGAACCACAGAAAGGGAAAAATTAAAATTATTATACTACTATTTCTACTTGATTTTCCATATTTACGATACTACTTAACTAAGATAAAACAACTTAAATCTTTATTGGGGAGCTGTTAAAAAGACATCTTTCCCAGTCAGTGGCAGACAAGACAATGGTACGAAAAACACTTTGCTCGAAGAGAGGTGTACCCCAGAGTGAGACAGAATTTTTCCAAGGACCAAGAAACTTACTCAGCGAATTTAACTATTAGATCAGTGGGAAAACTGAGTCGATGCGGAACCACAAAACGGAAAAAAAATTAAAACTATATACTACTATTTCTATTTGATTTTTCATATTTATGATACTACTTAACTAAGATAAAACAACTTAAATCTTTATTGGGGAGCTGTTAAAAAGACATCTTTCCCAGTCAGTGGCAGACAAGACAATGGTACGAAAAACACTTTGCTCGAAGAGAGGTGTACCCCAGAGTGAGACAGAATTTTTCCAAGGACCAAGAAACTTACTCAGCGAATTTAACTATTAGATCAGTGGGAAAACTGAAGTCGATGCGGAACCACAGAAAGGGAAAAATTAAAATTATATACTACTATTTCTACTTGATTTTCCATATTTACGATACTACTTAACTAAGATAAAAACAACGTAAATCTTTATTGGGGAGCTGTTAAAAAGACATCTTTCCCAGTCAGTGGCAGACAAGACAATGGTACGAAAAACACTTTGCTCGAAGAGAGGTGTACCCCAGAGTGAGACAGAATTTTTCCAAGGACCAAGAAACTTACTCAGCGAATTTAACTGTTAGATCAGTGGGAAAACTGAGTCGATGCGGAACCACAGAAAGGGAAAAAAATAAATTATATACTACTATTTCTATTTGATTTTTCATAGTTACGATACTACTTAACTAAGATAAAACAACTTAAATCTTTATTGGGGAGCTGTTAAAAAGACATCTTTCCTAGTTAGTGGCAGACAAGACAATGGTACGAAAAACACTTTGCTCGAAGAGAGGTGTACCCCAGAGTGAGACAGAATTTTTCCAAGGACCAAGAAACTTACTCAGCGAATTTAACTGTTAGATCAGTGGGAAAACTGAGTCGATGCGGAACCACAGAAAGGGAAAAATTAAAATTATATACTACTATTTCTACTTGATTTTCCATATTTACGATACTACTTAACTAAGATAAAACAACTTAAATCTTTATTGGGGAGCTGTTTAAAAAGACATCTTTCCTAGTTAGTGGCAGACAAGACAATGGTACGAAAAACACTTTGCTCGAAGAGAGGTGTACCCCAGAGTGAGACAGAATTTTTCCAAGGACCAAGAAACTTACTCAGCGAATTTAACTGTTAGATCAGTGGGAAAACTAAGTCGATGCGGAACCACAGAACGGGAAAAATTTAAATCTAAATACTACTATTTCTACTTGATTTTCCATATTTACGATACTACTTAACTAAGATAAAACAACTTAAATCTTTATTGGGGAGCTGTTAAAAAGACATCTTTCCTAGTTAGTGGCAGACAAGACAATGGTACGAAAAACACTTTGCTCGAAGAGAGGTGTACCCCAGAGTGAGACAGAATTTTTCCAAGGACCAAGAAACTTACTCAGCGAATTTAACTGTTAGATCAGTGGGAAAACTAAGTCGATGCGGAACCACAGAACGGGAAAAATTTAAAACTAAATACTACTATTTCTACTTGATTTTCCATATTTACGATACTACTTAACTAAGATAAAACAACTTAAATCTTTATTGAGGAGCTGTTAAAAAGACATCTTTCCTAGTTAGTGGCAGACAAGACAATGGTACGAAAAACACTTTGCTCGAAGAGAGGTGTACCCCAGAGTGAGACAGAATTTTTCCAAGGACCAAGAAACTTACTCAGCGAATTTAACTGTTAGATCAGTGGGAAAACTGAGTCGATGCGGAACCACAGAAAGGGAAAAATTAAAATTATATACTACTATTTCTACTTGATTTTCCATATTTACGATACTACTTAACTAAGATAAAACAACTTAAATCTTTATTGAGGAGCTGTTAAAAAGACATCTTTCCTAGTTAGTGGCAGACAAGACAATGGTACGAAAAACACTTTGCTCGAAGAGAGGTGTACCCCAGAGTGAGACAGAATTTTTCCAAGGACCAAGAAACTTACTCAGCGAATTTAACTGTTAGATCAGTGGGAAAACTGGTCGATGCGGAACCACAGAAAGGGAAAAATTAAAATTATATACTACTATTTCTACTTGATTTTCCATATTTACGATACTACTTAACTAAGATAAAACAACTTAATCTTTATTGGGGAGCTGTTAAAAAGACATCTTTCCTAGTTAGTGGCAGGACAAGACAATGTACGAAACACTTTGCTCGAAGAGAGGTGTACCCCAGAGTGAGACAGAATTTTTCCAAGGACCAAGAAACTTACTCAGCGAATTTAAACTGTTAGATCAGTGGAAAACTGAAGTCGATGCGGAACCACAGAAAGGGAAAAATTAAAATTATATACTACTATTTCTATTTGATTTTCCATATTTACGATACTACTTAACTAAGATAAAACAACTTAAATCTTTATTGGGGAGCTGTTAAAAAGACATCTTTCCCAGTCAGTGGCAGACAAGACAATGGTACGAAAAAACACTTTGCTCGAAGAGAGGTGTACCCCAGAGTGAGACAGAATTTTTCCAAGGACCAAGAAACTTACTCAGCGAATTTAACTGTTAGATCAGTGGGAAAACTGAGTCGATGCGGAACCACAGAAAGGGAAAAATTAAAATTATATACTACTATTTCTACTTGATTTTCCATAATTTACGATACTACTTAACTAAGATAAAACAACTTAAATCTTTATTGGGGAGCTGTTAAAAAGACATCTTTCCCAGTCAGTGGCAGACAAGACAATGGTACGAAAAAACACTTTGCTCGAAGAGAGGTGTACCCCAGAGTGAGACAGAATTTTTCCAAGGACCAAGAAACTTACTCAGCGAATTTAACTGTTAGATCAGAGGGAAAACTGAGTCGATGCGGAACCACAGAAAGGGAAAAATTAAAATTATATACTACTATTTCTACTTGATTTTCCATATTTACGATACTACTTAACTAAGATAAAACAACTTAAATCTTTATTGGGGAGCTGTTAAAAAGAATCTTTCCCAGTCAGTGGCAGACAAGACAATGGTACGAAAAAACACTTTGCTCGAAGAGAGGTGTACCCCAGAGTGAGACAGAATTTTTCCAAGGACCAAGAAACTTACTCAGCGAATTTAACTGTTAGATCAGAGGGAAAACTGAGTCGATGCGGAACCACAGAAAGGGAAAAATTAAAATTATATACTACTAATTTCTACTTGATTTTCCATATTTACGATACTACTTAACTAAGATAAAAACAACTTAAATCTTTATTGGGGAGCTGTTAAAAAGACCATCTTTCCCAGTCAGTGGCAGACAAGACAATGGTACGAAAAACACTTTGCTCGAAGAGAGGTGTACCCCAGAGTGAGACAGAATTTTTCCAAGGACCAAGAAACTTACTCAGCGAATTTAACTATTAGATCAGTGGGAAAACTGAGTCGATGCGGAACCACAGAAAGGGAAAAATTAAAAATTATATAACTACTATTTTCTACTTGATTTTCCATATTTACGATACTACTTAACTAAGATAAAACAACTTAAATCTTTATTGGGGAGCTGCTAAAAACACATCTTTCCCAGAGTGGCAGACAAGACAATGGTACGAAAAACACTTTGCTCGAAGAGAGGTGTACCCCAGAGTGAGACAGAATTTTTCCAAGGACCAAGAAACTTACTCAGCGAATTTAACTATTAGATCAGTGGGAAAACTGAGTCGATGCGGAACCACAGAAAGGGAAAAATTAAAATTATATACTTCTATTTCTACTTGATTTTCCATATTTACGATACTACTTAACTAAGATAAAACAAACTTAAATCTTTATTGGGGAGCTGCTAAAAACACATCTTTCCCAGTCAGTGGCAGACAAGACAATGGTACGAAAAACACTTTGCTCGAAGAGAGGTGTACCCCAGAGTGAGACAGAATTTTTTCCAAGGACCAAGAAACTTACTCAGCGAATTTAACTGTTAGATCAGTGGGAAAACTGAGTCGATGCGGAACCACAGAAAGGGAAAAATTAAAATTATATACTTCTATTTCTACTTGATTTTCCATATTTACGATACTACTTAACTGAGATAAAACAACTTAAATCTTTATTGGGGAGCTGCAAAAAAGACATCTTTCCCAGTTAGTGGCAGACAAGACAATGGTACGAAAAACACTTTGCTCGAAGAGAGGTGTACCCCAGAGTGAGACAGAATTTTTCCAAGGACCAAGAAACTTACTCAGCGAATTTTAACTGTTAGATCAGTGGGAAAACGGAGTCGATGCGGAACCACAGAAAGGGAAAAATTAAAATTATAAACTACTATTTCTACTTGATTTTCCATATTTACGATACTACTTAACTAAGATAAAACAACTTAAATCTTTATTGGGGAGCTGTTAAAAAGACATCTTTCCCAGTCAGTGGCAGACAAGACAATGGTACGAAAAACACTTTGCTCGAAGAGAGGTGTACCCCAGAGTGAGACAGAATTTTTCCAAGGACCAAGAAACTTACTCAGCGAATTTAACTGTTAGATCAGAGGGAAAACTGAGTCGATGCGGAACCACAGAAAGGGAAAAATTAAAATTATATACTACTATTTCTATTTGATTTTTCATATTTACGATACTACTTAATTAAGATAAAACAACTTAAATCTTTATTGGGGAGCTGTTAAAAAGACATCTTTCCCAGTCAGTGGCAGACAAGACAATGGTACGAAAAACACTTTGCTCGAAGAGAGGTGTACCCCAGAGTGAGACAGAATTTTTCCAAGGACCAAGAAACTTACTCAGCGAATTTAACTGTTAGATCAGGGGAAAACTGAGTCGATGCGGAACCACAGAAAGGGAAAAATTAAAATTATATACTACTATTTCTACTTGATTTTCCATATTTACGATACTACTTAACTAAGATAAAACAACTTAAATCTTTATTGGGGAGCTGTTAAAAAGACATCTTTCCCAGTCAGTGGCAGACAAGACAATGGTACGAAAAACACTTTGCTCGAAGAGAGGTGTACCCCCAGAGTGAGACAGAATTTTTCCAAGGACCAAGAAACTTACTCAGCGAATTTAACTGTTAGATCAGTGGGAAAACTGAGTCGATGCGGAACCACAGAAAGGGAAAAATTAAAAATTATATACTACTATTCTACTTGATTTTCCATATTTACGATACTACTTAACTAAGATAAAACAACTTAAAATCTTTATTGGGGAGCTGTTAAAAAGACATCTTTCCCAGTCAGTGGCAGACAAGACAATGGTACGAAAAACACTTTGCTCGAAGAGAGGTGTACCCCAGAGTGAGACAGAATTTTTCCAAGGACCAAGAAACTTACTCAGCGAATTTAACTGTTAGATCAGTGGGAAAACTGAGTCGATGCGGAACCACAGAAAGGGAAAAATTAAAATTATATACTACTATTTCTACTTGATTTTCCATATTTACGATACTACTTAACTAAGATAAAACAACTTAAATCTTTATTGGGGAGCTGTTAAAAAGACATCTTTCCTAGTTAGTGGCAGACAAGACAATGGTACGAAAAACACTTTGCTCGAAGAGAGGTGTTACCCCAGAGTGAGACAGAATTTTTCCAAGGACCAAGAAACTTACTCAGCGAATTTAACTGTTAGATCAGTGGGAAAACTAAGTCGATGCGGAACCACAGAAAGGGAAAAATTAAAATTATATACTACTATTTCTACTTGATTTTCCATATTTACGATACTACTTAACTAAGATAAAACAACTTAAATCTTTATTGGGGAGCTGTTAAAAAGACATCTTTCCTAGTTAGTGGCAGACAAGACAATGGTACGAAAAAACACTTTGCTCGAAGAGAGGTGTACCCCAGAGTGAGACAGAATTTTTCCAAGGACCAAGAAACTTACTCAGCGAATTTAACTGTTAGATCAGTGGGAAAACTAAGTCGATGCGGAACCACAGAAAGGGAAAAATTAAAATTATATACTACTATTTCTACTTGATTTTCCATATTTACGATACTACTTAACTAAGATAAAACAACTTAAATCTTTATTGGGGAGCTGTTAAAAAGACATCTTTCCTAGTTAGTGGCAGACAAGACAATGGTACGAAAAACACTTTGCTCGAAGAGAGGTGTACCCCAGAGTGAGACAGAATTTTTCCAAGGACCAAGAAACTTACTCAGCGAATTTAACTGTTAGATCAGTGGGAAAACTGAGTCGATGCGGAACCACAGAAAGGGAAAAATTAAAATTATATACTACTATTTCTACTTGATTTTCCATATTTTACGATACTACTTAACTAAGATAAAACAACTTAAATCTTTATTGGGGAGCTGTTAAAAAGACATCTTTCCTAGTTAGTGGCAGACAAGACAATGGTACGAAAAACACTTTGCTCGAAGAGAGGTGTACCCCAGAGTGAACAGAATTTTTCCAAGGACCAAGAAACTTACTCAGCGAATTTAACTGTTAGATCAGTGGGAAAACTAAGTCGATGCGGAACCACAGAAAGGGAAAAATTAAAATTATATATACTACTATTTCTACTTGATTTTCCATATTTACGATACTACTTAACTAAGATAAAACAACTTAAATCTTTATTGGGGAGCTGTTAAAAAGACATCTTTCCTAGTTAGTGGCAGACAAGACAATGGTACGAAAAACACTTTGCTCGAAGAGAGGTGTACCCCAGAGTGAGACAGAATTTTTCCAAGGACCAAGAAACTTACTCAGCGAATTTAACTGTTAGATCAGTGGGAAAACTGAGTCGATGCGAACCACAGAAAGGGAAAAAATTAAAATTATATACTATATTTCTACTTGATTTTCCATATTTACGATACTACTTAACTAAGATAAAACAACTTCAATCTTTATTGGGGAGCTGTTAAAAAGACATCTTTCCTAGTTAGTGGCAGACAAGACAATGGTACGAAAAACACTTTGCTCGAAGAGAGGTGTACCCCAGAGTGAGACAGAATTTTTCCAAGGACCAAGAAACTTACTCAGCGAATTTAACTGTTAGATCAGTGGGAAAACTAAGTCGATGCGGAACCACAGAAAGGGAAAAATTAAAATTATATACTACTATTTCTATTTGATTTTTCTTATTTTACGATACTACTTAACTAAGATAAAACAACTTAAATCTTTATTGGGGAGCTGTTAAAAAGACATCTTTCCCAGTCAGTGGCAGACAAGACAATGGTACGAAAAACACTTTGCTCGAAGAGAGGTGTACCCCAGAGTGAGACAGAATTTTTCCAAGGACCAAGAAACTTACTCAGCGAATTTAACTGTTAGATCAGAGGGAAAACTGAGTCGATGCGGAACCACAGAAAGGGAAAAATTAAAATTATATACTACTATTTCTATTTGATTTTCCATATTTACGATACTACTTAACTAAGATAAAACAACTTAAATCTTTATTGGGGAGCTGTTAAAAAGACATCTTTCCCAGTCAGTGGCAGACAAGACAATGGTACGAAAAACACTTTGCTCGAAGAGAGGTGTAACCCAGAGTGAGACAGAATTTTCCCAAGGACCAAGAAACCTTACTCAGCGAATTTAACTGTTAGATCAGAGGGAAAACTGAGTCGATGCGGAACCACAGAAAGGGAAAAATTAAAATTATATACTACTATTTCTATTTGATTTTCCATATTTACGATACTACTTAACTAAGATAAAACAACTTAAATCTTTATTGGGGAGCTGTTAAAAAGACATCTTTCCCAGTCAGTGGCAGACAAGACAATGGTACGAAAAACACTTTGCTCGAAGAGAGGTGTACCCCAGAGTGAGACAGAATTTTTCCAAGGACCAAGAAACTTACTCAGGCGAATTTAACTGTTAGATCAGTGGGAAAACTGAGTCGATGCGGAACCACAGAAAGGGAAAAATTAAAATTATATACTACTATTTCTATTTGATTTTTCATATTTATGATACTACTTAACTAAGATAAAACAACTTAAATCTTTATTGGGGAGCTGTTAAAAAGACATCTTTCCCAGTCAGTGGCAGACAAGACAATGGTACGAAAAAACACTTTGCTCGAAGAGAGGTGTACCCCAGAGTGAGACAGAATTTTTCCAAGGACCAAGAAACTTACTCAGCGAATTTAACTGTTAGATCAGAGGAAAACTGAGTCGATGCGGAACCACAGATAAGGGAAAAATTAAAATTATTACTATACTATTTCTATTTGATTTTTCATATTTACGATACTACTTAATTAAGATAAAACAACTTAAATCTTTATTGGGGAGCTGCTAAAAAGACATCTTTCCCAGTCAGTGGCAGACAGACAATGGTACGAAAAACACTTGTTGCTCGAAGAGATGGTGTTACCCAGAGTGAGACAGAATTTTTCCAAGGACCAAGAAACTTACTCAGCGAATTTTAACTGTTAGATCAGAGTGGGAAAAACTGAGTCGATGCGGAACCACAGAAAGGGAAAATTAAAAATTATATACTACTATTTCTACTTGATTTTCCATATTTACGATACTACTTAACTAAGATAAAACAACTTAAATCTTTATTGGGGAGCTGTTAAAAAGACATCTTTCCCAGTCAGTGGCAGACAAGACAATGGTACGAAAAACACTTTGCTCGAAGAGAGGTGTACCCCAGAGTGAGACAGAATTTTTCCAAGGACCAAGAAACTTACTCAGCGAATTTGACTGTTAGATCAGTGGGAAAACTGAGTCGATGCGGAACCACAGAAAGGGAAAAATTAAAATTATATACTTCTATTTCTACTTGATTTTCCATATTTACGATACTACTTAACTGAGATAAAACAACTTAAATCTTTATTGGGGAGCTGTTAAAAAGACATCTTTCCCAGTTAGTGGCAGACAAGACAATGGTACGAAAAACACTTTGCTCGAAGAGAGGTGTACCCCAGAGTGAGACAGAATTTTTCCAAGGACCAAGAAACTTACTCAGCGAATTTAACTGTTAGATCAGTGGGAAAACGGAGTCGATGCGGAACCACAGAAAGGGAAAAATTAAAATTATAAACTACTATTTCTATTTGATTTTTCATATTTATGATACTACTTAACTAAGATAAAACAACTTAAATCTTTATTGGGGAGCTGTTAAAAAGACATCTTTCCCAGTCAGTGGCAGACAAGACAATGGTACGAAAAACACTTTGCTCGAAGAGAGGTGTACCCCAGAGTGAGACAGAATTTTTCCAAGGACCAAGAAACTTACTCAGCGAATTTAACTGTTAGATCAGAGGGAAAACTGAGTCGATGCGGAACCACAGAAAGGGAAAAATTAAAATTATATACTACTATTTCTATTTGATTTTCCATATTTACGATACTACTTAACTAAGATAAAACAACTTAAATCTTTATTGGGGAGCTGTTAAAAAGACATCTTTCCCAGTCAGTGGCAGACAAGACAATGGTACGAAAAACACTTTGCTCGAAGAGAGGTGTACCCCAGAGTGAGACAGAATTTTTCCAAGGACCAAGAAACTTACTCAGCGAATTTAAACTGTTAGATCAGAGGGAAAACTGAGTCGATGCGGAACCACAGAAAGGGAAAAATTAAAATTATATATACTATTTCTACTTGATTTTCCATTTTACGATACTACTTAACTAAGATAAAACAACTTAAATCTTTATTGGGGAGCTGTTAAAAAGACATCTTTCCCAGTCAGTGGCAGACAAGACAATGGTACGAAAAACACTTTGCTCGAAGAGAGGTGTACCCCATAGTGAGACAGAATTTTTCCAAGGACCAAGAAACTTACTCAGCGAATTTAACTGTTAGATCAGAGGGAAAACTGAGTCGATGCGGAACCACAGAAAGGGAAAAATTAAAATTATATACTACTATTTCTACTTGATTTTCCATATTTACGATACTACTTAACTAAGATAAAACAACTTAAATCTTTATTGGGGAGCTGTTAAAAAGACATCTTTCCCAGTCAGTGGCAGACAAGACAATGGTACGAAAAACACTTTGCTCGAAGAGAGGTTGTACCCCAGAGTGAGACAGAATTTTTCCAAGGACCAAGAAACTTACTCAGCGAATTTAACTGTTAGATCAGAGGGAAAACTGAGTCGATGCGGAACCACAGAAAGGGAAAAATTAAAATTATATACTACTAATTTCTACTTGATTTTCCATATTTATGATACTACTTAACTAAGATAAAACAACTTAAATCTTTATTGGGGAGCTGTTAAAAAGACATCTTTCCCAGTCAGTGGCAGACAAGACAATGGTACGAAAAACACTTTGCTCGAAGAGAGGTGTACCCCAGAGTGAGACAGAATTTTTCCAAGGACCAAGAAACTTACTCAGCGAATTTAACTGTTAGATCAGAGGGAAAACTGAGTCGATGCGGAACCACAGAAAGGGAAAAATTAAAATTATATACTATTATTTTCTACTTGATTTTCCATATTTACGATACTACTTAACTAAGATAAAACAACTTAAATCTTTATTGGGGAGCTGTTAAAATGACATCTTTCCCAGTCAGTGGCAGACAAGACAATGGTACGAAAAACACTTTGCTCGAAGAGGTGTACCCCATAGTGAGACAGAATTTTTCCAAGGACCAAGAAACTTACTCAGCGAATTTAACTGTTAGATCAGAGGGAAAACTGAGTCGATGCGGAACCACAGAAAGGGAAAAATTAAAATTATATACTACTATTTCTACTTGATTTTCCATATTTACGATACTACTTAACTAAGATAAAACAACTTAAATCTTTATTGGGGAGCTGTTAAAAAGGCATCTTTCCCAGTCAGTGGCAGACAAGACAATGGTACGAAAAACACTTTGCTCGAAGAGAGGTGCACCCAGAGTGAGACAGAATTTTTCCAAGGACCAAGAAACTTACTCAGCGAATTTAACTGTTAGATCAGAGGGAAAACTGAGTCGATGCGGAATCACAGAACGGGAAAAATTAAAATTATTTACTACTATTTCTATCTGATTTTCCATATTTACGATACTACTTAACTAAGATAAAACAACTTAAATCTTTATTGGGGATCTGCTAAAAAGACATCTTTCCCAGTCAATGGCAGACAAGACAATGGTACGAAAAACACTTTGCTCGAAGAGAGGTGTTACCCCAGAGTGAGACAGAATTTTTCCAAGGACCAAAACTTACTCAGCGAATTTAACTGTTAGATCAGAGGGAAAACTGAGTCGATGCGGAACCACAGAAAGGGAAAAATTAAAATTATATACTACTATTTCTATTTGATTTTCCATATTTACGATACTACTTAACTAAGATAAAACAACTTAAATCTTTATTGGGGAGCTGTTAAAAAGACATCTTTCCCAGTCAGTGGCAGACAAGACAATGGTACGAAAAACACTTTGCTCGAAGAGAGGTGTACCCCATAGTGAGACAGAATTTTTCCAAGGACCAAGAAACTTACTCAGCGAATTTAACTGTTAGATCAGAGGGAAAACTGAGTCGATGCGGAACCACAGAAAGGGAAAAATTAAAATTATATACTATTATTTCTACTTGATTTTCCATATTTACGATACTACTTAACTAAGATAAACAACTTAAATCTTTATTGGGGAGCTGTTAAAATGACATCTTTCCCAGTCAGTGGCAGACAAGACAATGGTACGAAAAACACTTTGCTCGAAGAGAGGTGTACCCCATAGTGAGACAGAATTTTTCCAAGGACCAAGAAACTTACTCAGCGAATTTAACTGTTAGATCAGAGGGAAAACTGAGTCGATGCGGAACCACAGAAAGGGAAAAATTAAAAATTATATACTACTATTTCTACTTGATTTTCCATATTTACGATACTACTTAACTAAGATAAAACAACTTAAATCTTTATTGGGGAGCTGTTAAAAAGACATCTTTCCCAGTCAGTGGCAGACAAGACAATGGTACGAAAAACACTTTGCTCGAAGAGAGGTGTACCCCAGAGTGAGACAGAATTTTTCCAAGGACCAAGAAACTTACTCAGCGAATTTAACTGTTAGATCAGAGGGAAAACTGAGTCGATGCGGAATCACAGAACGGGAAAAATTAAAATTATTTACTACTATTTCTATCTGATTTTCCATATTTACGATACTACTTAACTAAGATAAAACAACTTAAATCTTTATTGGGAGCTGTTAAAAAGACATCTTTCCCAGTCAATGGCAGACAAGACAATGGTACGAAAAACACTTTGCTCGAAGAGGTGGACCCCAGAGGGAGACAGAATTTTTCCAAGGACCAAGAAACTTACTCAGCGAATTTAACTGTTAGATCAGAGGGAAAACTGAGTCGATGCGGAACCACAGAAAGGGAAAAATTAAAATTATATACTACTATTTCTACTTGATTTTCCATATTTACGATACTACTTAACTAAGATAAAACAACTTAAATCTTTATTGGGGAGCTGTTAAAAAGACATCTTTCCCAGTCAGTGGCAGACAAGACAATGGTACGAAAAACACTTTGCTCGAAGAGAGGTGTACCCCAGAGTGAGACAGAATTTTTCCAAGGACCAAGAAACTTACTCAGCGAATTTAACTGTTAGATCAGAGGGAAAACTGAGTCGATGCAGAACCACAGAAAGGGAAAAATTAAAATTATATACTATTATTTCTACTTGATTTTCCATATTTACGATACTACTTAACTAAGATAAAACAACTTAAATCTTTATTGGGGAGCTGTTAAAATGACATCTTTCCCAGTCAGTGGCAGACAAGACAATGGTACGAAAAACACTTTGCTCGAAGAGAGGTGTACCCCATAGTGAGACAGAATTTTTCCAAGGACCAAGAAACTTACTCAGCGAATTTAACTGTTAGATCAGAGGGAAAACTGAGTCGATGCGGAACCACAGAAAGGGAAAAATTAAAATTATATACTACTATTTCTACTTGATTTTCCATATTTACGATACTACTTAACTAAGATAAAACAACTTAAATCTTTATTGGGGAGCTGTTAAAAAGACATCTTTCCCAGTCAGTGGCAGACAAGACAATGGTACGAAAAACACTTTGCTCGAAGAGAGGTGTACCCCAGAGTGAGACAGAATTTTTCCAAGGACCAAGAAACTTACTCAGCGAATTTAACTGTTAGATCAGAGGGAAAACTGAGTCGATGCGGAACCACAGAAAGGGAAAAATTAAAATTATATACTACTATTTCTACTTGATTTTCCATATTTACGATACTACTTAACTAAGATAAAACAACTTAAATCTTTATTGGGGAGCTGTTAAAAAGACATCTTTCCCAGTCAGTGGCAGACAAGACAATGGTACGAAAAACACTTTGCTCGAAGAGAGGTGTACCCCAGAGTGAGACAGAATTTTTCCAAGGACCAAGAAACTTACTCAGCGAATTTAACTGTTAGATCAGAGGGAAAACTGAGTCGATGCGGAACCACAGAAAGGGAAAAATTAAAATTATATACTATTATTTCTACTTGATTTTCCATATTTACGATACTACTTAACTAAGAAAAAACAACTTAAATCTTTATTGGGGAGCTGTTAAAATGACATCTTTCCCAGTCAGTGGCAGACAAGACAATGGTACGAAAAACACTTTGCTCGAAGAGAGGTGTACCCCAGAGTGAGACAGAATTTTTCCAAGGACCAAGAAACTTACTCAGCGAATTTAACTGTTAGATCAGAGGGAAAACTGAGTCGATGCGGAACCACAAAACGGAAAAAAAATTAAAACTATATACTACTATTTCTATTTGATTTTTCATATTTATGATACTACTTAACTAAGATAAAACAACTTAAATCTTTATTGGGGAGCTGTTAAAAAGACATCTTTCCCAGTCAGTGGCAGACAAGACAATGGTACGAAAAACACTTTGCTCGAAGAGAGGTGTACCCCAGAGTGAGACAGAATTTTTTCCAAGGACCAAGAAACTTAGTCAGCGGATTTAACTGTTAGATCAGAGGGAAAACTGAGTCGATGCGGAATCACAGAACGGGAAAAATTAAAATTATTTACTACTATTTCTATCTGATTTTCCATATTTACGATACTACTTAACTAAGATAAAACAACTTAAATCTTTATTGGGGAGCTGTTAAAAAGACATCTTTGCCAGTCGACGGCAGACAAGAGAATGAAACGAAAAGCACTTTGCTGGAACAGAGGTGTAACCCAGAGTGAGACAGAATTTTTTCCAAGGACCAAGAAACTTACTCAGCGAATTTAACTGTTAGATCAGAGGGAAAACTGAGTCGATGCGGAACCACAGAAAGGGAAAAATTAAAATTATATACTACTATTTCTATTTGATTTTCCATATTTACGATACTACTTAACTAAGATAAAACAACTTAAATCTTTATTGGGGAGCTGTTAAAAAGACATCTTTCCCAGTCAGTGGCAGACAAGACAATGGTACGAAAAACACTTTGCTCGAAGAGAGGTGTACCCCAGAGTGAGACAGAATTTTTCCAAGGACCAAGAAACTTACTCAGCGAATTTAACTGTTAGATCAGAGGGAAAACTGAGTCGATGCGGAACCACAGAAAGGGAAAAATTAAAATATATACTATTATTTCTACTTGATTTTCCATATTTACGATACTACTTAACTAAGATAAAACAACTTAAATCTTTATTGGGGAGCTGTTAAAATGACATCTTTCCCAGTCAGTGGCAGACAAGACAATGGTACGAAAAACACTTTGCTCGAAGAGAGGTGTACCCCAGAGTGAGACAGAATTTTTCCAAGGACCAAGAAACTTACTCAGCGAATTTAACTGTTAGATCAGAGGGAAAACTGAGTCGATGCGGAACCACAGAAAGGGAAAAATTAAAATTATATACTACTATTTCTACTTGATTTTCCATATTTACGATACTACTTAACTAAGATAAAACAACTTAAATCTTTATTGGGGAGCTGTTAAAAAGACATCTTTCCCAGTCAGTGGCAGACAAGACAATGGTACGAAAAACACTTTGCTCGAAGAGAGGTGTACCCCAGAGTGAGACAGAATTTTTCCAAGGACCAAGAAACTTACTCAGCGAATTTAACTGTTAGATCAGAGGGAAAACTGAGTCGATGCGGAATCACAGAACGGGAAAAATTAAAATTATTTACTACTATTTCTATCTGATTTTCCATATTTACGATACTACTTAACTAAGATAAAACAACTTAAATCTTTATTGGGGAGCTGTTAAAAAGACATCTTTCCCAGTCAATGGCAGACAAGACAATGGTACGAAAAACACTTTGCTCGAAGAGAGGTGTACCCCAGAGTGAGACAGATAGAATTTTTCCAAGGACCAAGAAACTTACTCAGCGAATTTAACTGTTAGATCAGGGGGAAAACTGAGTCGATGCGGAACCACAGAAAGGGAAAAATTAAAATTATATACTACTATTTCTACTTGATTTTCCATATTTACGATACTACTTAACTAAGATAAAACAACTTAAATCTTTATTGGGGAGCTGTTAAAAAGACATCTTTCCCAGTCAGTGGCAGACAAGACAATGGTACGAAAAACACTTTGCTCGAAGAGAGGTGTACCCCAGAGTGAGACAGAATTTTTCCAAGGACCAAGAAACTTACTCAGCGAATTTAACTGTTAGATCAGAGGGAAAACTGAGTCGATGCGGAATCACAGAACGGGAAAAATTAAAATTATTTACTACTATTTCTATCTGATTTTCCATATTTACGATACTACTTAACTAAGATAAAACAACTTAAATCTTTATTGGGGAGCTGATAAAAAGACGTCTTTGCCAGTAAACGGCAGACAAGAGTATGGTACGAAAAACACTTTGTTGGAACAGAGGTGTATTCCAGAGCGAGACAGATAGAATTTTTCCAAGGACCAAGAAACTTACTCAGCGAATTTAACTGTTAGATCAGAGGGAAAACTGAGTCGATGCGGAACCACAGAAAGGGAAAAATTAAAATTATATACTACTATTTCTACTTGATTTTCCATATTTACGATACTACTTAACTAAGATAAAACAACTTAAATCTTTATTGGGGAGCTGTTAAAAAGACATCTTTCCCAGTCAGTGGCAGACAAGACAATGGTACGAAAAACACTTTGCTCGAAGAGAGTGTACCCCAGAGTGAGACAGAATTTTTTCCAAGGGGCAAGAAACTTACTCAGCGAATTTAACTCTTATATAAGGGGGATAAGTGAGGCGATGCGGAACCCCAGAGCGGGGAAAAATTAAAACTATATACTACTATTTATATTTGATTTTTCATATTTACGATACTACTTAATTAAGATAAAACAACTTAAATCTTTATTGGGGAGCTGTTAAAAAGACATCTTTCCCAGTCAGTGGCAGACAAGACAATGGTACGAAAAACACTTTGCTCGAAGAGAGGTGTACCCCAGAGTGAGACAGAATTTTTTCCAAGGACCAAGAAACTTACTCAGCGAATTTAACTGTTAGATCAGAGGGAAAACTGAGTCGATGCGGAACCACAAAATGGTAAAAAATTAAAACTATATACTACTATTTCTATTTGATTTTTCATATTTACGATACTACTTAATTAAGATAAAACAACTTAAATCTTTATTGGGGAGCTGTTAAAAAGACATCTTTCCCAGTCAGTGGCAGACAAGACAATGGTACGAAAAACACTTTGCTCGAAGAGAGGTGTACCCCAGAGTGAGACAGAATTTTTCCAAGGACCAAGAAACTTACTCAGCGAATTTAACTGTTAGATCAGAGGGAAAACTGAGTCGATGCAGAACCACAGAAAGGGAAAAATTAAAATTATATACTATTATTTCTACTTGATTTTCCATATTTACGATACTACTTAACTAAGATAAAACAACTTAAATCTTTATTGGGGAGCTGTTAAAATGACATCTTTCCCAGTCAGTGGCAGACAAGACAATGGTACGAAAAACACTTTGCTCGAAGAGAGGTGTACCCCAGAGTGAGACAGAATTTTTCCAAGGACCAAGAAACTTACTCAGCGAATTTAACTGTTAGATCAGAGGGAAAACTGAGTCGATGCGGAACCACAGAAAGGGAAAAATTAAAATTATATACTACTATTTCTACTTGATTTTCCATATTTACGATACTACTTAACTAAGATAAAACAACTTAAATCTTTATTGGGGAGCTGTTAAAAAGACATCTTTCCCAGTCAGTGGCAGACAAGACAATGGTACGAAAAACACTTTGCTCGAAGAGAGGTGTACCCCAGAGTGAGACAGAATTTTTCCAAGGACCAAGAAACTTACTCAGCGAATTTAACTGTTAGATCAGAGGGAAAACTGAGTCGATGCGGAATCACAGAACGGGAAAAATTAAAATTATTTACTACTATTTCTATCTGATTTTCCATATTTACGATACTACTTAACTAAGATAAAACAACTTAAATCTTTATTGGGGAGCTGTTAAAAAGACATCTTTCCCAGTCAATGGCAGACAAGACATTGGTACGAAAAACACTTTGCTCGAAGAGAGGTTACCCCAGAGTGAGACAGATAGAATTTTTCCAAGGACCAAGAAACTTACTCAGCGAATTTAACTGTTAGATCAGAGGGAAAACTGAGTCGATGCGGAACCACAGAAAGGGAAAAATTAAAATTATATACTACTATTTCTACTTGATTTTCCATATTTACGATACTACTTAACTAAGATAAAACAACTTAAATCTTTATTGGGGAGCTGTTAAAAAGACATCTTTCCCAGTCAGTGGCAGACAAGACAATGGTACGAAAAACACTTTGCTCGAAGAGAGGTGTACCCCATAGTGAGACAGAATTTTTCCAAGGACCAAGAAACTTACTCAGCGAATTTAACTGTTAGATCAGAGGGAAAACTGAGTCGATGCGGAACCACAGAAAGGGAAAAATTAAAATTATATACTACTATTTCTACTTGATTTTCCATATTTACGATACTACTTAACTAAGATAAAACAACTTAAATCTTTATTGGGGAGCTGTTAAAAAGACATCTTTCCCAGTCAGTGGCAGACAAGACAATGGTACGAAAAACACTTTGCTCGAAGAGAGGTGTACCCCAGAGTGAGACAGAATTTTTCCAAGGACCAAGAAACTTACTCAGCGAATTTAACTGTTAGATTAGAGGGAAAACTGAGTCGATGCAGAACCACAGAAAGGGAAAAATTAAAATTATATACTACTATTTCTACTTGATTTTCCATATTTACGATACTACTTAACTAAGATAAAACAACTTAAATCTTTATTGGGGAGCTGTTAAAAAAGACATCTTTCCCAGTCAGTGGCAGACAAGACAATGGTACGAAAAACACTTTGCTCGAAGAGAGGTGTACCCCAGAGTGAGACAGAATTTTTCCAAGGACCAAGAAACTTACTCAGCGAATTTAACTGTTAGATCAGAGGGAAAACTGAGTCGATGCAGAACCACAGAAAGGGAAAAATTAAAATTATATACTATTATTTCTACTTGATTTTCCATATTTACGATACTACTTAACTAAGATAAAACAACTTAAATCTTTATTGGGGAGCTGTTAAAATGACATCTTTCCCAGTCAGTGGCAGACAAGACAATGGTACGAAAAACACTTTGCTCGAAGAGAGGTGTACCCCAGAGTGAGACAGAATTTTTCCAAGGACCAAGAAACTTACTCAGCGAATTTAACTGTTAGATCAGAGGGAAAACTGAGTCGATGCGGAACCACAGAAAGGGAAAAATTAAAACTATATACTACTATTTCTATTTGATTTTTCATATTTACGATACTACTTAATTAAGATAAAACAACTTAAATCTTTATTGGGGAGCTGTTAAAAAGACATCTTTCCCAGTCAGTGGCAGACAAGACAATGGTACGAAAAACACTTTGCTCGAAGAGAGGTGTACCCCAGAGTGAGACAGATAGAATTTTTCCAAGGACCAAGAAACTTACTCAGCGAATTTAACTGTTAGATCAGAGGGAAAACTGAGTCGATGCGGAATCACAGAACGGGAAAAATTAAAATTATTTACTACTATTTCTATCTGATTTTCCATATTTACGATACTACTTAACTAAGATAAAACAACTTAAATCTTTATTGGGGAGCTGTTAAAAAGACATCTTTCCCAGTCAATGGCAGACAAGACAATGGTACGAAAAACACTTTGCTCGAAGAGAGGTGTACCCCAGAGTGAGACAGATAGAATTTTTCCAAGGACCAAGAAACTTATTCAGCGAATTTAACTGTTAGATCAGGGGGAAAACTGAGTCGATGCGGAATCACAGAAAGGGAGAAATTAAAACTATATACTACTGTGATAAATGAAGATGCGCAGGGTTATTTTAACAAAATTTTACTTGCACGAAACATCAACATTTACACACAAATATGAAATAAAAAGATAATGGGACGGGAATTCAACAGTATACGACCATTCCGGTCGACAGCAAGCCTCGAACTCAGTTCTTTCTTGTTTTTCCCTATAGAGGGCGCTGTAACCTATGTCACAGTCTAGATTTTTTGTTACACTACTATTTCTATTTGATTTTTCATACTTACGATACTGTTATAAATTTATCCACTAATATATGTATTTTTTGTTTACAAAACTCTTATGGTTGTTATTTATATATTTCTATTCATATATTTGTTTATGTCATATATTTGTATTTCAATATAAAATACGAAAAGTTAGTTAAAAAATGAAATAATATTCGATCTTATGAGATTTACTGACGCGCAAAACGCCCGCTCCGAGTACAATTCCGCTGCGAAATGTACCCGCACACAATGTGTTAATACCGAATATACGTTAAAATATGAAAAAAAACACCACACTAGTAAACAATTTTCAAAGTATTTCAACTTATTCTACTAGAGAGATATTCTCGGTTCAAAATCGAGCAAGAGAAAGATAGCGCTAAGCACTTTAAACTACCCACTCCTCCACCGTCTTTCACACATACAAATAAGAAAAAGAAAAAAAAACCTAATCGTAAATCAAAGCGTTTTGGTCACGCTTTGAACGCGATGCAAAGCAATTACTCATTAGTACGAGGCTAAGTACGAGGCAGCTCATTAGGTCAGCCTGCCCAATTAATCAATCCGCCGATAATGCCTTTTTTTTTTAAACCAGTAGTTTTTAAACGCAGTTCGGATAGGGGGAAAGAGGCCTCACCAGTAATTAAAGAGAAATGCGAGAGTGGGCCGAAATCAAGTACAACCTCAAGTATTTAATTACGGAGGCTAATTAAATCTATAACGATAGGAGGATTAGGAATGAAGTAACGATAAGAGAGAGACAATGTGCACAGCTAGTGGGGAGTTGTAATATACGGAATTTAAGGGACGTGGCAATTGCTGACGTTCGGGATTCCGTTTCCAAACATTAAAGCAGGATCTCCTATATAATAACAGCCTAACTTATCTAACCTATCTGTCCGTCTGTTCTCCAATTTATGAAATTTTCTTACAAGACTTTAGGTGTTGTTTTAATAGATATTCACTCTGTCTCGGTGTAGTAACGTTACAGCTCGGAAATAATAAATCACACTGTAGGGACAGTCGAGTAATAGTGATCGGCCAGAGAGCGCCATCTATGAAGGGGGTAAGTAAATGAGGGAGAACGTCGGTTTGGTTTGGTTTGGAGCGCTACGGTCTACTTTTTGCAACACGAGGGCTAATGAGACCGGGACCTACTGCTTAAAGCCGATTCCGAACGGCTACGAACATCCATGCCACAGTGGGATTCGAACCCACGAACACCGGTTCCGAAGGCCAGCACCCTCACCATTCGGCCATCGTTCAAGGGAGAACGTCGGAGTTGATTGTAGACTCCGGACATGTAAGCGAGGCTCTTAGGATAGATATTTGAGTTGATATAATTGGTTACTGTAAATATTGTAATATTTATATATATAATTGTCCGGTAGTAGTTTGTGCTCTGTCGTAAAATAAACCTTAATGTTGAAAAAATAAATCTACTGTTTGGATGTGAATTTATACAACACCTCGGAGTTAAATTATCTGTTTGTCTGTTCTCGAATTTATGAAGAGTTTGGACCTGGAATGGACGGAGTCATCCATATTAGATTCTTGATGAGTTAGGCTTAGCAAAATTCAAAGCGAGTAAAGTTTATCTTATTCTAAACTATCGATCCGATTCTAAAATAAATTGGTATAAATAGACTTGATATCACAGTGAAAAATTCTACCGTCTTTAAAACATTCGAAATCCACCCTTTCTCCCCTTTTCGAGAGTTTAATGCCATTATTTCAAGCCTATTTTCCCCGTTAAGAGCAGGCGATTCAATTTATCACATAGTAAATAGGCAAAAACAGACGTCATTCCTTTAACCCCTCATTTAATCATTTCTTATTTTAAATTATTTAAATATCGTCTGCATTATTTTCATAAGTTTTATCACTGAAATTAGATATGACGTAAATACTTTTCTTTTATATTTGGCATAAATAATAGATTAGATACATATGTGATCATTTTAAATTGAATCATCGATTATTTTTTGATGCAATGAAAATTTAAATACCGGTAATAACAAATTATTTTCATAAAAGTTTAGGAGTCTATTTCAAGGAATAATAAATATCTAGCGTCTAAGTTATATATCTTTGAAAATGAAGAAGTTTGTCCGATTGTTGTTTTATTGTTTTTTATACATAACCACACGGTTTGACTAAATGAATTCAACTTGATTTTAACTGCATTCAAAGTATCGGGAGATTTTAGAGGAGTATGAGGATAAACAAATTATTGAGTGTGTACCAGATAATTCCCCGCCAAAAAACTAACCATTTTTTTCTGCCTCATAGAGTAATTTTTCAATTCTGGAAAATTAAAAATTTTGCTGATTCCATCATATGACGGGCTATATGATAGTTTTTTATTTAATAATAATTAATTTGTGTCTGTTGTAAAAATGGAATATTATTTTCTTGACTAAATACTCTTCTGTTGATTGTTTCTGAATTTTGCCTCATTCGATTTACTGAGTTTACTGATTCCGTCATATGACGGGCTATATGCAATTTTTATAGTATTTAACACTAAATGCCCAGAAAGTCATTTTGACTGCTGTTTAATTACAATTAAAACAATTATGTATATAATGGCATAATTTCTTTAGAATTTTTACTTTTTTGTGCAACATATAATGCTTATTATTAATATTACAAAAAGTCACAAAATTCGCACTTCGTATCTACTAACTCCGGCTTTGGATATAAATATATACACTTTGGCGATGAAGATAAAAAAAAAATTCATATTTGCAATAATGACGTAAAAGGATAATTTATTCTAAGATATGACAAACCGGAAGGCGTGGTGTACATAAGCTTGCTAGAACGACCAGGGAAATGAAACGAAAATTTAGGGTAAATCTCTAGGATCTGATGTTTACCACCTAGGAGAGGTTTTTATTTATTTAAAAAGATCCCGCATTTCAGGCGAACCATCTCCCGCATTTATAAACAAACTAGATGCTTGTTAAATGGAATGCAGCTGCTAGGAAAATGTTGGAATACAGAAAAATTCTCAAATTAACATTCCAGATTTTTTTCAACCACAACAGTTACCATAGATTAAATAACAAATAAGATTTAAATCATATATTTTATCCTAACCTTGACATTTTTCTCTCTATACCTTCGTTACTCGTGACACTTACAGCTTATAGATTGTTTTTAGCTCATCTCTCTGAGCTCCTAGATTGCGTGAACTAATATGCGCGAGTTCAAGGACCTGAATTTTCCAAAATTGTGGGAAAAGACTATCATCTTTAGTGAGTATTACATTTTTAAGACCTGTTAATTGAGTACGGGAAGCTACGTTCAAGTAAGCAGTAAATCTTTAAAATTAAATCTAAACCTTCCACTAACCCTCTTATGTGTTACAACACCGTCTGAAGCTATGGATTTAATATTACAGTGGACCACGCTTAATGTGATCCATTTGATACACCTTAATTTCGATAACAATAACCGATTGATAACAATAAACGATAATCAAAATTAGATAAATTAAAACTGAATAACTAAATTTAACGCCCGTTCCCGGTACAATTCCGCTGCGAAATGTACCCGCACACAATGTGTTAAGATTTCATGATGATTACGACATCAGAGAAAACTCTTTTTTTTAATTATGAAGGAGCTCTATTTTTAGTACAGTATATGTACATATGTACAGCTAGCTATCACATCCTCCAGTTATGAAAATATACAATCTTCTCATCTAAAAAAAAAAAAAAAAAAAAAAAAAAAAAAAAAAAAAAAAAAAAAAAAAAAAAAAAAAAATTCTGTTCACATTGAAGTTAATTGCACCCCTCCCCCCATTCAGACTGGAGAGAATGGTCATGGAGAGAAGAAAGAACAACACACCTCCAGCTTCCAAAAGAACAATCGAACACCGAACCGGCCTCATATGGCCCTCCTGGCTTCAAAAAGATGCTCTCCAGAAGGGAATCGAATTTCTTCCAGAAGGACATCGGCTAGAGCCTCATAAACAAACACTGACAGTCTCGTCCATCTTTTCACAGGACATGAAATAAACCAGGAGTGGGAAAACCTCTCAGAGACAATTACTTAACAGCTCCCCTCTACTTTCGATTGACTTAAGTGCGGTCAGTAGAATACAATTAACTTGGCATTACAATTCCGCTGGGAAATGTACCGGCACACAATGTGTTAAGATTCTATGATGATTACGACATCAGAGAAAACTCTGTTTTAAAATTATGAAGGAGCTTTATTTTTAGTACAGTATATGTACATATTTACAGCTAGCGACCACATCCTCCAGCTACGAAAACTTACAATCGTCTCATCTCAAAAAAAAATCTCTGCTCACATTGAAGTTAATCGCACCCCTCCCCCCATTCGGACTGGAGTTAATAGTCACGGAGAGAAGAAAGAACAACACATCTCCAGCTTCCAAAAGGACAATCGAACATCGAAGGTCCTCCAGGCTTCAAAAACATGCTCTCTGGCGAGGAATTTCTTCCAAAAGGACAATGGCTAGAGCCTCGTAAAAGAAACAAATACTGACAGTCGCGTCCATCTTTTCAGAGGACATGAAATTGTCCAGGCGTGGGAAAACCACTCAGAGAGTAATTACTTAAGCCTTTAACGGGCAGTGGTTTCACAACAAAACCACCTATTAATACATTTTTCTCTTCTTTTTAAAAATATTCGGAAGATTTTTTTTTCCGTTTTTCTGTGTTATTGACTCTTTGATGTAGCAATAGATAGTAGAATTTTGCATAATTTATTTTTCCCTTTGAAATATATTAATTTAAAATTGCTTTACATGAACAATCTCGAATTTGATTTTTCTCCTTATGACTTCAAATAAAAACACCTACCCAAAAGAGAAATGCAAAACTGTGTAGTTATCTATTTCTTACATCATTTTGATGATAATTATACATTGTTCTTCTGATATAATTAATTTTTAAAAACTCTTATTTTTATGCTGTAAAAGGGAAAGAATTGGCAATTTTCTTATAAAAAAAAAAATCCAACCTCCCAACGGAATGTAAAATTTGTTCTCATATGGTTCCTATTTATAAATTTCAGAGACAACGTTTATAACCTAATTCTGTTAAATTTGAAAGAATTTTTAATCTTGACCTTTAAAGGATTAACAGGCTTTATCTCCACTCCACTTTCGACTGACTTCAGTGTGGTCAGTAGAATACAAGTGTTAAAGTAATAAAGAACTAAAACAATAGTCCAGGAAGGTTTTTCACGGGATACCCTTTCTCAAATAGCTAAAAAAAACCTACCAGGAAATTATTCCCAAACTCCTAATCATTGGTTTATCCGCATAATTCGGGAGGATCAACAAGGCAAAAAGAAATTGCAAACAACAACCTTTTTGGTTGTTGTTTGCAATAATTTACGGCAAAGAAAAGGAGGGGGGGGATTAGCCGATTGTAAATCAAACGATTCGCTCTCGCGTGGAAGCTAGTAATCAATTACTCATCAGAGCAAAGTGAATAATTACGAATCATTAGATCGGGCTCAGTAATTAATCACTTCCCTCCAGGTTGTTTTTGCTTTTTGCTCCTCGAGACAATACTTCAATGCGGAATGGGCAAGCTCCCAGGGTAGGTAGGATTTCGACAGCAATAACGTGGAAGTAGTGAAAGTTCGTTTACGCGATAAGAAAAATGATTCGCTTATCAGTTTCGATTACGGCGTTCATTAATCCTCCTCCTAGCAGGAAGAGAGCTTTCCGGAACTTTCCACGAAACTGCCACTGGGATAAATATTTTTTAACCCTCTTTCTGATGTTGAGCTTCTTCAAGCGTCAGAATTTTATCTTAGACTGGTTCACCAAAACAATATAGACACAGATGGGAATTATCTCTACGGCGACCGTAGAGATTGTAACGTCTTTACATACATACACCTCTGTGTTTGTGGGGGTTTAATAAGAACACTAGCTTAAAATCCTAGACTGCTCATCCCGCGATTTAAATCCAAATGTAGCAAAATTTGCTCATTATTCGCGCGCATGTCTTCCGATTAAGAAGCACATTGTTTCACTCTTAACCAGTGGTAAATTATATACAGTATTAGACATTTAATAAGGTAATAATAGAATTGTATACTAGAACAAATAGTTATATAGATAACAACTGATAGATAGTATGTTAAAATAGAAACTAACTATGTTAAAGGAAATTATTATAAAATAAATGTTTATGTGATAACATCTGAAATTAGTTTTTCTGAAAGATTCTCATGATAAAAGTCAATATAAAAAAATCTTTCTAGAAAAAATAGTATTCAATTCTCCAATATATAATATATATATATATATATATATACATACATGCATATATATATACATAATATATATATAGAATATATATAATATATATATATATATATATATATATATATATATATATATACTTTTACATAAACATATACATATATATACATATACATAAATATATATATTAAATATATATATATATACATACATGATAAATATATATACATACATATAATATATACATACATATTTATATACTACATACACCTCACACAACACACACACACACACACACACATATATATATATTATATAATATTATATATTATATAAATAAATTATAATATCTATATATACTTAAACTATGCAAAATAATACCAATTTTTAAAGAGATCTTGGTTTACAAATTGAGCAGTAGGGTTAAAATCCTAGACTTTATTATCTCGACTATACGAGTTCGATTGATTGAATAAAATTAGCAGCTCTTTTTTGAAAGTTTGGAAATGTGGAGTGAGAAATAAATGGTCCACGAAAGTTATAATTATTGTACATGAGTATCACTTATAAACCTCATTAAATGTTACACAGAAATGCAAAAATCAAAGTAAAACTTTCTCTATTTTAAAATTTTCTAAAATTGTTTAGATGAGCCAGAAATAAATTGTATTTTTCGGACACACAAGATACCGTTTTACTTGTAAGTCAAAAAGTTAAATTATTAATTTTGTAGATGTCAAGGTACCCTATGAGGCAGGTAAAAAATGATTAGGTTTTCGGCTGAGTATGATCTGGTACACGCTCAATTTATTTATCTTCATACTCCTATAAATTCTCCCAATTCTGTGATTGCAGTTTAGAATCACATTGTATTCATTTAGTCAAACTGTGTGATTATATATAAAAACAAACACACAAACGAACAAACTTCTTAATTTTCAAAGATATATAACTTAAACTTTAGATATTTATTAGTCCGCAAATAGACTCCTAGATTGTATGAAAAGAATTTGTTGTTAATACCGGTGATAAAAATTTCATTGAAACAAAAAATATTCGATGATTCAATTTAAAATTATCACATATGTACCTAATCTATTATTGAATCCAACTATAAAAGAAAATTATTTACGTAATATCTAAGTTCAGCGATAAAACATATGAAAATAATGCAGACAATATTTAAGTAATTTAAAATAAGAAATGTTTAAATGACATGCTTAAAGGAATGACGTTATAGTGCTAAAAAAAAATGTTATTTTCACCTATTTATTATGTGACAAACTGAAAAATTTTATCGTTTGCTCTTAATCGGGTAAAATAGGGCTTGAAATAATGGCATTAAATGCAGGAAAAGGGGGAAGCGGTGGATTTCGAACGCTGGTCATCTAGAATCCAATATGGATGCATCTATTCATTCCAGGTACAACCGCCTCATATATTCGAGGACAGACGGACAGATAACTTAGGCTATTATTATATAGGGGATTTAAAAAACACATGAAGACTTTTATATGTAAACAACTGTGGTTTAATAGGTAACATTCCGATAAAATAAGTATGCACACAAATTTAAGATTTCTAAACGTAAAGATTATTCTTTAAATAATCAACTTAAAAAAAAGATAAAAAGTTTGGAAACTTATTTTATAAGAATACATTTACGTGTTGTAGAAAAAGGTATAACAATCCTTCAAAATGTCAGTTACAGAAGGCGTGGAACAACAGAAACTTACATCTTACCGAAATAAAAATCGAACGCATACATCGGAACATAGAATTTTTCCCCTTCTTTCCCAGTCGTCTTATGCTAAGAACCCACACTTAATTAAGATTCTTAACTTCTTTACTTAATTAAAGTAAATTTCGAAAAAAAAAGGATTTTCAGTGTAAAATACATCTATTTGATCATACAAATATGAAGCCTGTTAAAAAGAAATCTTGTGATATCCTAAATTATCAAAAAATTGAAAAGCTGTAAAATTTTCCTACACATTCAAAGCAACATTTCATTAAAAAAAATTAGGAGGGGGGGAGTGCAACATCAACCTGGAAAGCCAATGAGTTTTGTTGTTATATTTGTTAAAATGATTAATTGCAATGTAAATTAATAAATAAAAACTAAGCAAATGGGGATTCGGAACTAAAATGTAATTACTTCCACTAAGACCGAATAGTGATAAATTAAAAATAAGAATTTAATTTTTTTTCCCGCAGAGTTCGTTAGAAACCGCAGTAGGTATTGGGAAAAAAAGTAATTAAGCATTTTCCATTCGATACAATTTGTTCCAAGTTGACAGAAATCATCATGTTTTTCTTTCTATTTTTCAATAACTTTTTTTTTACAAGAAAGATTTGTAAAAGACGGGAATGGGAAAAAATAAGTTTTTTTTTCTATTTAAGATGAACCTCGATCTGCGTTTGATAAATCCGGCTTCTTGTGACAGGAAGCTAGTTTTTCTTGCAGATTGTATTAAAATGAATGTTTGAGTCACGCGTATATTTGAAAAGCAATCGCATTTGTTCTGATTACTTATAAGAGTACATGCAGCAATTCGACAGTGAAAAAGGAAGCAATTTTAGTGAAATATTAATGTATTTCATTTGAGAGTAGAGATAGATGGAAATATTCATGAATTATAGTCGGTACATAACTGTACTTTAGCCAGTACACTTGTTGTGATTACTTCTAAGTCTGCATACAAAAACCTCAATGAAACAGGGAGTGATTTTAGGGAACTATTAATGTATTTCTTTTCAGAGTACAGATAGATTGGAAATATTCATGAATTATAGTCGGTACATAACTTACTTTAGCCAGTACACTTGTTGTGATTACTTTTTAAGTCTACATACAACAACCTCAATGAAAAAGGGGGTGATTTTAATGAAATATTAATGTATTTCATTTTAGAGTAGAGATAGAATGGAAATATTCATGAATTATAGTCGGTACATAACTGTACTTTATCCAGTACACTTGTTGTGATTACATCTAAGTCTGCATACAGCACCTCAATGAAAAAGGGAGTGATTTTAGGGAAATATTAATGTATTTCATTTCAGAGTAGAGATAGAATGGAAATATTCATGAATTATAGTCAGTACACAACTGTACTTTAGCCAGTACACTTGTGATTACTTCTAAGTCTGCATACAGCACCTCAATGAAAAAGGGGGTGATTTTAGTGAAATATTAATGTATTTCATTTCAGAGTAGAGATGGAAAGGAAATATTCATGAATTATAGTCGGTACATAACTGAACTTTAGCCAGTACACTTGTTGTGATTACTTTTTAAGTCTACATATAACAACCTCAATGAAAAAGGGAGTGATTTTAGTGAAATATTAATGTATTTCATTTCAGAGTAGAGATAGAATGGAAATATTCATGAGTTATAGTCGGTACATAACTGTATTTTAGCCAGTACACTTGTTGTGATTACTTTTTAAGTCTACATACAACAACCTCAATGAAAAAGGGAGTGATTTTAGTGAAATATTAATTTATTTCATTTTATAATAACGGGAGATTCGAATTATTTGTGTACTATAGTCAGTACACTCGGTTTGATCTAAAAGTAGATACAACTCAACAACGAAAGAGGAAGTAATTTTTGTAAAATATTAATGTATTTCATTTCAGAATAGAGATAGAATCTAAATAATCTAAATATCTAAATATAACTCAATTATAGTCAATACACAACTGGACTATAGTTAGGACACTTCTTCTGATTACTTTTAAGACTACATCCAACAACCTGACAATGATAAAGGGAGTAATTTCAGTGAAATATTAATGTATTTCACTTATAATAGAGGAAGAATCGAATTATTTATGCACTATAGTCAGTACAGGAGTATACTATAGTCAGTACAGTTGTTTTGAAAACTTCTAAAAGTAGATACAACAACCGAACAACGGAAGAGGAAGTAATTTTAGTAAAATATTAATGTAATTCATTCCAGAATAGAGATAGAATCGAAATATTCATGAATTATAGTCAATACACAACTGTACTATAGTTAGTACACTTGTTGGGATTACTTTTAAGCCTACATACAACAACCTGACAATAAAAAAGGGAGTGATTTTAGTGAAATATTCATATATTTGATTTTATAATAGTGGGAGAATAGAATTATTTATGTACTATAATCAGTACAGGAGTGTATTACAGTCAATATACTTATATTGATAATTTTTAAAAGTAGATACAACAACCCAACAACGGAAGAGGAAGTAATTTTAGTAAAATATTTATGTATTTCATTTCTGAATAGAGATAGAATCGAAATATTCATGAATTGTAGTCAATACACAACTGGACTATAGTCAGTACATTTGTTCTGATTACTTCCAAGCCTACATATAACAACCTGACAATGGAAAAGGAGTGATTTCAGTGAAATATTAATGTATTTCATTTATAATAGAGAGATAATCGAATTATTTATGTACTATAGTCAGTACACTTGCTTTGATAACTTCTAAAAGTAGATACAACAACCCAACAACGAAAGAGAAAGTAATTTCAGTGAAATATTAATGTATTTCATTTCAGAATAGAAAAAGAATCTAAATATTCATGAATTATAGTCAATACACCTGGACTATAGTCAGTACACTTGTTCTCATTAATTCTAAGCGTACATTCAGCAACCTAATAATGAAAAAGGAAGTGATTTTAGAGAAATATTAATGTATTTGATTTTATAATAGTGGGGGAATCGAATTATTTATGTACTGCAGTCAGTACAGGAGTGTACTATAGTCAGTATACTTGTTCTGATAACATCTAAGAGTAGATACAGAAACCGACAATTTAAGAGGAAGTAATTTTAGTAAAATATTAATGTATTTCATTTCAGAATAGAGATAGAATGGAAATATTTAGGCATTATAGTCAATACACAACTAGACTATAGTTAGTACACTTGTTCTGATTACTTCTTAGCCTACATACAACAACCTGACAATGGGAAAGGAGTGATTTCAGGGAAATATTAATGTATTTCACTTATAATAGAGAGATAATCGAATTATTTATGCACTATAGTCAGTACAGCAGTGTACTATATAGTCAGTATACTTGTTCTGATAATATCTAAGAGTAGATACAGAAACCCGACAATGAAAGAGGAAGTAATTTTAGTGAAATATCAATGTATTTAATTTCAGAATAGAGATAGAATGGAAATATGTATGCATTACAGTCAATACACAACAGGACTATAGTTAGTACACTTGTTCTGATTACTTCTAAGCCTACATACAGCAACCTGAGAATGAAAAAGGGAGTTATTTCAGTGTAATATTAATGTATTTCACTTATAATAGAGGAAGAATCGAATTATTTATGAACTATAGTGAGTACAGGAGTGTACTATAGTCAGTATACTTCTAA
>CM063509.1:72456625-72481625 GCA_032207245.1 Pardosa pseudoannulata | reverse complement strand
AGAACCATTTAAAGGAAAATTAAGCTATATGCACATGAAACCTTTCATCCAAAGAAGAGATCCCTCTAGATCAGGGGTGAGCAAATACTTTTAAGCGCGGGCCAAAATGAAATTTTCAAATTGTCTCCCGGGCTGGAGGACTATACCGCGTATGTTGTGCACACTCAAATGTTTTGGGTGGAGTTTTTTCCCTTCCCAAGAAATGTTTTTGACAAAAACACTATAAGTATCATTTTAAAGAATTTGGACAGAAAAATTTGACAGTTAATAAAAGATAATAGTAATAATAAATTGTCTTACTTAGGTGTATATGCGAACAATTTCTGCGCAGTAAAACGTCACGTAATTTTTAAAGAAATATGATCCATTATATTAAACTAATGGTCATTAAATACATCAGTTAATGAAAGATTTTATTTTTATATTTATTTATATCTTAACGATACAAATTATTTTATTTTGATCATAGTTATTACATTTTTATATTTATGTTACATTTTGTAAATATAATAGTAAATAGAATTATAAAAAGAAAAGACAAACATCAAACGTTAAAATAGAATAGTTATAGTTAATGCGAAAAGTGAAATCTGGAATGTTCGTTTGATATTATTTCTTCAAAATTTGGATCCAAATCACTTGTAGCGATCCTTAATACCGAGTATAGATTTTCGTCAGTTATTTGTGAACGATATTTATTTTTTGTGTAAATCATTAACGAAAAATTCTTTCACAAATATATGTTGTAAAATACGCATACAAATTACTGTTGATTTCAACACAATCGCATATAAAAGATTAAAAAAATTGCATGCAGGATTTTTCAACGGGCCGGATAAAGTAAGCAAAAGGGCCGGTTTTTGTCCACCTCTGGACTAGATCAACCTCTCAGAGTTCAGCCGGGAGTCGCTACCGCTTGTTTCTTTTCCAAACAGGAAACCTCGGTTTTAGGGGAGGTCCACCCCCTTCCTATTTGACCCTTGACCTTGAGGTAGCCGAATCGCCCTTGCCGCCTGGCCTACTCGGTCACACAAAAGCACAATTCCTTTTCTCTTTTGGGGTGTTGATAAACGACACGCTTGACACGTCCGTGTGTCAAGAAGATCATTGCGGAGACAAAACTGTCATATTCAGTTGTTTAAATGAACAAAAGTTAGCTTGACCACCGACAGAGACGGACGTGATTCTTACATATTTTATTTAGTTTTATTACACAGCTAATTTCTTTTACTAAGCAGTTCATTTAAAAAGACGAATTAAGGGAACTGCAGTAAAAAATAAGTAATTTTTTATATGACTATTACATTATACTTTTACAACAGTAATCCCTTTTCCATAGTATTTATCTCGTTTTGACGTAAACGAGACACTAAATTTTGTATTATTGGTAAAGTAAAGCAACAATTCAAACTAATCCCACCTACACCATTTTCTGAAACAATATTCATTAGCATTCAATGTTCATAGCTAGCTCCCATTTATGAAAATGAGGTTTATTTTGAATTCTTCCCTCCTACACTCAAATCAGTTTTATTCTTGTCAGAAAATAAAACTAATACCAAATCTATAATATATTTAAATTTTATGAAGTCAATGGTTTTCGATTTCTATCTATTTTAATACCGATATTTATGGCGTCCCAAAACACGTTCGTGGAGCACAATCTGATGGTAAGATAGTGAGTCAATTTTCATAATGTCGCCTCAGTGAGTAAAATTAAGAGTTCGTGCCCAGAGTAAATATTGTACAGATTTTTAACTGTCATAATAGAATGACAGTAATTTGCACAATGGTCATGATGGCACAATCGATGAAAAAGTGTAAAAAATCCAGGCTTCAGAAATTTACCGGATGTATTGGCGTCTATTGTGTTTTAAATTCAGCTTATTTCGTTAAATTTGCTGATTTTTTAAATAAATAAACGTATTTTAAAGGTAAAAATTACATTTATATTAATATCTGTAAACAACAAAATCCTTCTTTTTGGTCTACCTTAAATAAACTTTTGTATTTATTAAATATATGCATAAATACATACAGCGAACACTTTTTATAAAACACTTTTAAATTAAAATAATATTAAATGTTAAGAAAACTAGAAAACACGAAATGAAAGCTCTTTCCATTTTTTGAAGAATAATGCAAACAAATATTTTGTAAGAAAAAGGGAAAAAATCAGACAGAAATGCTAATATGCACATTGTAAATGTATTAGACAAAACATTTTGCTCTCTTCGTATAACTAAAAAAAAAAATTATTTTCGATAATTTACGTAGAGGAACGAACGATACCTTCCTATAAGGGAATGTTTCATATAACTGAATATATGTATAAGTGGATAAAATTTACGTAGAGGAACGGATTATACCTTCTTATAAGTGAACGTTTGGTATTAATGAATAAAATTTATGTAGAGGAACGTATTATACCTTCGTATAAGTGAACGTTTTGTATTAATGAATAAAATTTACGTAGAGAAACGGATTATACCTTCGTATAAGTGAACGTTTTGTATTGATGAATAAAATTTAAGTAGAGTAACGAATGGTACCCTTCTAGAAGTTAATGTTTCGTATTATGAATAAAATTTAAGTAGAGGAAATTATACCTGAAGTGAATGTTTTGTATAATTTTAAGTAGAGGAACGGATTATACCTTCTTATAATGAACGTTGTATTAATGGTGGAGGCATCCATATTCGATTATTTTTGTATTAATGAATAAAATTAAGTAGAGGAAATTATACCTCTTATAGTGTTTTATGATGATTAATTCAAGTCTTATTCTCGTATACTGAATTTTTTGTATTAATGAATAAAAATTTAAGTAGCGGCGGAATGTATATACGTTTTGTATTACTCGAATAATACTCTAGATTAGTTTATCATTAAGGAACGTTTTGTATTGATGAATAAAATTTAAGTAGGAACGGATTTAATACTTCGTATATGTGAACGTTTGGTATTAATGAATAAAATTTACGTAGAGAAACGGATTATACCTTCGTATAAGTGAACGTTTTGTATTGATGAATACAATTTAAGTAGAGTAACGAATGGTACCCTTGTAGAAGTTAATGTTTCGTACACCTAAATAAAATTTAAGTTCGAAAATTCACGTAAAGAACGATACCTGAGCATCCCCTATATAACAACAGCCTAAGTTGTCTGTCCGCGAATTTATGAAGCGGTTGTACCTGGAATAGATGCAGGCATCCATATTGGATTTTTTATGAATTAGGGTTCGCAAAATTCAAAGCGAGTTCGAAATCCGCCCCATCCCCCCTTTTCGAGCGTTTAATGCTATTATTTCAAGTCTTATTCTCCCTCTTATTCTATACTAAATTCATTATTGATATGAATTTAGTATAGAATAAGAGGGAGTAGCGAGGGCGGAATGTAATATTTCTGTGTTTACTCGACCCTCATATACTCTAATTAGTTCCATCATTGAGTGTAGGCCTAGCACGTTCGGTAGAAGGTCTGCCCATTTGATCAGCGTACTTCTTGGATTAATAGTTCTGTCCCCGACTCAGCTAAATTTTTCTAAATGTGTAATTAATTTAATATTTTCTGATTTTTCTCTTAAATTCTTATTCCTAAAGTTTTATTATTTTCAAAATTGTTTTATTTATTTTTAAAATAAATGTTTATTATTTTTTCAACATTCTATGACTTAAACTTCCTTCTCGTAATGTAATAGTAGCCTAAGTTATCTGTCTATCTGTCCTCGAATTTATGAAGCGGTTGGACGTGGTATAGATAGAGCATCCATATTGGATTTTTGATGACTTAGAGTTAGCAAAATTCAAAGCAAGTAAAGTTTATTTTTTCCTAAACTATAGATCAGATTCTAAAATATATTGGTATGAATAAGCGTCGTATCACAGCAAAAAATACTATCATATTTAAAACGTTCGAAATTCACCTCATCCCCCTTTTCGAGCATTTAATGTCATTATATCAAGCCCTATTTTAGGAGCAGGCTATTAAATTTATCAATTCATCACATAATAAATAGGTAAAAATAACAATTTTTTCTAGCATTATAACATCATTCCTTTAACTATCTCATTTAATCATTTATTTTAGATTATTTAAATATCTTCTGCATGATTTCCATACATTTTATTACTGAACTTAGATATTACGTAAATAATTTTCTTTTATATTTGGCTTAAATAATAGATTAGGTACATATGTGATTATTTTAATCGATTATTTTTGTTGCAAGATAATTCTCAGCCAAAAAACAAACTATTTTTTTACCCGCCTCATAGGGTACTTTACAATTCTGGAAAATTAAAAATTTTACTGATCCCGTCATATGACGGACTATATGCTAGTTAGTGAATGTTTTGCAAGGTTCATTAAAATTTAAGTACCAGAAGAAACAGAATGTTTATTAGTATTCACTTCGTATAAGTTAATGTTTCTTATAACTGAATGCACGTATAAATGAATAAAATTTAGGTAGATGACCGAAAGAAACTTTCATATAAGTCAATATTTTGTACCGTTAACAATTTCTGAGACAGAGCTTATGGGAGTTCCACGGGAACGAGAAGTTTTTCGTGTAACTAAATATTTCGTTTAAGTGAGTTTCGTTTGAATGAGTTTCGACTGTGTGTATTTCGAACTAACAAACTCAAGAAGAAGAAATAAAAAGAGAGAGTGAGTCCAAGTGCGATACTCCACGAGCTACGTATTTTTTTGTGATTCACGGCAACCCTTTCGGACCCCGGGTCTGTGTTGCCCGGAGCAGTCCATCAAGAGCAGAACCATGTCCGCTGCGCAGCTATCATCAGATGCGGGAGCGTTTATTATTCGGGCCACTCGGTTTCGCCCCGCAAGTTCAAGAACTCGCTTATCTTCGATCTCACCACGCCACCTCCGTCAGACGATCTCCGAATGATAGATGAAGAACGGAGATGATGTATGCCCACTCTCGGAGGCAGACGATAATAGGAACTCTCGAGCGAGCAGGCTTTATTTGCTATAGGGACACACACACAAACAGATAAGGGAATAGGACAGGATGTTGTATCGTTATGTCACAGTGTCTAAGGTAAACATTACTCTGGAAATTGTCCTTGAAATCCTTGATCTCGAAATCTTTGGTCCTTCCAAAGAAACTATTTTTATTTTATGACTGGTCATATGACTGGATCAGTAAAATTTTTAATTTTCCAAAAGTGTAAAGTACCTTATGAGGAAAGTTTGTTTTGTGGCTGCGAATCATCTGGTACACTTTTAATAATTTGTTTATCTTCATACTCCCCTAAAATCTCCCGATACTCTTGTAACGCCTCGCGCGTCCCCAGCTGCACTTTCTGATGTTTGCACGCCTCATTCTATACCTGCTTGCCTACTGTTACTGGAGCAGGTATCGTGGGTTCGATTAAAGCCTATGTTGCCGACAATTAAACACTGCAGCGACAAAACTCTGGATTAAACATTTTATTATTAAGAAGATTTGTTAAAACATATGTACACTCCAAATCATACCTAAAACAGGGCTGAAATAAGACCGAGGAAAAAAAGCAAATTGTGCCGAGCGGAAAACACCTCTCTCGGTCTCAGCTCCTTTCACAAGAATGTCCGTTCTCCGTCGTTCCGAGCGGGCATCTCCCCACTCCTCTTCGATGGCCGAATGGTTAGGGTGTTTGCTTTCGGAACCGGAGTTCGTGGGTTCGAATCCCATAGTGGCGTGGATGTTCGTAGCCGTTCGGAATCGGTTTTAAGCAGTAGGTACCTGTCTCATTCGCCCTCGTGTTACAAAAAGTAGACCATAGCACTCCAAAAAACCAAAAAACCAAATCTCACTCCTCTTCGCGAGGGCCGAGGTGGAATCCCCCCCTCGGTCAAGGTTTCGCCTCCACAGGAAAATATCCTTCTCCGCAGCTGGCGCGGGCGGGGGTGGCATCCCTCTCCCCCTCCTGTTGAACCTCCCTGGAACAGGGCTTGCTCACCCTCTCTCGGGGTGTCCGTCTTCGGACGCCGAAAAAAAAAACAGGGGCCCATGTAAAACCAACTCGAGTCTTGAGTCTCGTATTACAACTGTGAATACAGTTCAGAATCAAATTGAATTCATTTAGTCAAACCATGTGGTTATGTATAAAAAATAAATACACAAAAGAATGAAGTTCTTAATTTTCAAAGATGTATAACTTAACCGCTAGATATTTATTAGTCCGTGAAATAGACTCCTAGACTTTTATGAAAAGAATTTGTTGTTAATACTGGGGATAAAATTTTCATTGCAACAAAATAGAATCGATGATTCAATTTAATATTATCTCATATGTACCTAATCTATTATTTAAGCCAAATATAAAGGAAAATTATTTACGTCATATCTAAGTTCAATGATAAAACGCATGAAGCGTATGACGATATTTAAATAATTTCAAATAAGAAATGATGAAATGAGATGGTTAAAGAAATGACGTCATAATGCTAGAAAAATATGTTATTTTTACCTATTTATTATGTGATAAACTTAATCACTTGCATTTAACTGGGGAAAATAGGGCTTGATATAATGATTTCAAACGTTTTAAAGACTTTTGCCAATTCTAATTCATCAAAAATCCAATATGAATGTCCCTATCCATTTCAGGTCCAACCGCATCATAAATTCGAGAACATACAACTTATATAAGACTATTATTATATAAGAGATTTATACGATAACAATGTCAATTTTTACTGTACATTTTTTTAAAATAAGAACTGGTGACGTAACCTACGAATTTTAAACATACGCCCTGTGCAAGTAAAGTAAGTTTACAATGATTTATTCCTATTGGTATATTTATAATCTGTCTACAACAGGTATGAGGGACCATATGGACAGCTATTTTGTGTGATAGCAAATAGTCCGTAAAACTGTTTGTAGAACTTATCCTCATGAGACGCAATAACTCCGGCTCCCATCAAAGCCAACGATCTTGTAATGAAATGGGTTGAATGTTGTATAATAAAAAGAAAGTGTGTTCAACAGTTGCCCTCTGTTTTCACCCATAATTCGATTTCTACTGATTCTTCATATAAATCCCAAGAATAAATAATAGGTAAGCAGTTACCTGATTTGATTCTTCATTACTGTTGAACATTTACAGTTATTCGTTAACTTGAAATAATTCTTAAAACCCAAAGTTCAAGATTCGTGAGTATTCAAATTCGAAATTCATTAACTATTCAATACAGAGCAATCCCTAACAGAGGTGTTATTCATATGAATGTCAATTGTACGATCCAAGCATAGGAGCCGGAGGATAGACGTAAAAAAGTCAACTCACATCTTAAAATTAATTCAGCAATACATACATACATCATTCCTCATGGAGGATTACAATCGCCTCCCCCCTCGCTATGGCACTGGGTACTGTAATTTTCTTTTGCTCTATACTTTAATTATATAACAGACAATACCAAGTTTAATATAAAAAACTATGGGACTGAAATAACACTGTAAATAAAATTATGCAAATATTATATAGCACCCCAATCAGTAAATGGTTTTCCAAATAGCTATCGTGAGTCCGAAAATAATCTTTATTAACATGAACATAAAATTAAAAATACTTGAGTACTAATGTTACAGCATATACTTAGATATATCTATGATTTTAGATTAAAAATTGAATCTATACTGCATACATATATGTAATAAGACGGAATTCACGATGGTAGTTGCAGTCATGACCCATAAAAATGACACCATTTAAGCTAAAGACCTTTATTAAGATAACGTTGGAGGACGGGTTCCCACTTCGTCATAGGCACAGGACAAACTGAGGGGTCAGCTTGCATGAAGTTTTATGTAGAAGTTCCTTAACACCAGGGTCAACATCTCAGTCAAAAGTTGGTCAGGCCCCTTTATCAGGCCCCTTCTCTGTGGGCGTAAACTGTAGCCCTAGTGGTCAATTTAGGTTAAGGGTTAAAAAGGGGAATGCAAAAGGACGCGGGAATATTTAGACCTTAAGTTTTGAAAATCCCTGAGAATTTTCCTTACATATATACAATTTTAAATTGAAGAACACAAAAGCTAGTAGATATTTCTTGTTGTACATCTTGCCGAGAACCATTGCGGTATCAAGTCCCGTGCTCTATAATCTAGTCAAATCACACCGCGGAAGCGCACTTTCAACATTTATGGGTTTATTTACAGGCGCACGTCGTCTAACACACATCTTTCCCTTGGTCTGTGCCCATAAAAAAGAAGTAGAGGCCTGCTTCGGAAGTAATGGCCGGTAATACCATCTATTTGTGGATCCTGAACCTGGTGTTGTCCCTTTCGCGTGTCGTTACTCCTGCGTCCTCAACAGACCATGTCGTCGTAATCGCCGAAAAGGGGTGGTTGGAAAAGAAGAAAGAAATCAATAACTCCGCGGCCGTTGGTGTCTGCTCCCATGGATCTTTTTTTCTTCCTTTCAGGAGAGAGAGAATACGATGGTATCCGACACGCACAGAATCGGATATCAAATACTAAGATCGAACGCAAGACAACGGCAAAGCAGGAACAAAAAAGATTCCGGCAGACGTTTGAAGTTGGAACACAATTGAAAGTTTTTCAGCCGGTAACGACTAGTCTCTATTTTCGAATGATAAGAACCTCTATATCGTTTTCTGGAGGCTATTCTTTTTCACTATATTATACGAAAGTATCAACATTTTCCAAATTAATATTTCCATTATACCTCTATAGGTTCCCAACTATCAGTTTACTATCGGATAATGGAGAATTTCCCTTCGACATAGAACTTCAATTATAGAGGCTATTCTTTTTCACTATATTATACGAAAGTATCAACATTTTCCAAATTAATATTTCCATTATACCTCTATAGGTTCCCAACTATCAGTTTACTATCGGATAATGCAGAATTTCCCTTAGACATACAACTTCAGTTATAGAGGCTATTCTTTTTCACTATATTATACGAAAGTATCAACATTTTCCAAATTAATATTTCCATTATACCTCTATAGGTTCCCAACTATCAGTTTACTATCGGATAATGGAGAATTTCCCTTCGACATACAACTTCAATTATAGAGGCTATTCTTTTTCACTATATTATACGAAAGTATCAACATTTTCCAAATTAATATTTCCATTATACCTCTATAGGTTCCCAACTATCAGTTTACTATCGGATAATGGAGAATTTCCCTTCGACATAGAACTTCAATTATAGAGTAGCGTATTCTGGAAATAAATCTTACTGTCGTTATAAAAAACTATATTTTTAATTAAGGCATTATTTACATTTTACAACTCAATGAATGGGAAAAACGTTTTAATCACTAAAGCATCCCTCTCCCATTACAGAGGCAATGGCAACCAACTTTACATGCGAAATCACATGGACGCGGTATCAATCAACCAACCAATTCCACCTCCCAATTCTAAATATTTCTATTTGTCTCGTATGCAGTGTAATACAAAGGAAAGCTATTGTAATCTAGTTACCCTTTGTGTTGTAAATTTGACCTTAGTCCTACAACCAAATAAACAAATGTGTTAGCACTGTAAGGCGATCTCACATACTTTGTTACCAATATATAGTTTATATTTATGTACATTCATACCTTTTTTTTTTGTTGTAAATGCAGTTTCGGTTTCAACAAGTAGAGCACAAAAGGGGGGAGGGGAGGTGTAAAAATATTAATTGTATTAAGTTATATAGGTCAATATAAATATATAAATATAACATATTCAAACTGAAAATATAGAAGCTATATTAAATAAAAAAAATTTTCTATCATATCAAATTGTGAATATAAACCATTCTCGAATCAACTTAGTTACATACACAAAAATTCATCAAATTCAGTAGTAAGTTTGTAATAGAACTTCTCCTAAAAGGATTTCTATTACAAACACATAGGCAAAAGAAATTAATATATATAAAAATATACATAAATATATATCCTTTTCCTATAGTGAAAAAAGAGCTAATTATACTAATATATGAAAAGTTAAAAAAATATTAACTCTGATAAGTTTTATAGGTCAATATAAATATAATCTATTCAAACTGAAAATATAGACGCTATATTTAATAAGAAACTTTCTATCATATCAAATTGTGAATCTAAAGCATTCTCGAATCAACTTAATTACATACATAAAATTTCATTAAGGAGGAGTTTCGTTTAGGAGTAGTTCTATTACAAACACTAGGTCAGTTAGAAGAATTATATTATGTTATATATATATATATATATATATATATATATATATATATATATATATATATATATATAATATATATATATATATATATATATATATATATATATATATATATACATATATATATATATATATATATACATATATATATATACATATATATATATATATATATATATATATATATATATAAGTATATAAAATTTATGGTAAGTTCAAGTTCACTATAAATGTATATATGAGAGTGTTTATAACATATATATATATATATATATATATCTATATATATATATATATATCTATATCTATATCTATATCTATCTATATATATATATATATATATATATATATATAAGGATATAAAATTTATGGTAAGTTCAAGTATTTATAAATGGTATTTAGTCGAATAACTGATTAAAGATTCATTGGGAAGTAAGGGCGTTTCATGGACTGATTAATATTTAATCATAAATCCTTTTGCATTCTTTATTAAAACAGACTTTGGAATTTTACTGAATTTCAGACCTCCAAAAAAGTATAATCATAAACGATGGTTTAATGAAATTCTTCGCAATGAAAAGCTTTCTGTGCAAATAATAAAATGCTTTCCCGAGTTTTATCCAATACAGCTAGAAAAGGAAAAAAAAGGACGAAATTATTTATACAATATGACAGCATTGTTCGCTCGCACGGAGGGAAATAAATTAAAATCTAAGTAGCTTCGAAAATTATTGGTCAGAACCCTATTCTAATTTGTAATTTAAATTAAAAGCGTTCGTCGGAGCATGAAGCCGCTCGATACACATCTCCTAATAACAATATTGTTTCGCCAGACCTTAAAACCCGGGAAGGCTAATTGGATGTGCCAATCACGTGATCCGAAGATGAAGAACCTAAATCAAGGGTTGCCGAAAGGGGTTGGAACCCAGTCAGGAAAGATGTATGAACTACCTGCGATGAGTCCGAGAGCGGAAAAAATGAGGAAACCGAGGTAAGGTTTAGAACAGAGGTTTCCAACTGCCAGCCCACGGGTCATCCTTGCATTATCTTTAGAGATTATCATTAACAGAGTTGGTGGTGGACCGTTCAGAAGCTGATGAAAGTGACCATTCAAGATACTTCCTCTAAATCAAGAGTTGGGAAACTTTAGAATTTCACGGACCCCCATATATTTAATATTTATTTGTCAGACCACCAATTATATGAATTTAAAATAAAACAGTAAATATATTTATAGAGTAATAATCAGACACTTTTATTTTGTTAACACATTGTGTGCGGTTACATTTCGAAACGGAATTGTACCGGGAGCTGGCGTTTTGCGCGTATATTTAGTTATTCAGTTAAATCTCAATAGATCGAAAAATATTTCATTTCTTAACCAACTTTTCGTATTTTATATTAAAATAAATACACAAATATATTAATAGAAATATATAAATAACAACTATAAGATTTTTGTAAACAAAAATATATTTTTAGTGGATAAATTTATAATAGTATCGGAGATATGAAAAATCTAAAATAAATAGTGTTATACAGTTTTAAATTTTCCCGTTCTGGGGTTCCGCATCGACTCAGTTTTCCCCCTGATATAAGAGTTAAATTCGCTGAGTAAGTTTCTTGGTCCTTGAAAAATTATATCTACCTTTTTTGATTAAATAACTCGATGGGCATATAAAGAGTAAAACCGTTATATATAGTGTGGGGTTTTTTAATACTTTTATATTAAAGTTAAAACAATGTGTGCTGGTCCATTTCGCAGAGGAATTGTACAGGGAGTGGGATTTTTGCGCGTCAATTTAGTTATTCAGTTAAATCTCAATATATCGAAAAATATTTCCTTTCTTAACCAACTTTTCGTATTTTATATTAAAATAAATACACAAATATATTAATAGAAATATATAAATAACAACTATAAGATTTTTGTAAACAAAAATATATTTTTAGTGGATAAATTTATAATAGTATCGGAGATATGAAAAATCAAAAATAAATAGTATTATACAGTTTCAAATTTTCCCGTTCTGGGGTTCCGCATCGACTCAGTTTTCCCCCTGATATAAGAGTTAAATTCGCTGAGTAAGTTTCTTGGTCCTTGAAAAATTATATCTACCTTTTTTGACTAAATAACTCGATGGGTATATAAAGAGTAAAACCGTTATATATAGTGTGGGGTTTTTTAATACTTTTATATTAAAGTTAAAACAATGTGTGCTGGTCCATTTCGCAGAGGAATTGTACAGGGAGTGGGCTTTTTGCGCGTCAATTTAGTTATTCAGTTAAATCTCAATACGTAGAAAATTATTTCATTTTTTTACCACCTTTTCGTATCTTATATTGAAATATATAAACAAATATATAAATAGAAATATATAAGTAACAACCATAAGATTTTTGTAAACCCAAAAATACATTTACGGGGATAAATTTGTAGTAGTAACGTAAATATGAAAAATCAAATAGAAATAGTAGTATATAGTTTTAATTTTTTCCCGTTCTGTGGTTCCGCATCGACTGGTGTAAAATCTAGTTTTCATTTGTCTAATTGGAAGTGCCAATCACGTGATGCAAAGATGAAGCACCTAAATCAAGGGTTGCCGAAAAGGGTTGGAAAAAAGTATGAACTTCATGCGATGAGACCGAGATTGAAAAAAAATGAGGAAAACGAGGTAAGGTTTAGAACAGCGGTTTTCGACTGCCAGCCCACGAGTCATCCTTGCATTATCTTTAGAGATTATCATTAACAGAGTTTGTGGTGGACATCCGTTCAGAAGCTGATGAAAGTGACCATTCAAGATACTTCCTCTAAATCAGCGGTCGGCAAACTTTCAAACGTCAAGGACCACCACATATTTAATTTTTATTCGTTTGACCACCAATTATATGAATTTAAAGTAAAACAGTAAATTTATTTATAGAGTAATAATCAGACACTTTTATTTTATTAACCCATTGCGTGCTGGTACATTTCGCAGCGGAATTGTACCGGGAGCGGGCGTTTTGCGCGTCAATTTAGATATTTAGTTAAATCTCAATACATCGAAAATTATTTAATTTTTTATCGAAATTTTCGTATTTTATGTTGAGATATATAAACAAATATATAAATAGAAATATATAAATAAGAACCATAAGATTTTTGTAAACAAAAAATATATTTTTTTAGTGGATAAATTTATAATAGTATCGTAAATATAAAAAATCAAATAGAAATAGTAATATATAGTTTAAATTTTTCCTTTCTGTGGTTCCGCATCGACACAGTTTTCTTCCTTATCAAACAGTTAAATTCGCTGAGTAAATTTCTTGTCCCTTGGGAAATTTCTATCTTTCTCACTTTAGGGTACACCTCTCTTCGAACAAAGTGTTTTTCCTACCATTGTCTTGTCTGCCATTGACTGGGAAAGAAGTCTTTTTAACAGCTTTCCAATAAAGATTTAAGTAGTTTTCAAAATTGTGCTTCTCTTCAATGTGAATCAGGGTTCCCACTCTTTTACATGAACAAAGATTAAGGACGTTTTAAGGACATTCTAAGAAACAAAGTAAGGACCTACTTGAAATACACGACATAACGGCATAAACCCTATCTCCTGAGGAGCATACTTAAATGATTATGATCCAGACAAGGCATGTTCAAGAAATGTCGAACAATATTTCAGAATTACGTTTTTAAAAATGCCTAAAAATTAATATAAGATAAATCTATTTGACAAAAACTAATTTTGAGAAATGTACGTTTAAAATTTTTGTAGTGATCAAACTAAAAATAAATTGTGAATGATAATAATTGTGAATTATAAACAGTACTTTTTAAGGGTTTAAAAATGACTGATATATTTATATAAGAGTTTATATATTATATATATATATATATAAATATATATATATATAATATATATACATAAATACATATATATACATACATATAATATATATATATATATATATAAATATATATATATATATATATATATATATATATATATATAATATTTCATAACAAGATAAAAATTGAATGTGAATTAAATATCTCACATATCACAAAAAAATCCAGGGTAGGTCTATATAAAACATTACTGTTAACTTATACGTACCTCTCTGCACACATCAAATGCCATTCAAATTAATTACTTCACGTGAACCCAGACTACGATATCTCCTATTAATGGGCCTCCTTGTTCCATAATCCGCCTGATCCTCCGCAACAATCAGAAGAGGGCTTGGCTGCATTCATGTCGTACCATAAAGTACGGAGCACGTTTATCACACAAGGATAAAGTTCGGTATTTATTTGATTTAAGCACTTAATGATCGCTACAAGTCTTTTAAAGTGGATTTCAAAGAACCCCTTATTATAAATAGCAGGGGGGGAATTAATCACAACCTTCCCTTCCCCCCTTCCTCAAAGAATAAAAGCCGAACCGTAATTGGCAATTAACATTAATTATCGGAATAACCTGAAAAATAAAAATAGAAGTCATTCAGAGAAGCCTCTTTTGTGTTGTACTTTCGCGCTTCAGGTGTAACTAGTCGGAACGTCCCCCTTTGTCTCCAGGAAGTATTTAGGAGTATTAAAAAGAATAAAACGAGGAAAGGGGGAAATGGATGCAACCTTATCGTAAATTTTGCCTTTATTTTTACTTCCAAGCAGAAGCGTGCTGTTATTACCTAACTGCACTCTTTTCTCGCAGACGATTCTCGTCTACTAAATTTCGAGCGGGGAAAATGGCAACAACGTGACAGGAGCAATAAAAAGGACTCATTAAAAGCGAACACAGTCGTTGAAATTCAGCAACTGCTGGCGTTATTTCATAGCATATAAAACTAACGAGAAGTAAGTAGGCAGTAAAGTTTTGCCGCGCAGGTATTTTTGAAAATGTCTGAAATGTAAAGAAGAAACATAAATATTAGACTCCAATATTTTAGTTTAAGCGAATTTTCCTTTTAAACTTTTAAACATTGTCTTTAAAAAATTGCAGAAGAAAAGATAATGTAATGTTCCCTACACTTATATTGTTTTTTTTACTTAGCAAGAAAGTGGTTATAATAATTCAATTTAATTGTAAAGTACAAATAGAAGAAAACTAAACATATGAAAGTGAAAACGGTTTGGTTTGGTTTGGAGCGCTACGGTCTACTGTTTTGCACACGAGTGCTAATGAGACCTATGCAAGTGAAAACATTTCTAATCATTAAAGTATCCGTCTTCGTTAAAAACGTCATTTTTTACCAAAAATCATATTTTTTTTAATTACTCTATTGTAAACTTTCAATTTTTAGGCTTCTAAATTTGTTTTTGTTTTGTCTCTACGGCATTTTAAAGAAAAGTGACAGCTGATTAAACATCAGTGACAGCTGTCAGGACAAAAACGGAAGTAGCGCTTTCGGAACCGGAAGTTGTGAATTTAAAGCCTTTTAACCTTTTACAGATCACTAACATAAATTCTTATGGAATGAATTAAATTAGTTTATAAATATTACCTATGATCTTTATATATCTAAAATATATGAAAACTTTTCTTTAGATTTATTAGGGGTTTCCTTATAGGAAACATAGGAAGAAGGTTTGAGGGGTAATTTACCTGATAAACTCTTCTCCTTATATAGTGTGAACACAATAATTTCTTAATTTTTATTATATTAGAAGAGCAATAACTATCCTTAAAATGGTATAAGAAATAAATTAACAGTTTATAAGCAATGTTTAGATAGATATTTTTTTGGGGGGAGGGGTCACAGATGAGAAAAAATGTTTTACTGATTTTCTAGGTACAACAAGTTTAAATACTTATATTTCAAAATGAAAAATAAATTTAGTGCAGCTCTACCATCTGTTGTAAGTTTAAAATGCTAAAAACATTAATAAAAATAGTAAAAAATTCATTCATATATCTCTAAAAAGCAGAGAAATTATGTGTAATAGGTGGTTTCTCTGGAAAACCTCTCTCCGCTAAAGGGTTAAAGAGCTTTTTGGACAAAACTTTTAAAATTTTCATGAAGATTAGTTTAAACATTTTTCTAGTATTTTTAATAATTAGCAACTTGGCAATTAGAAAGTTTTGAAGCAAGAAAGTGTGGGAAATTTTAAACATGTATTTTAATTTTTTAATAGTTAAAGTTGCTTTCATAAACTTCAAATGCGTTTTTCTCAGAACGGTATTTTTAATAAAATATTGAAACTTGAAATGTGATTTCTCAAAAAGTTCTTAAAATATTTTGTTGAAAATTATTATGAATGCTTTTGATAGTATTTACTAGTGAATGACCTAAAAGCTTTAAATTTGGATAATTTTTAATGATTTTACACTCATAGTTAGATATAAAGGTAATGAAAATTCGTTAAAAATTCAATATGTATGATTTTGAAGGATCAAAACTTTTTACCAAATGTAAGTTAAGCAAAGATTTTCGGTGATTCCCTAGTACAGTGTATAAGAAATGTGTTGCATCAAAAATATTGAAATAATTTAATTTATTAAAAAGATTAGAACTTTTGAAAAAAACCCAATTTCTTTTTTTACTAAATTTTCTTCATTTATTAGAAATTTTATAAAAACTTCTCCAGGAATAAATTTTTTTAAGTGGAATTCTGTGTGATAATATAAAAAAATAAATCTAAAAATGTAAAAACATGAACTAGTTTCTACGTTTAAAGAAAAAAGTTCTCCGAACGTAGACGGATACCTTAAAACAACTCAGTAAAAAGAGCTTTAAAAAAATTGTTCTTTTAACACATTGTATGCAGGACACGTACTAGTACGCTTTCTGACGATTGATACTTGAGCACAGGTGACGTACTAGTACCGGTTAGTGTAACAACATGGTTGGTTTGTGGGTACAAAAATAACGGTATATACAGGAAAACGAAGCCGAATGTTCTTGTCTACTACATAGATTCTGGAATAATTTAGACAAATAAAAACTAGCTATAACGCCTCGCGCGTCCCAGGCTGCACTTTCAGATGTCTGCACGCCTTGTTCCTATACCTGCTCGCCTGTGGTTACTGGAGCAGATATCTTGGGTTCGATTAAAGCCTATATGGCCGACAAACAATCACTGCAGCTACCAAATCCTGACTGAATATTTATTTACAAATTCTGTTAAGACATATGTACATTCTACATCTTACGCCTAAACATGGCTGAAATAAGACCGAGAAAAAAAAACAGTGCCGAGCGGAAACACCTCTCTCGATCTCAGCTCCTTTCAGAAGAATGTCCGATCTCCCTCGATCCGACCGGGCATCCCTCCGCCACTCCTCTTCGCGAGGGCCGGGGTGGAATCCCCCCCTCTTGGTCAAGCTTTCTCCTCCACGGGAAAAATGTCCTTTTCCGCATTTGGCGCGGCCGGGGGTGGCTTTCCTCGCCCCCTCCTGTTGAACCTCCCTGGAACAGGGCTTGCCCACCCTCTCTCGGGGTGTCCGTCTTAGGCCGCCGAAAAAAAAAACAGTGGCCTATGTAACACCAACTCGAGTCTTGAGTCTAGTATTACACTAGCCTTTACATTATTAGTTTTATGATTGCTCTTTTCATTTTTTTATAATGTAAAAATGTCGATATATAGCATAATTTGAAAAAATTAAAACTATATACCACTATTTCATTTTTCATATTTACGATACTGTTATAAATTTATCCACTAAAAAATATATTTTTGTTATCAAAAATCTTATGGTTGTTATTTATATATTTCTATTTATATATTTGTTTATATATTTCAATATAAAATACGAAAAGTTGGTTAAGAAATTAAATAATTTTCGATCTATTGAGATTTTACTGAATAACTAAATTTACGCGCAAAACGCTCGCTCCCGGTACAATTCCGCTGCGAAATGTACCCGCACATAATGAATTAAGAGAACTGAGATACTCTCAGCCTTAAAGAATTCGATTTTTAATTTTTATCTGAAAAAAAATAGCAGATGTTTTGGCTATTTCAAAAAAGTTTAGTTTTGATAGGAATTTAAATTAAAACCTATGTTAATAAAGATAACGCAATACAAGAATAATGCTAACTTAGCCACTTAAACGAAATGATACAGTTATTCAAGTATTTTCTCAATAGGATTTTTCAAAAATTAGATATGATTTTAAAAAATTCATGCTCTTGAAAGACGTGAAATTTTGTTTGACTATTTCAATGACGTTAGTATGAATATAAATTTATTTCTTTTATAAATATTTTTCTTTATTGGTGACTCCGCTTACTTTATATTATTTAAATATTAAACTAGTTTAAGTTTATAATTTAATTGCTTTTAAGGTATTAGTAAGAATGTGTAATTATGAAGTATAATTTTTATCTAAATATTATGCCTTTGTGTAAAGAAGGCTTACACCACTTTCAAAACAAATGTATTTGTAATTTCATTAGCGACTTAAATTAATGCTGATAAAAGGATGATCATTTTGAAGTGTGTGTGGGTGATTATAGATAGAAAAAATACTTTTAGCAGATTACATTCATTGTTATCATTGACTAAATTTTTTTGGCAGAAATGGACTCGTAGTACTTTAAAAGAAAACGGCTACGTAGCTACTGTGTGGCTACATGAATTCTTTGTACGTCTATGAAAGTATATCTTTTTTTAATTTCTAAGATACGTCGTTCATCATTATTATCGTTAGAGAATTATCACATTCTCTTCAAGATTCAAATTCTGCCTCTTCTACACTAAGGCCAATTGCTCACCAATGCAATACTGGCCCTGATTGCGACCTTGGACGACAGTTCAGGGTTGCATCCACACATTACGCCACTAAATGAGCGGAGCATATGGATGCGTCCATAGAGTCTACTGCGCACTTTAGTAGCGCATCTGGCTGTTTTCTGTAGCCTCCAAACTATGGTCAATTGTTCACCACTTCCTGATGGTGACCTTGGATGATGGTTTACGGTTTGCATTCACACAATGGGCCACTAAATGAGCCGAGTACGTGGATTCGTCCATAGTCTACTGCGCACTTGCGTATCTGACTGCATTTGATCTTTGGAGAAAAACCGCCTTCTCCACCAAGGCTATTTTATCATCTGCCATCGTTGACCTCCATAAGCCATACTCCCTTCACACCGTAGTAATGGCTTGCAGTGGACCATAGTATGGAAAGGCCTTTAGATGTTTGGAGAAAATCCGCTTCCAAAGACATCCTCCGCCAAGGATGTTTTATCGTCTGCCATCGTCGATAAGCCATACCCTCCCCTCCCCACGCAGAAACACCAGTGGTAATGGATTGAAGTGGACCATAGTGTGGAGGGGCCTTTAGGTTTCGTTTTTAAAGTATTTATATAGTCTGAGTAGAGCTTAAATATTGCCCCTAGGGGTGAAAATTCTCAACGTTCACACTCCTTTGAATTAGTTAAAGCTTTTTTTTTATTACATACATACGTAACACTTATACTGGCCGAAATTCACTCATGCATTGTCAAAATAAGTAATTTAATCAAAATAAGAAACCTAAGCACAAATTTATTGTGATAAAATACTTTATTTGGAAAATAGAGTAAAAAAAATCTGATGCAGTACAAAAAACTGATATAAGAATCACAGAAACATGGATTTTTTTAATTAAATATTTAAATGTTTAACAAGTATTTACTACAATACTAAAAATTAAAACGTGATTTTTCGAGAATTTTATGTCCGAAACCTAATTATTAATTATAATTTGCATGGAACTGTCTGCTTGCTGTATGAATATGATCCGAGGAAGAAAATTTGAATAACTTAAGACTATTTTTAATTTATTATATATGGAACAAGCCACTTGTTTTATATCAAAAACAGCCTGAGAAAATAAAAGGATTAACAGAAAAACGAAAAAATCACAAAGCAGCAAACTGAAACGAAAAATACTGCTTTATAATTATGGGGGTTCTGTTTGCCGACTTGTAAAAACGCGATAAGAGGAAGACATTTTATTTATCTCTAGAATGTTTTGCTTTTCTAATGTTTGAAACAAACCATTTGTTCTACATTCCAAAGAAGACGTAAATAAATTAAAAATCTCCATAAAAATTACGAAAGCAGGTTAATATAAATCTTAACGATTCCTTAATTTAATTGCAGAAAACATGCATCTGGTTTATGTTGACGGTTAAGAAATAAAAATGAAATTAACAAAATAAAAGAGCCGGCAAACTTAGTCTCTAAATAATGAAAAAAAGTACGCATGAGATGTTAATCAGCACGTGCAAAACTTTGCATACCATTACAAGTGAATTTAAATTCCTCTCTGACATGTTTATAAAAGTAAAGTGTTATAAACCGTGAGGCTAAAATTATTACCCGGATATTTTTCTAATTGGAATATACTTATAAGTTTGTCATATGTGATAAAAAACAAAGAATTTTTTTGGCGTTATTTTCTTGGATGAAGCAACTGCTAGATATATCCGTCAATTTTTTTAGACACTGAAAAACAGTGACATATGACAGATGTCCAGATAAAGGTGTCATTTTCCAAGATAAGGTTTTAAATTATTCGGAAATGAAGGAGGAAAGAAGACTTTTCTAGAAAATTTTGAGCATTTATAATTATTATTATGATAAATTTAGGTGAAAAATCAAACCGACATATTATTGGTAAAAAGTAAAAAAATTAAAGATAATTTTAGTGAAGATGTAGCTTAGTATAATTGTATAATCTCTATACAATTTTGTGGTAATCTGTATGTTGTGGTAAAATCAGGAGTAGTTTAAAACTTTTGATACCTCGCAATGGGTACAATACAAATCACAAATGCTTTATGTATAACAAATCATAATTCATAACAAATGCATCACAAATGCTTTACACCCTGCTACACAAATGCTTTACACCGGGTGTAGAGCATTTGTTATGAATTATGATTGTTACATATGAATTATGATTGTTATCTTATGTGATTGTTATGTTATGTTATGTTATGAATTCAAATGCTTTACACCGGGTATAGAGCATTTGTGATGCATTTCTTATGAATTATGATTGTTACATATGAATTATGTTTGTTATGAATTATGATTGTTATCTTATGTGATTGTTATGTTATGTTATGAATTATGATTGTTATCTTATGTGATTGTTATGTTATGTTATGAATTATGATTGTTATGTTATGTTATGAATTATGATTGTTATCTTATGTGATTGTTATGTTATGTTATGAATTATGATTGTTATGTTTGTTATGAATTATGAATGCTCTACACCCTGACGGGTGTAAAGCATTTGTGATACCATGCTGAAGAACCCCCATGGTTCCCCAGGACACCTAGACCTACGGATTTACCCTGCAAGTTATCTGGTTATACAGGGAGATGTCTGGTACACCTGGCAGGTTCAAATCCGAATCCTTGGACTTTTAAGTCAGTACTATACCACGGTAATCAAACGCACCATGGCCACACGATCGCCGATTGCTTAGGGTGCTGGCCTTCGGTACCGGAGTTCGTGGGTTTAAATCCCACTGTGGCATGGATGTTCGTAGCCGTTCGGAATCGGCTTTAAGCTGTAGGTCCCGGTTTCATTAGCCCTCGTGTTGCAACATATTAGACCGTAGCACTCCAAACCAAACCCAAACGCACTATGCTTGCATGGTTTTTTCCAACAAATTGGCGCTTACCAAAGGGTTAATAGAAATAAAATAAATGAAAGTAAATTCGTCAAATATTAGTCTGATTTGTAGCTCTCCGGTTTACATCGGGCTAAGGCGATTAGGACCCACTGCTTAAAGCCGATTCTGAATGGCTACAAACATACATCTTTCAACTGAAATTCGAACTTACTGGCTCTGGCACCGAAGAACAGTCCCCTGCCATTCAGAACATACACATAGATGTGTGTATATACATGTAAGGAAAATTCTCAGTTGTTTTCAAAATTTAAATCAAGGGCTAAAAATTCCCGCGTTATTTAGCATTCCCCTTTTTAACCCCTAACCTCAATGGACACTGGGGCTACAGTTTACGCCCTAGGAGAAGGGGCCTGACCAATTGCAATCCTACATGGCCCTAGCGGACAATTTAAGAAATTTCCAAATAAACAGGAGATGCACGCTGTCGGAGACAGATTTTTCTAGATATATTTTCCCACAGATATTGACCCAGGTGTTACGTGTATTGTACATAGAACTTCATGCTAGCTGACCCTTCAGTTTGTCATATCTCTATGATGAAGTAGGAACCCGTCCTTCAACGTTATCTTAATAAAGGTCTTTAGCTGAAACGGTATCATTTTTATGGCCATGATTGCAACTCCCCATCGAGAAGTCCGTCTCATTACATATATGTATATATTTATATACCGTGACTGTTTCAATTTATCAGTTTCTGAAAGTAGAAGCTAAACCGAATCCTTAATTTTGAAAAGTCACGTTATTCGAATGCCGTGCTTTCATGTTCTCTCACATTTAACTGCTCTTGCCCTAGAGAGTAGAAGGAAAGTATGGTAGCAGTATACTCATGAGGTCTTCTTTGCCCGTGTAATATAGTCAAGAAAACAAAAGCTAGAGGGAGAAAGATTTAACGGCTCATTAGCCGAGAGAAAATTTAAAATGGGGAAGCATAAATCAACAGCAGTAAAATACCAAAGGAGTGTGCTTTAATCGCGAGTAAAGAGGGGGTTATATTTTTCTTCCTGATTTTATGAATTCATAAAGTGGGAATTATAAATTTCTATACAATTGTCCTTACTTCTTGTTATATATAACTAGCATATAGCCCGTCATATGACGGGATCAGTAAAATTTTTAATTTTCCAGAATTGTAAAGTATCCTATAAGCCAGATAAAAAAAATAACTTGTTTTTTGGCTGATTAATTGCAGAAAACATGCATCTGGTTTACGTCGACGGTTAAGAAATAAAAACGAAATTAACAAAATAAAAGAGCCGGCAAACTTAGTCTCTAAATAATGAAAAAAAGTACGCATGAGATGTTAATCAGCACGTGCAAAACTTTGCATACCATTACAAGTGAATTTAAATTCCTCTTTGACATGTTTATAAAAGTAAAGTGTTATAAACCGTGAGGCTAAAATTATTACCCGGATATTTTTCTAATTGGAATATACTTATAAGTTTGTCATATGTGATAAAAAACAAAGAATTTTTTTGGCGTCATTTTCTTGGATGAAGCAACTGCTAGATATATCCGTCAATTTTTTTAGACACTGAAAAACAGTGACATATGACAGACGTCCAGATAAAGGTGTCATTTTCCAAGATAAGGTTTTAAATTATTCGGAAATGAAGGAGGAAAGAAGACTTTTCTAGAAAATTTTGAGCATTTATAATTATTATTATGATAAATTTAGGTGAAAAATCAAACCGACATATTATTGGTAAAAAGTAAAAAAATTAAAGATAATTTTAGTGAAGATGTAGCTTAGTATAATTGTATAATCTCTATACAATTTTGTGGTAATCTGTATGTTGTGGTAAAATCAGGAGTAGTTTAAAACTTTTGATACCTCGCAATGGGTACAATACAAATCACAAATGCTTTATGTATAACAAATCATAATTCATAACAAATGCATCACAAATGCTTTACACCCTGCTACACAAATGCTTTACACCGGGTGTAGAGCATTTGTTATGAATTATGATTGTTACATATGAATTATGATTGTTATTTTATATGATTGTTATGTTATGTTATGTTATGAATTCAAATGCTTTACACCGGGTATAGAGCATTTGTGATGCATTTCTTATGAATTATGATTGTTACATATGAATTATGTTTGTTATGAATTATGATTGTTATCTTATGTGATTGTTATGTTATGTTATGAATTATGATTGTTATCTTATGTGATTGTTATGTTATGTTATGAATTATGATTGTTATGTTATGTTATGAATTATGATTGTTATCTTATGTGATTGTTATGTTATGTTATGAATTATGATTGTTATGTTTGTTATGAATTATGAATGCTCTACACCCTGACGGGTGTAAAGCATTTGTGATACCATGCTGAAGAACCCCCATGGTTCCCCAGGACACCTAGACCTACGGATTTACCCTGCAAGTTATCTGGTTATACAGGGAGATGTCTGGTACACCTGGCAGGTTCAAATCCGAATCCTTGGACTTTTAAGTCAGTACTATACCACGGTAATCAAACGCACCATGGCCACACGATCGCCGATTGCTTAGGGTGCTGGCCTTCGGTACCGGAGTTCGTGGGTTTAAATCCCACTGTGGCATGGATGTTCGTAGCCGTTCGGAATCGGCTTTAAGCTGTAGGTCCCGGTTTCATTAGCCCTCGTGTTGCAACATATTAGACCGTAGCACTCCAAACCAAACCCAAACGCACTATGCTTGCATGGTTTTTTCCAACAAATTGGCGCTTACCAAAGGGTTAATAGAAATAAAATAAATGAAAGTAAATTCGTCAAATATTAGTCTGATTTGTAGCTCTCCGGTTTACATCGGGCTAAGGCGATTAGGACCCACTGCTTAAAGCCGATTCTGAATGGCTACAAACATACATCTTTCAACTGAAATTCGAACTTACTGGCTCTGGCACCGAAGAACAGTCCCCTGCCATTCAGAACATACACATAGATGTGTGTATATACATGTAAGGAAAATTCTCAGTTGTTTTCAAAATTTAAATCAAGGGCTAAAAATTCCCGCGTTATTTAGCATTCCCCTTTTTAACCCCTAACCTCAATGGACACTGGGGCTACAGTTTACGCCCTAGGAGAAGGGGCCTGACCAATTGCAATCCTACATGGCCCTAGCGGACAATTTAAGAAATTTCCAAATAAACAGGAGATGCACGCTGTCGG
>CM063509.1:72446625-72451625 GCA_032207245.1 Pardosa pseudoannulata | reverse complement strand
ACGGCAAGTTTGGTTTGGTCTGGAGTGCAACGATCGACTGTTTTGCTACACTAGGAGTAATGAGATCGGGACCTACTTAAATCTGTTTCCGAACGGCTACGAACATTCATGCGAGCAGCATCACTCGAACCCGCGATCTCCGGTACCGAAGAAAAGTGCCCTATCCATTCAGCCATACTTCGGTAGTGATGATGACAGATCGAATCCATCGGATGCTAGTTTTTTAATTAAAAATATCATATATTATTTTTAATAATAAACAAAAGTCGTTACTATTTTACAACTGTAGATTTAAGAAGAAATAATCATAAAAACATCAAATTTTAGGTAATTACTAAAAATAACATAGGTTGTCAATGCGGTATTCAGTGAATATATCACAGAGTTAAACATTGAAGAAATCCATTGGGAAGTATGAATATGGCGCTAAGTAATTTAGGAACTCAAAGTACAACGTACCATACTTAAATCCCATGTGTTCCTTTGCATGAGACGATAATTCATCATTATTGATCATTAGGGAGCCATTATGATGTGTTTAATTTCCTCCATATCTCTGAGTATAACACGTTATAAAGCGCGGAAAGATTGCATGTAACTCTTTATGAACTAAAGCGAATTCAGGCTACGAAATCATCCCTAAAGTCACTACCAGTGTTTGTATAATGACAGATATTTAAATTGGACATCATATTTATAAATAACTGTGGAAACTATATCCCCCTTAGTTATTTCCAATTTACTTACGCTTAAAGAGATTAAAGCTTACAATCTTGGATATATATGAAATGAAATCAAGGAATTCTATAGGATAAGTAATTAGAGTACAATTTGACATTTGGATAGTAGCATGCAAATTAAAAAATACACGGATATAAATACTCACACGCATATGCATGCACATACACAGCCACATCTATCTATCTATCTACATCCATCTATTTCTCTCTCTCTCTCTCTCTATATATATATATATATATATATACACACACACATATATATATATATATATATATATATATATATATATATAAATATATACATATATACATGTGTGTACATATGTATATATATACATACATACACACACACATATATATACACATAATATATATACACACATATATATATATACACACACACACACAAACATATATATATATATATATATATATATTTATTTATTTATTTATTTATTTATTTATTAGGGGAGAGCTAGTCATTGTAGTAATTGAAAAAAATTAGGCTGATAAGAGCGTGCGATAACGTTCGAATAAATGGAAGTTGTGGAAAATTTTAAAAAAGACAATCAAAATTAATTTACTTCAGATTCAGCCTTTCCATTTATTCTAAATTCGCTAGTTGACGTCGGCACAAAGTTATGCAAAGAACACGAAGACAGAAAACCTTCTCTAGGCGAAGCTACAAGTTCAGAGATTATACCCCACCTCCCCCTTCATATAATTAGACGATAAGCTATTTAGACTCAACGGTAGAATAGAACAGGCAATTTGATAGACCATGATTGCTGAATAAGTTTTCAAAATGGTTCATCTATATTATTGTTCGTTTTTTTATTGCTACCATTTTATCCAACTCTATTCAACTGATGTAAAGCCAAAACACAAAGGACAATTTTTAGGATTTGGAAATAAGACTTCGCAGAGCAGTTATTCTCTACGCTTTAATCTGACAATAATATTCGGTAGCACGACCAGTAACTGTTTAAGTCTTTTATTGAGTTACCTTTCACACCATGAATCACCTTTCTAGCACAAAAGGATGTTTTGCGATCTACATAGGGTACTCAACTGGGTACCAGAACTGAATGGCTGCCCGTCTTCAACTCTATTCTTCCCCTCTCTGTCTATAAACGTCCCTTGAACGCAGTACGTTTATAAATGTATACTGTAAATAAAGGGCACTGTGTACAGTTTTTAACACATTGACTGCCTGACGCATTTTCAAGGGTTTGCCCAAGGCGCCGAAGTGAACTTTTCATTATACGATGCATATTATGCTGAAATATTACAGGGTGTTTCATATTGAATGGGACAAAAAGAAAACACGATTGTGAACGTTGTAATTAATATATTTAGAAAATTCAAATTTACCTCAAAACTACATTTATTCAAGTTTCTACGGTGATACGACAAATGTCTACACGGTAATCAAGTTCCTGCCACACTCGTGATAGAATATCTCCTGTGATGGGGTTCTTTTCGTCCTGGGTTTTTGTTCTTGCGTAAGCAGCCGGTATCCTGGAAGTGCTTCACCCGCCTGCTTATGTTACGCCGATGCGGTGGTTCTTTACGAAATTCCGTGCGAAAGTGTCTTGGCACAACAGTTACCGAGGAGGTTTTGGCATATTCGAAAACGCAAGTACGGTTTCTCCTGCATGGACGATATTTTGTTTAAATGCGCCTTTAGCGGCAAGTTCGTCATTCGATATTTTTTTACCTGTTGCCAAATAAAACTTGTATAAATGTAGTTTCAGAATAAATTTGTTTCGGCTGAATAAATCCATTACGGCAGTCACACTGCACTATTCTTTTTGTCCCATTCAATATGAAACACCCTGTATTTGCAGTAGATAAAATGAGTTATAAAATCATGCTTGAAGCAGTTTTCGTAGTGGGGGTCACCGGTGACTCCCACGCCGATGGAAGGCAATTGTTATGTAGCCTCCACACTATGGCCAGTTGTTCACCACTTCCTGATGGTGACCTCGAACGATGGTTCATGGGTCGCATCCACACGCTGGGCCACTGAATGGCTGAGCGCATTGATTCGTCCATAGGGTCTACTGTGCACTTAAGTTGCGCATCTGGCTGCCTTTGATCTTTGGAGAAAAACCGCCTCCGAAGCCATAGTCTGCCAAGGCTATTTTATCGTCTGCCATCATCGGCCACGATAAGCCAAAGCCCCTCCAGAGGTGGTGATGGCTTGCAGTGGACCATCACATAGCAATCGTGCTTCGATTACTAAGTGATTACTCTCGTTCTTTAGCATTCAAAGCAGCTAGGAAGAACTAGAGAAAAGAAGTTGACTAAAAAATTAGCAACATCTTATTCCGATTGCGTTGATTCACCTTTTCTTTGCCTTGAATGTTTCCATCTGACTTGTCACACAGTGCCAAATCACGCCGGTACAAATAATTTGGTTTAGTTTGGGGCGTCATAGTCTTCTCCAAATATATTAAAATAGCTCTTATGTCTGTTTTGCTCACGACGGCTAGACCAGTACCTACTAGACCGAGACCAGTACCTACAGCTTAAAACCGATTCCAAACGGTGACGAACATCCATTCCAACAGCGGGATTAAAAAGCACGAAATCCGGTACTGAATAGTAGCATTTTACCATTCAGGTCACTGGTGACTTCCACGGAGCGGTAGGCAATTGTAACGATTGCCTTTTATTTTTTCAAACAGTCGCACTTTGATTGCTAAGTGATTACTTTCATTCTTTAGTATTCAAAGCAGGTAAGAAGAATTAGAGCAAAGAATTTGACTAAACAAGTGGTGACATATTTCCCCGATTGACTTGAATGTTTTTGTCTGACTCGTCGCAATATGCACTGATAAAATGTATATTTTTCATGTACTAATAAAATTATTTTTGTATGTTCTGTATTGCATTAATTTCTTCAAACCATTATAATAAAAATGGTATTATTGAAAAATTTATCATTTTCCATGTTTACTATAATTATGTCCTTTTACTATTTGCTGCGTCGCCGGTCACTAGTAGCCCCCATCGCGCTGTAGCCAAGAGTACCGGTCATCGGTGACCCCCATGGCAGTGAACGAGTTAAATTCAGATTTTTGCATTCTCATATAATTTCTTTTCACTATTATGTAATAAAACTATCACCATCATTTCCTTAAATTTAAAGATTTAGCGAATTGATAAAAACATTATGAAATAACATGGTTTCGAGGTAAATGCACTCATGTGAAAATAAAACTTATTGCTAGTCTTTTCATATGTTTACATGCGCTTTATCTTGTCTTTTAGTTCACAAATGTTTATAGATTTATAGATATACAATAATATATAAGTATGTACTCGTTTAAGGTATCCGTCTATATTGAAAACGTCATTTTTTTGCCAAAAATCCGAATTTCTTTTTCTATATCTGTTGTAAAACTTTTAGGCTTCTAAATCTGTTTTTGTTTTGTCTCTACGGTATTTTAAAGAAAAGTTACGGCTATTTAAACATCAGTGACAGCTGTCAAAACAAAACTGAAGTAGCGACTTCGGAACCGGAAGTTGTGAAATTAAAGAGCACTTTTTGGACAAAACTTTTTAAATTTTCATGAAGATTAGTTTAAACATTTTTCTAGAATTTTTAATAATTAGAAACTTGGAAATTAGAAAGTTTCCAAGCAAGAAAGTGTGGGGAATTTTAAACATGTATTTTAATTTTTTAATAGTTAAAGAAAGTTGCTTCCATAAACTTCAAATGCGTTTTTCTTAGAATGCTTGCTATATTAATATTTCATGGCTTACCTTTATTATTTTTTTTCCATTACCCTTTTTATAATGTAAAATTTCTCTTAAATACTTCGAATTTATTATTTTATATAAAATGGTAATTAATAATGTGTAGTTGTCTAATGAAAATGATTAAAGATTAAAATTATTACAAGCTCTTTCTTATATTTGAATACAAAAATATTTTATACAATAAATGTTATTTTACAATATTTTATACAATAGATTTACCAAACCAGTCAAAATGACTGCTTTTGTAATTGCAATTCAATGTATATTTAAATTGCTGGTAAATCTAATGTTAAATAATAATTAAATGACTTAATGCATTTTGTATTTTACAATGCATTAACTAATGCTGTATTTATAATACAATAAACTGTTAAACATTTGCTTATTAAAAATAATTAAAGGTTAATGTTACAATACGATATTACCGTTATGTGGATACAAAAAAATTTATACTGTAACAGTTAATGTTAAATAATAAATAAATGACTT
>CM063509.1:72429125-72441625 GCA_032207245.1 Pardosa pseudoannulata | reverse complement strand
TAAATATATTCACTAAAAATTATATTTTTTTCTTGCAAAAATCTTATATTTGTTATTTATATATTTCTATCTATATATTTGTTTATATACTTCAATATAAAATACGAAATGTTGGTTAAGAAATGAAATAATTTTCGATCTATAGAGATTTTACTGAATAACTAAATTTATGCGCAATACGCCCGCTCCCGGTACAATTCCGCTGCGAAATGTACCCGCACACAATGTGTTAACTTTAATATAAATGTATTAAAAAAACCCTAGACTACATATAACAGTTTTACGCTTTATATATCTATCGAGTTATTTGATTAAAAAATTCCCTAAAACCTATTTCAAAGTAATTTTAATATAAAAGTTTAAAAAAAAAGTCACTAGACGATGTATAACAGCTTTTTATACGCATTAAGTTATTTAAATAAAAATAATCTCCTAAATCATCCGAATATTTCAAAATACATCCGAAAGTGAAAAAAAAGTAACGAATACTTAAAACGAAAAAAATCTACCTTTTTAATTTGGAGCGATGTAAAAAAAATAATAATCTATTTCCACATTAGCATAATTTGTAAATGGCCTTCCCATGGAGAGATAAAAAGTAACCTTTTAAACTCGATACATAAATTCAGGGTACATTAATAAGTCAAATCACATGATAACACATTTAGAAAAAGTTTTCCGATCTCTAAGGACTACGCCTCCGAAAGATCATTCTAGAAGTCAGAGATACCATTTAATTTAGTCTTTAAAGCATTTACGCCCTTTTTAATTTGCTTTCTATTTTTTTTTAATATAGCTTTCTATGGGAATCATAAATCAGATTAAAATACAAACTGTACGGCAAGGACAGATATAAATAAGAATTGGAATTAATAGCAGATTATCTAAAAAGGAAACCAAATGATTACAATGAATAATGTAATAATAATAAAGCAAAAATTATTATTCTGGATATGAAATTACTATATTTTAGACTATATTTAAAAGTTTGTACTATTACTATTAGAGGCGTTCTATTCAATTAAATATAGAAATGCTTATCATTCTATTTTAAAGATAAAACGGATAATAACAATATTTCCTCAAATTATTCTTACTGTATTTTATGTACGTATATTTCAAATTAAACTTAGAAACTGCTTTTCTTTAGATTTTAAAAGATTTTAAAATGCTTATAATAATATTTTCCTTAAATTATTACGATATTCTTATGTATCCGACATTCTATTCAATTAAATATAGAAATATTTATCACTAAATTTTAAAGGTAAAATGGCTTATAATAATATTTTCATCAAATTTTTCTTACGATATTTTATATATCCGGCGTTCTATTCAATTAAATCTAGAAATGTTTATCATTCGATTTTAAAGATAAAACGGATAATAATATTTCCTTAAATTATTCTTACGATATTCTTATGTCACCCGCGATCTATTCAATTAAATCTAAAAATGTTTATTACTCCATTTTAAAGACAAAACGGCTTGAAATAATATTCTCCTTAAATTATTACTAATCTTTATGTCGTTCTATTCAATTAAATATAGAAATGCTTATCATTCTATTTTAAAGATAAAACGGATAATAACAATATTTCCTCAAATTATTCTTACTGTATTTTTATGTATCCGGCGTTCTATTCAATTAAACTTAGAAATGTTTTTCATACGATTTTAAAGATAAAATGGCTTATAATAATATTTCCTCAAATTATTCTTACTATATTCTTATGTATCCGGCGTTCTATTCAATTAAACTGAGAAATGCTTCTCGTTCGATTTTAAACGTAAAACGGCTTACAATAATATTTTCCTTAAATTATTTTTACTATATTCTTATGTATTCGTTCTATTCAATTAAATTTAGAAATGTTTATTACTCCATTTTAAAGACAAAACGGCTTGAAATAATATTCTCCTTAAATTTTTTACGATACTTATTAATCGTTCTATTCATTAAATTAGAATTTAGAAAGTTTATCATTGGATTTTAAGGTAAAATGCTTATAATAATATTTTTTTTAAATTATTCTTACGATATTCTTAAGTATCCAGCGTTCTATTCATTAAATTTAGAAATGCTTATCAGTCGATTTTAAACATACAACGGCTTATAATAATATTTTCCTTAAATTATTCTTACGATATTCTTATGTATCCGGCGTTCTATTCAATTAAATATAGAAATGCTTTTCATACGATTTTAAAGATAAAACGGCTTATAATAATATTTTCATTAAACTATACTTACGATATTCTTATGTATCCAGCGTTCTATTCAATTAAATTTAGAAATATTTATAATTTGATTTTAAAGTAAAATTTCTTATAATATTTTCCTTAAATTATTCTTACGATATTCTTATGTATCCGGCGTTCTATTCAATTAAATATAGAAATGCTTTTCATACGATTTTAAAGATAAAACGGCTTATAATAATATTTTCATTAAACTATACTTACGATATTCTTATGTCACCCGCGATCTATTCAATTAAATCTAAAAATGTTTATTACTCCATTTTAAAGACAAAACGGCTTGAAATAATATTCTCCTTAAATTAGACTTACGATATTCTTACACATCCGTCGTTCTATTCAATTCAATTTAGAAATGTTCATAATTTGATTTTAAAGGTAAAAATGCTTATAATAATATTTTCCTTAAATTATACTTACGATATTCTTATGTATCCGGCGTTCTATTCAATTAAATATAGAAATGTTTATCATTCGATTTTAAAGATAAAACGGATAATAATATTTTCCTTAAATTATTCTTACGATATTCTTATGTATCCGGCGTTCTATTCAATTAAATCTAGAAATGTTTATCATTCAATTTTAAACGTAAAACGGCTTACAATAATATTTTCCTTAAATTATTCTTACTATATTCTTATGTATCCGGCGTTCTATTCAATTAAAGTTAGAAATGTTTATCATTCCATTTTAAAGATAAATCGGTTTATAATAATATTTTCCTTCAATTATTCTTCCAATATTCTTACGTATACAGCGTTCACTTCGATTAAATTTAGAAATATTTATTATTCTATTTTAACGATAAAATGGCTTATAATAATATTTTCCATAAAATATTTATACAATATTCTTATGTATCTAGCGTTCTATTCAATTAAATTTAGAAATATTTATCATTTGATTTTAATGATAAAATTGCTTATAACAATATTTTCCTTAAATTATTTTTACTATATTCTTATGTATTCGCACTATTCAATTAAATTTAGAAATATTTATCATTCCATTTTAAAGATAAAACTGCTTATAATAATATTTTTAAAGTTATTTTTACGATATTCTTCCTACCGAACATTCTATTCAGTTAAATTTAGAAAAGCTTATTATTCAGTTTTTCAAATATAAAATGCTTATAATTATTTTTTCCTTCACTTATTTTTACGACGCTCTTCTTGTTGATTGATGATCGAATAAGTAGTGCACCGCTCTTCAATATCAGCGTTTGTGGGTTCTAATCTTACTGCAGGCACGGATGCTCGCAGCAGTAGGCCTTGGTCTCATTTCTAGTGTAGCAAAACAGTAAACCATAGCGTAATGATACTTTGATAGTGAAGAGTTTTGAGCGGCATTATAATAATCTCAATAAGCGCATAATTCCGGATTTTTAATAAAAAAAAACATTTTCTATCGGATCAAATTGTGAATCTAAACCATTCTAGAATCAACTGAATTACATACACAAAATTTTATCAAAATCAGTCCAGCCGTTTAGGAAGAGTTCTATTACAAATGCAAGGACAGAAGAATTTTATATATAAAGATAATGAAATTTTACCTATTTTTTTCGTTGTTGTTTATTTAATTTAGAATTTATAGTACTTGAAATGGAATTTTTAAACATTATTTTAGCTTTTTTGAAAATTCAATCTCTTTGTGTAATATTTCTTACACTTATAAAAACTAAATAGTAGGAGAATTATACCTAATAATTCTAGTCTTCAAAAAAGCAAAAATTATTAAATCCTTGTCTGTGACTCCCGAACTCAGTTCGGGCAAAGCAAATGAGCCAATTTGTGAATGCCCGACTTGCGTTCGGGCAAGAGAAAAAACCGGTATTTCAATTTTGTGGAGCCCGAAATCGGTTCGTGCAATCCATCATATTTAATTTGCCATTTTTCCAATAGTTAGAAATACTTTCCCGCGAAAAGTTCGGCAGTTTCATGCAATTTGGCGCAATTTATCGGATACTGTAAAGGATTTGTGAAATTCAAAGGAATCTGAGGGACATGGAATTGATGACAGTTGATATAGATAATAATATTGTTTTATTAGTTTATTATATTTTTCCAGAAAATTATGTCATTTGATTTATTTTTCTGTCTTTTGATCAAAAATTAATGTAATCAATTAACATTTTCTATATATGTAAAAATAATAGTTACTGAGTGTAAAATTTTGTTTTATTCTAAAATAATCTATTTCTAACATTTCGATATAACGATAAAATTAGTGAATTTATTTTAGCAATTAATTTTTACACAAATAAGGAATTCTTGAAAGTCATTTCATGTTGTCTTAAATCCGTGCCCAGTGTGTCAAAAAAGTTTAAAAAGTTTAAAATTAAGCACTCATTTTCCCCTTCTATATAAAAAATTATTATTGGTTAACATTTCATGCTAATAAATAGAAAAAATTAAAGTGAAATGTATTTCATATTTAAAAGATTTGATAACGAATAAAAATAAATTTGTTGAAAAATTAAAAGTAGTGTATTTTAAAAATAAATCTCATTAATATTAAAAAATAACATTTTATAAAAATCTATTAAATTTGCTTAAAAGTAGTGTAACATTAAAAATAAATCATAAATTTGCTTAAAAGTAGTGTAATTTTAAATAAATCTTCCATTATATTAAAAGTAGTAACATTAAAAGAATAAATCTTCCATTGAAATTTGCTTAAAAGTAACATAAAGAATAAATCTTCCGTTGAAATTTAATTAAAAGTAGTGTAACATTTTAAAGGAATAAATCTTCCATTGAAATTTGCTTAAAAGTAGTGTAACATTTTAAAGGAATAAATCTTCCATTGAAATTTGCTTAAAAGTAGTGTAACTTTTTAAAGGAATAAATCTTCCATTGAAATTTGCTTAAAAGTAGTGTAACATTTTAAAGGAATAAATCTTCCATTGAAATTTGCTTAAAAGTAGTGTAACTTTTTAAAGGAATAAATCTTCCATTAAAAGTAGTGTAACATTTTAAAAGAATAAATCTTCCATTGAAATTTGCTTAAAAGTATTGTAACATTTTAAAAGAATAAATCTTCCATTGAAATTTGCTTAAAAGTAGAATAACTTTTTAAAGAAATAAATCTTACATTGAAATTTGCTTAAAAGTAGTGTAACATTTTAAAGGAATAAATCTTCCATTGAAATTTGCTTAAAAGTAGTGTAACATTTTAAAGGAATAAATCTTCCATTGAAATTTGCTTAAAAGTAGTGTAACATTTTAAAGGAATAAATCTTCCATTGAAATTTGCTTAAAAGTAGTATAACATTTTAAAAGAATAAATCTTCCATTGAAATTTGCTTAAAAGTAGTGTAACTTTTTAAAGAAATAAATTTATAATTGTAGAAATACTATGCATAAAGTGAAATGCTATTTTTTCGTTAATTAACAGTACAAAGAATATAAATGAAGCTATCACTTACATTTCGATTTTTCCATCTCTTCAACCTTGCTCTTGGAATTCGAGGTGACAACAAAAACAACTTGCTGAGAAAATTCTCTGACCTTTCGTAAGGCATGGCGAGAGAACTCTGACCTGTGTTCTTCCACGGTAAAGTGCCGACATCCGTGGAACACGTGCACATGATAAAAGATTCTCAGATTTATTTCACAACCTCAGGTGTAATTGCAGCACAAATTTTCAGCAGATAATAAAATGTTAGCTACAGTTCCTAATTATATTAACTATCTTATGCTATTACTACACCGACTCATAAAAAGCAGGTTATATACATTCTATTGAATCGCCAGATAAAATGGCAGAAATTAAATTCTGTTTACATTCTTGAAATATGAAAACGATAGTCAGAAATATTACGATGCCACACGACTCTAGAGAAATAAACAAGTGCAAACGATTTTTCTGTTTTCATAATATCTGAATAAAAATGGCGAAAAAAATAAGAATTAATTATAATCTTTGAAATTAATATAAGACACTGGCACGATTTTAGCACAGAACTTTCAACAGAAATGTCGTACGCTACCTTCTATAAGCGATTTTATTTTCCTAGTGCAAGTGAATTGCAACTGAAAATGGAAGCTAGCTGTAACTTTAACTACCTAAGGAGAAGTTCATTTCATCTAAGACAAAAACCATACGCCGGTATGTCTACTAATAGATCACAGCACTGTTAAAAAAAAAAGCCGTTTACATAAAAATGCGGCTGTCACAATAAATTAGAGTGAATGAAATTGAAGCCAGGGTACATAAGTTAAAATGCTTATAAAAAACCTCGTACGTTATTTTATCGTGAATTATGAATGAAGTTCTCGGAAGATTGTATATAGTTCAATGTCTTATTTGATTAACCACAAATGCTGTTCCTAAAAAGATGTGTCAACAATTTTTTTTCTTTGGACTAAGAGAACAGGCTTTTGCTATAAACATTCTATTCGTATTCCGAAAATATGCAGACGTGAAGCTGTTAAAAATAAAACACCTGAATGCTTAAAAATCCAGAAAATACAGTACTTCCACAGAACAGCAAAATTTATGATAAATTTTTCTTTAGAGTAAATCCATCTAAATTATCGAAGAATTTCGAACTCCTCCCGCAGCGCACACCCCCACAGCAATAATCAAATATATCAGGGTATATGTGGAGCAAGGCATTTGGCTTCAGTCCATCATTCAAACCAGAGAAAGGGGGAAACGGCAGACGATTCTTACTCTACCGACCTCAGCTCGATTCGGCGAGATGAATGAAAATTAATGTTATGGGAAACAAGCCAGGTGAGCTAAACGTAAACAAAAGAAAGATTCGTGACGTCACGAATCCTGCAAATGTTTCGGATTGGTCGATCACGTTCCGAGGAGTTTGCGCTAAGGAAAGTTCTTGTTTTCTTTTCCCTCCCAATTTTTTTTTTCTATTTTTATTTTCTTGCTCGAGGTTTTGGAAGAAATATAACAGATTGCGAATCAAGATTTAGGAAGAAATGGATAAGGAATGTATTTTCTAGGTTTTATAATCTCTTTTTAATTCCCGGAATTTTAATTGTCTCACGCAATGTAATAAAATTATTGCGTGGTAACAATTTAATTCTGCCCAGTTTTTTTCCCCGGCTATTCAGCACATAAAATAAAAATATAAAGGGTTTTGGTACAAAAATTAATCAAATGTGTAAAATGAAAATGACTGCATTTGGTTTTTAAGTTACCTTAAAATATTCTTACCTTCCCTATTAAAATATTTTGCTGATTTATTTCAGCACATAAAATAAAAATATAAACTGGTTTATGACACAAAAAATAATCAAAGGTCTAAAATGAAAATGACTGTATTTAAGCTACCTTAAAATATTTTTACCTTACCTATTAAAATATTTTGCTGAGTTATTTCAAAACATCAAAAATAAATAAATAAATAAATAAAAATATAAACTGATTAGTGACATAAAAAATAAGGTGTAAAATAAAAAGGATTGTGTTTGGTTTATAAGCTTACTTAAAATTTTTTACCTCACCTGTTACAATATTTCGCTGATTTATTTCAGTACATAAAAATATAAAAAATATAAACTGATTAATGACATAAGAAATAATCAAAGGTGTAAAATGAAAAGGACTGTATTTGATTTTTAAGCTACCTTATAAAATATTTGGACCTTGCGTATTGAAATATTTTGCTGATTTATTTCAGCACATATAATTAAAATATAAACTGGTTTGTGAAATAAAAATAATCAAAAGTATAAAATGAAAAGGACGGTATTTAGTTCTTAAGCCATCTTAAAATATTTTTGCCTTACCCATTAAAATATTTTTGCTTATTTATTTAAAAAATATTGCAAGGTAAAACTAGTTTACGAAATTTTGAAAATTAGAAAAATTTAAACAATGTATGATTTTGCTTAAATTGGAAACAAGGGAAATTTTTGAATTACCAAAATCACTCCTACATAAAAAAGGAATATTTTGTTAAGTTCTGGAACTGAGTAAAGAAAGTACTTCAACCACAAAAAATTTAGGTTTAGAACTGTTATATATACAAAAAGATTTAGAAAGAAATGGGGTTGAAATGTATAACAAGGCTGTAAATCTTTTTTCAATTTCCGAAATTTTATTAAATATTTTTGCGGATTTATTTCAACATATAAAATAAAAATATAAACTGATTAGTGACGTAAAAATAATCAAAGGTGTAAAATGAAAATGACTGTATTTAAGCTACCTTAAAATATTTTTAGTTTACCAATTAAAATATTTTTGCTGATTTATTTCACCACATAAAATAAAAATATAAACCGATTAATGACATAAAAATAATCAAAGATGCAAAATGAAAATTACTGTATTTAAGCTACCTTAAAATATTTTTACCTTAAATTAGGAGAATTTTGTTAAAATCGTGGTGCAGAATAGGATGTAATTTAACAACGAAATATTTTGGTTTAGAACGATATATATATATATATATATATATATATATATATATATATATGTATCATGAAGAGTCTTAATATAACTAATATAATATTAATTATGTTGGTCACCGTAGTACTACCCAGATAGCACCGTTGTCCTGAGAAACGAAATTATCTTTCATCCTTGAAGAGAATATGTAACTGATGATTCCAATAACGCATCACACAAAATAAAAAAAAGTTTGATTAAAAAAGTGTGCAAGGAACCCATGCGATGCACACAAACGATTTTTTTTATAAAGACTTCGCAAGTTAACGATTTACATGTTTCGTAAAGTGAAAGTAATATTTCTAAACACTGCACAGGCTGTAAAATTTAAAACCAATTACAAATCGAGCATAAAGGTCGAGACATCATTCATGCAGAAATTTAATTATAAATTTGTTTTCTGTCGGGATCACTTAGACATGAAAAGGAAAATAGGAAAACAATGCATATAACATTATTATCAATCTATAATTATTCAACAGTAGATAAACAGACAATAAGTAATTGTCGACTGTGAATTGAACTGTGTTCTGAAAGTTTTTACTTCAAAAAATAATCGTCTGTTAACAAGGGTTTGGGAACATTGGAAAAAACGACATTTTGTGTCATATAATTAAAGCATTATTTGATTAATGATGTATGCCTTTATTAATTTAACCAATAATTTCATTGATATTTTGGGATATTATTTTAAAGCTTGAGATGCGTCGAATCACAAATGGTGGTGAGAAAATGAATACACACAAAAACACACAAAAACACACACACACACACACATATATATATATATATATATATATATATATATATATATATATATATATATATATATATATATATATATATATATATATATATATATATATATATATATATATATATATAATATATATATACATATATATATACAGCCAAAAGTCATGACACAATTCGGATTTATGTTTTCTAGAATATCAAAAAATATTAATCGGTTAACTTTTTTGTAACTTTCATTGTACAAAAAATATATTCTGCTTACACTTACCAGCTAAAGTTTAGTGATATGTGCAATTAGGGGAATATCCACAAATAAAAAAAATGTGCGTATATACATACACACACATATAAATAAATATATATATATATATATATATATATATATATATATATTATATATATATATATATATATATATATATATACATATACATACATACATATATACATACATACATACATATATAAATATATATATATATATATATATATATATATATATATATATATATATATATATATATATATCTTTCACTCTCTCTCTCTCTCTATATATATATATATATATATATATATGTATGTATGTATGTGTGTATGTGAGGGGAGGATCTCTCTTTATCTCATTATCTCTCTCTCTATCTCCCTCCATTTCTCTCTCTCTCTCTATCTTTCTATCTCTTATATCTATCTCTATTTCTCCCTCTCACTGTATTTCTCTCTATATATCTCTATTTCTCTATATCTATCTCTCCCTCTCTCCCGCTTTATCTATTGATTGATCGATCGATATCTCTCTCTCTCTCTCTATCTATCTATCTCTATCTGTCTGTGCCTCTACCTCTCTGTCTCTATATATCCCTCTCTCTCTCTCTCTATCTATCCCTCTCTTTATCTCTCTCTCTCTCTCTCTCTCTCTCTCTCTATATATATATATATATATATATATATATATATATATATATATATATGTTTAGATACATACATGATACATACATATATATAAACACATATGCATACACATCTATTTATAAAATATACACACTCGCAAATAAATAAATAAATGAATATATATATATATATATATATATATATATATATATATATATACATAGATACTTAAATCAAATAAAAACAAAAACGTTCTCCTAAGAAACTTTTATGCAAATATTTCGTAAAATTTATACGAAAAACAATACTTCTGACTCAAGAATAAAGCCGAAAACTTCGTTGAGAATCCAAACACCTGCTTGGTATACTTTTTTCTGTGTGTATGTATGCCATTTACTTTTTTTTTTCGATTCCGAAGCCGTAAAAATCTTACATCCCTCCGATTTTAGAATTCCTGTTGTTGATTAAAGCTTATTCTGCGGTAATAAACTCTATTCCTCTATTCTATCTATTCCTCTCTGTCTATCTATCTATTTATTTATCTATCTCTCTATCTTTTTCTCTATCTATCTATCTCTCTCTCGTTCTCTATCTATCTCTCTCTCTCTCTCGTTCTCTATCTCTATATATCTCTATCTCTCTCTCCTCCTCTTCTCTATCTATCCCTCTCTCTCTATCTCTCTCTCTATCTATCCCTCTATCTATCTATCTCTCTCTCTCTATCTCTATCTATCTATCACTCTCTCTATCTCTGTCTCTCTCTCTCTCTCTGTCTATCTCTATCTTGAGAGTGTGTGAGAGTGAGGAGAGAAGAAGAGGAGCGAATGACAGTGAAAGAGCGTGCGAGAGACGAGAGAGTAGAGAGAGTTAGAGTGAAAGAGTTGATTGTGAGATGAGCGCTAGCGAGGTGAGAAGTGCAGTGGAAGATGACTAGAGTGAGAGGGATGGTATCGAGAGAGCAGAGCAGCTCTCTCTCCTCTCTATCTATCTATCTATCTATCTATCTATCTCTTCTATCTCTATCTATCTTTATCTATCTCTATCTATCTATCTATATCCAATCTCTATCTCACACACTCTCTCTCTCTAACTCTCTCTCTATCACACTTTTTATCTCTCTCTATCCCTTTCTCTACCTCTCTCTCAATCTCTCTCTCTCTCCTTCTCTATCTCTCTCTCTATCTCTCTCTCTCTCTATCTATGTATATATATATATATATATATGTTTGCATATATGTTTGCATATATGTTTGCTTATATATACATGCATACATACATATATATATATATATAAACACATATGTATGCACATCTATAAATATACACACACGCAAATAAATATATGAATATATATATATATATATATATATATATATATATATATATATATATATATATATATATATATATATGTACACTTAAATCAAATAAAAACAAAAACGTTCTCCTAAGAAACTTTTATGCAAATACTTCGTTAAATTTTTACGAAAAACAATACTTCTGACTCAAGAATAAAGCCGAAAACTTCGTTGAGAATCCAAACACCTGCATGGTACACTTTTTTCTGTGTATATGTATGCCATTTTTTTACCAGACCTGCTACCTCCCTCCGCAATGGCACGTTCCAGTTCTTGCTATCACGCGAAATCCGAAAATTGCTTACAACTCGGAATACAACATGAAAAGGTGAATTGCAGCTTAACACGGTCCCCTTAAAAGATGCTTTTGTCTGATCCACAATTTCTCTTTCGATTCCGAAAGCGGTAAAATCTTCCCCCCGATTTAGAATTCCATTTATTCGAAGACGAGGGTTAGCGCTTATTCTGCGGTAATAAATTCTATTCCTCTATTCTATCTATTCCTCTCTGTCTATCTATCTATATATTTATCTACCTCTGTATCTCTTTCTCTCTCTATCTCTTTATCTATCTCTCTATCTCTTTATCTCTCTCTCATTCTCTATCTCTATATATCTCACTGTCTCTATCTCTATCTCTCTCTCCCTCTTCTCTATCTATCCTTCTCCCTCTTTCTATCTCCCTTCTCTCTATCTCTCTCTGTCTATCTCTCTCTTTCTCTATCTCCGTCTCTCTTTCTCTATCTTTCTCTCTATCTATCTATCTTTCTCTCTATCTATCTATCTCTCTATCTCTTTCTATCTCTTT
>CM063509.1:72414125-72426625 GCA_032207245.1 Pardosa pseudoannulata | reverse complement strand
GACAAATAAAGTTTATCTTCTCCTAAACTATAGATCCGATTCTGAAATACACACAAATATGCTCATATCATAGCGAAAAATACTGTCGTCTTTAAAATGTTCGAAATCTACCCATTTTTGAGTGTTTAATGCCATTATTTCAAGCTCTATTTTCCCCGTTTAAGAGCAGGTGATAAAATTTATCAATTTATCACATAATAAACAGAGAAAATAATATTTTTTTAGCATTATGACGTTTTCTTTAACCATCTCATTTAATATTTCTTATTTTAAATTATTTAAATATCGTCTGCATCATTTTCCTACGTTTTATGACTCAGCTTAGATATTAAGTAAATAATTTTCTTTTATATTTGGCTTAAATAATAGATTAAGTACATATGTGATAATTTTAAATTTAATCATCGATTATTTTTGGTTGCAAGATAATTCTCAGCCAAAAATCAAACATTTTTTTACCTGCCTGATAGGGTACTTTACAATTCTGGAAATTAAAAATTTTACTGATCCCGTCATATGACGGGCTATATACTTGTGTTTCAAATATGAAACAAGGAAACCATAAAAGTTAAACAGGTTCTCAAACTTTCATTAACCCTTTAAAGGTCATGATTAAAAATTCTTTCAGATTTAACGTCATTAGGTTATATACGTTGTCTGTGAACCTTATAAGTAGGAAACATATGAAAACAAATTTTATATTCCTATAGTAGGTGGAATATTTTTTTATGGGGGGGTAATTGTGAAACCCTCCCCTTGTACAGCATGGAAACAAAAGTTTCTTAAAATTAATTATATTGGTAGAACAATGTATAATTATCATAGAAATGGTGTAATAAATAGATTATTATGTAATTTTTTATTGTTATTTTGGGTAAGTGTTTTTATTTGAAGTCATAAAAAAAGAAAAATCAAATACGAGATTTTTCATGTAAAGTAATTTTAAACTAATATATTTCAAAGCGAAAAATAAACTATGTAAAATTCTATTATATATATTGCTACATCAAAGAGTTCATAACATAGAAAATCGGAAAACAAATCTTCGAATATTTTTAAAAAGAAGAGAATAAAGTATTAACAGGTGGTTTCTCTGCGGAACCACTGCACGTTACTTTAATAATTAAAGGAAACTTATTTACAAAAATAATAATAATAATAATAATAATATAGCTTTTTGGTAGTACGGATTCAACGGATTCTACCGACAAATTGTGTTAATTTCAATGTTGCAAGCTAGCAATAATCCGTATATATGTGATAATTTTAAATTGAATCATCGATTATTTTTTGTAACAATGAAAATTTTATCAGCGGTATTGACAACAAATTCTAAGTTCCTCCAGGGTGTAGTGAAAATCATAGTTTCATTCCTTTACTTCCATTCATTAATGTGGCAAAAAAATTGGGAAGACCTTCGACGTAGCTAAGAAAAGTTCGAATTATATTTCTAAACGATTTCAATGTGATTCCCAACTGCATTCACAGTATCGGGAGACTTTAAAGGAGTAAGAAGATAAATTATTGAGTGTGTACCAGATAATTTTCAGCCAAAAAACAAACCTTTTTTTACCTGCCTCATAGGGTACTTTACAGTTCTAGAAAATTAAAAATTTTAATTATCCCGTCTTATGACGGGCTATATGCTAGTTATTTATTGTCATTACACCAGAACTAACAAAAAGTTTCATTGAAATTCAATTTTATAAGTGGAAACTTAACAATTCACGATGAATTATGCTTTTTGTAATTGTTTTTTAATCATAGGTACTATTTATCACTATCTTAAGTACCCTTACTGAGTGAGAAAACTCTAAACATTTTAGTTCAATGTTCAACAACATATTTTTGCAATTTTAATTTTGCATATAATTGCATATTTTTGCAATTAAACTTTTTACTGATCCCGTCATATGACGAGCTATAAGCTATTGTTTTAAACACGAAACAAGGAAACCGTAAAATTTAAACAGGTTCTCAAACTTTTATTACTACGACACCCATGTCCGACTAAAACATAATCGTTACCCTTTGATTGGTTTAAGTACGGATGAAAAGAAAATATAATGCATATTTATCCCTCATTTATAATTAACGTGATTTACAAATCTATCTCAATGCAATTTTATTAATTTTGATGATTGCCGCGGCACACCTGACATGCTATCGTGGCACCCCAGAGGGTCCTATTTTTCCATGTTAAGATCAGGCAATTAAATATATAAATTTATCACATAATAAATAGGTAAGAATAACATTTTTTCTACCATTATGACGTCATTACTTTAACAATCTCATTTAATCATTTCTTATTTAAATTGTTTAAATATCGTCTGCATTATTTTCATCCGTTTTATCACCGAACTTAGATATTACGTAAAATTTTTTCTTTTATATTTGGCTTATCTAGGCAGAAAAATAAAATCAGTTACGGGAATTATATTTCTATGCAGTGTGTAGAAGGGTGTGTATATGTAGAATTATTGTTGTAGAATTATTGATGTTGAGTATTACATTCTTCCTTTACGCCGCAATAACCTTTCATCGGTTCTTTGGTGGATCTATATGGCAGCAGACACAATTCAGTGTATTCATATGGTATGCTCTACGTCGATTTTAGAACAAAGGTGAATGCAAATTGACGAATAGAAAAGAGTCCTATTAATTGATTAGCTGAAAGGAATTTTTATTATTGACTATTCCTTGCTGACTTTGTCAGAAAAATACACGCCCCTCGACATGACACAAAAATCAAAAAGGAGCAAAATGACTAAAAAAAAAAGATACCTTTTTTTTTTAAATGATGCGGGTGATCTCTCCCCCAATTTCGGCCAAAATGATGCCCACTCGACACCGCGCATGGCGAGGTCAGTGGAAAATCCCGCCAGCGGGAACACAAGACGATCGCCAAAACGTAGCGTGAGTAGGAAGAACAGTCTAGGAATCTTAGGGCGCCAAGCAACGCTCAAGCTGGACAAATGGTGAAAGACGGGGAGAGCAAAACGGCAACCCACGTATGGTCAGCGCGGGAAGGTTCAAGGTGACTTGGACAAGCCCCATTCCATAAAATAAGGGGTCAGGAAGCCGGCAATTCCTGGCATTCCCTTTTAAATAGAATTAGCTATACCACAGTATACATGCACAAATACTTACAATACAGTGAGAATATCAGCATAGTCAATAGCAATCAGCTGATAACCGAAAATGGAGGTTATAATGTTAGATGGTTTATGAGATAATTTTTATTTTTTTATTTATTTAAAAATAGCCAATTCTTCTTTTAGTGATTTCTTATAGCTGAAATTACTGAGAAAATTTAGTACAGTGGACTCCGCTTAATGTGATCGTGGTTAATATTATCAATCGCTTATTGTTATCGAAATCACTTGGTCCTGATTTTCTCTATTCATTTGTATGTTAAAATTATTTCTTTATGTGATCGTTACATCGCAGTGGCATGCGGTCCATATGTGCAGGGTGTGCACTGCACACCCTGGCAAAATTATGAGGGACAATAATTTTCTGCACCTATGTCTACCTATCTTTATATGGTAAATAATAAATATTATTTACAATATATTCAGATATGTTGATTTGCTTGCTTGTATTCCCGCAGTGCGTGCGGTACTAGGTGCTGCACCACGTAGCACGCAAATGAACGTAGGAAGTTCTGATGTGTACGCACTGCGCACTAAATTGAAAATTACGCTTTATATGTATGGGCTACTGGAGAAGAACAGCATACTATGGCACTGAGGCAATTGCAGCTATTTTTTCTGCACTTGGCATTCAGAATCATTCGGTTTATTAAGCGTTGTATTAGAGTGGGGACTTACGTGCTGAAGCGCTTTTGGTTTTTTAACTGATTAACTGGCCATACGATTTTGCAGACGGTTAATGTTTAAATTTATATATTGTAACATTTTGTTTTCATGGAAATATAAAAGAAGTATTTCATCAATATAAAGTAAAATGTTTTAGTGTGGTAAAGTAATTTCGGTGATGTATTATATTTATTGAAATAATTCGCTGAAAAACAATGTTGTTTTGTTTTAAAGAAACGAATTCTAACAGAACAGTCCAAATTTTACCATTCATTATGTCTTACAGATAGTATATAAGTTATATCTGTAACACCATATCCCTGGTTTTGTTTTTAAAAATTGTCAAGATGTTTTTCGCAGAATATATGATTTCCAAATGTTAAAAACAATTAATAAATATAATTTAATCCACCGACCGAACAAGAAGCAGTTCGCTCTATTGTGCCAGCGTGCAGCGAAATCCTCTGCATGTGGAATAGACGTTCGGTTTGTCGGCACCGCAGCGGCGAGCGCCATGTGGTGCTACGTTTGCTGAACATATATAAGTTTTTCGTGGGAGCCCGAAGCGTTGCTTTTTCGACTCCGATATGACACCATACAACAAAAGACATGATTTTTGCTTCAGTGCTAGTAGAATTCTCATAAGTTTAGCTGTTTTTATAGTTATAACTCGACTACTCGTAGGTAAATATTTTATTTATTGTAATCTTTAAATTTATATTCATAATAAATAACCCGTTTCAGAATGAAGAACTCAGATGTCTCAATAATTAAAGATTTATTGGAAAATCCATGTTCTCTGCACACCCTGCATGAAAAGCTACCGCACGCCACTGTTACATCGGTTAATGGGATCTGTTTTCGAACCTCACTTTCAATGTCAAAGAAATATTCACAATGTATTGCGAAAGAACCTATTCTCTTCTTTTTCGTAGCTGTTGTTCGAATTTCCGTGAATTCTCCCTCAACCACTTAAGTCAATAGGGAATGTACAAATGAGTGGGGTATTACACGTTCCACACAAATAAACATTTAACACACATAAATTAAAAAAAGAAAAGATAGCATTTTAGGAAATTTGTCTTTCTGTTTCGTAGTATAGATTGTTAAAAGAATTATTTAAATTCTAGCCGTCCAGAGCGAATTCCATCTTTCCCATAGGTTAACATTGAGCAAGAGGAATCCAATGTGGTATGTATAGATTCACATTAAGTTATAGGAAGACGAAATCCGAACATATTTAAGCTGTAGCAGTTGAAAGCTTCTAATATCCTTTTAAACGAAACTGATTTAAAATATAAATGAAAAAGAGAATTTTTTTCAATATTAGTCAGCATTCTTCATGCGGCAAAAATATTTCTACTTTCGGAATTGGAAAGTGTTAATAGGGTGCTAATATAAAAAATTGGAAATCGTTTAAGAAAAACGTAATAACAACACGCAAACGACGTAAAGGTTCGTTTCGTGATATCCTTGAAAACACACACACACAAAAATTACTTATGAACTTTAAATGAAATGAAATTATTCCCGTTAGGAAAAAAACATTACGGTAAAAATACATTTTAAATAGCCTCAGAAATATTCTAGAAAACTGCCTCCAAAATGAAAACAAAAAAGGAGAAAAATTACTAAAATAAAAATGCGCGAATCTTAATGCGAAATAACAAAAAAAAAATGAATTTAAACAAATAGAAATCGGAAAAACCATAAACAAAAACAAACGCACAGTGTTATCAAAACAAAACCCAAGCGTCGCTCAAGTGCGTTTGTAGTACTCTCTACCTAAAGGAAAAAAAATAACCCTCAACTCCTCTCGGTTTAGATGAGGAATAAAATAGATGGTCCTTTTTAAAGCGTTTTCTTCAGCGCCTTTTAAAAGACGACGGGGGCAAGAAATATCGATGCAGGTAATCGTGAAAAAATGAATAAACGCTTCTTCCTGCCATCATTTTCGGGAGTGCACAGGGGGTGCCTCGAAATGAAATGGGTGTAGATCACGAAATGTATTTCTGGTGGCAGCCGAAACGGGGATTCGCGTTACCAAATGCGTTTATCAGCAGATAAAGCACCAGAAAGAGTTTCCAGAAATGAAAGAGAGGGTCGAATGTCAGATGACGGCAGCCTCTTTCCACCCTTAAATAGATAATTTATCGGTAGGTGGCGCTAGTACCCACACGAACTTCATAAAAATTCCTAATTTAACCAATAAAAAATATTTTGAAATAATTCTTTAACAAACTTGTTTTACGATCAGTGGTATCTGTTATACAGCTAAGCCTCATTCGACGTTCGGATTCGAGGTTCGACACGGTCAAATATCCGCCGTGTTTATTAAAGGTAGTTGGGACATGTAAAATACACTCTTACACACACACAAAAAAAAGAATAAAAACACGACGCACCGAGAAAATATAATGCAAATTAGACACTAACTGATATGCATACAGGTTTCGACGGAAAATGTATTTGTAATAGTCGAATTTGTTTTCTTTAATTGTATTGTTTAATTATGTCAATAATTAGTGTCAATAAGTTCTTTCACATGAACGTTGCAAAGCCGGGCGGTGTTAGAAAATTGGTTACTTTTATTTTTATAATAAGTAATTTAAATATTTTATTTTATTACAAATCTCATAACCACTGACGATATCAGCATATTATGCATGCATTTTCTCTTGAGCCGTGACGTGTTGCATACGTCTGAAGATCGTTTCTTTCCCTACCTATAAGTACTCGGGGGGGGGATGAAGCTATGTGTCAATAGTAGTAATAATAGTAGTACGGCTATGTGTTGTAACGTCGCAACAGACATACACCTCTGTGTTTGTGGGGGCTTGGTAAAAACAATCGCTTAAAGTCCTAGACTTTATTATCTCGACTATCTACAATATAAACATGATATAGTTGAATTCGTACCCCGACCCGGCGTGAAGCCATACGGAAAACTGATAACTTAGTGGCCGCAATGTAACGACAACACCACAAGGTGCTGCTGACCTACAAGAGGCTCCGTCATGGCTCGAAATTAATGTAGACGACCCCAGTAAGGAACAATACTACAACAGTAAGTTCGGGACTACCAGGGAATTCGGAAGAGAAGGATCACTCAGGAAACCCCGGGTTCGTGAAACCCAAGTACCAACAAGGGGTATACCTAACCCTCTCAGTGGACACATCGAGGAAAAAGTGTCCAAAAATACGCTAAAGGTTTACTGTGTCAGTGGCTAAAGCGTTCTATGATTTTTTCCTTCACCCTTTGTCTACTAGAATGGAATACGGGAAATCCACCCTCTTTATTGTACCTTTACTTCCCGTTATAAATATATATATAAATAGATATTAACAATTGTTAATTTTTAGAACACATAAAGATCGCCCAGTCTCGAAGATCATCCCATAAGAAATAATTGATTCTAAAAGTACAAATAAAAATATTCTTTGAGAGACTTATTTACATTTTTTTTTTACGAAAGATACCCAAAATTTGTGGTGCAGTTAGAGATATATCTGTTAACAAATAAACTCGAATTAGAGATTTATAAAGATAAAAGCTATCAGCGTCTACGAGCCTGAAGTGGTAAGGCTTCATCCCTCAAAAAATTAGTCAAAGAAGTTCAAAACAAACTTAAAAGAATAATGTATAGTGATTAACTATAAATATTATTATAGATAAAAAAATTCATAAAGCACTATGATAATGATATATATACATCTATTTCAGAGCTTTTAAGATCGTTTTATCAATTGTATAAAGATATTATTAACTTTAGATATTATCTTGAAGATTTGATAATTGTACGTGCGAACCGCTTGAGGGAAAAGAAATAAAGGATTATATTGTGTCAGACGGCTATCATTGGCCTATACACTAAGTTACCATACGAATCTGATAGCTGTCCTAGAGGTACCGTAGTACAATACAGTTGCTCATCCCCAGAGCCGCGAAAAGCACTGCTCAACATCGTTATGAGAGAGAAACAAATCATTCCTCAAGCCCCCAACAACCAACTGCCTTCTTCCTGAAACACCCTCGCAAAAAGAGGGGGGAAGAAAAAGGACTGAGAGAGAGGGAGTGGTCAGTGGACCGGACTCCTCATTGATAGCCGGCATTCCACACAGATGTATGCAGGGACCTAAAAATCCGAAACCCCTCTATGTCTGGAACTCCTGCTTTTTCAGAGGAATAAATTCCCACGGGTCCTGAGAATGACCGACCCTCTCTGGTTCTCTTCTGACCAGCTGTGTACGGCATTAGTAAAAACTTAATCATTAATCATAATTTAATCCTAAGTTAAATAACTTTTTGTGTAATATTTAATTTGTAAAAAGTTTTATAAAAGCAATAAATTATAAAATCCAATTAAAATCCAAAAATCTGATTTAAAGTTTAAAAAATCCGTTTAATATTATACTTATATATTTGAATTAAGATTATTTTATTAATCCTTCAAATGATTAATAATTTTATAAAGCTCTGATAAAAAGAAAATGCCGGTAAAATCTAAAAAAATTAGAAAGAAATTTCAAGATTTTGTACCGATTTGTAGATTAATCTATGCTTGCCCTCCGGGTGGTGCTAAACGGGTAACAGTTTTGCAGCCTTGTATTGGCATAGAAGGTATAGGCCTGTATTGCCAGCTGCATGGAAAAAAAATTGTAGGGACCATGTAAATTTGTATGCAAGTCCTCGTTCCCGATTTTAAGTATTATTATTTTTTTTAATAAATATTAATTTTTTCCGGTGCAGCATATTGTGACACGACTTCAATGTTCTCGAATGAAGAGTTAGCGCGAAGAAGGATGAGAGTCACGATAAAAGTGGAAATTACTTTCATTCTTTCTGGATTAAATACTGTTATATATACAACGGGATTCTAATTCTAACCAAAACAAGTAGAAATGTAGAGGATTTTCTGCTGGTACTGAAGATACCAATTTAAATTATTTTAAATTATTATTAAATTATTTTAAATTATTATAGGTTTTTAAATTATTATAGGCTTTAAATTATTATAGGCTTTTTATACCTGGGGGTCAGTTACGGTCCCGCTAACCGTTTTTTGGTCATTTACGATTCCAGTTACCTGGGAACTCCAGCTAAGGTTACAGCAAGTTGAATTCTCATTCGATAGCTATCACGATTCCGGAATTCCCGAGGATTCATTAAGGTAATCAGGGGCATAACGCCTATTCAATCCAACTGTCGACATCCCAGACTTTGCGACGCCACGCAAAGTACAAGTGGAATTTTAGATCAAATGATTTGGCGAGTGCTCTGAACAAAGAGGAGGCCTCACAGTATACATTAAGTATTTAAAAATATTAAATTTATTATATTATTAATATTTATATTGTAAATCATCAGAACTCCAGCTAAGGTTACTGCTAGTTTTTTTAGTTGAAATCTCATTCGATAGCTGTCTTGATTCCGGAATTCCTGAGGATTCATTAACGTGATCAATCAGGGGCATAACACCTATTCAATCCAACTGTCGACATCGCAGACTCTGCGACGCCACACTATTGTACAGGTGGAATTTCCGATCATTATTTGGCTCTGCAAAACAAAGAGTCTTAAAAAATATAAATTAAGTATTTAAAAATATTAATTTATTATATTATTAATATTTATATTGTAAATCATTTATTATATTTAGTTTTTATGCTTGTAAGCAATACAAAAGTTTGCTATTTTACAGTAATTTCCTACACTGCAAATATATAATGAAGAAAAAGATAAAAGATTTTAATTATATTTCTTAAATTGAACTTTTTGTTGATGATATTAGTTTAAGAAAAGTTAAATTCTGTATAAGTTCATTTTTCGAATGCTTTAAAATTTTATCTTGTTTACGCAAACCCATAAATTAATCTTATTGTAGTGTCGACTAAATAAAAATTAAATAAATAAATAAATGAAAATCCCTGCTTTTATAAATATTTATTTAAATTTAAAATGATTACACCATCAAACATATATTTAGCTTGCATCCCCAGTTTCCTACAAATAACTACCTTTAACTGTTACTAAATTTATAATGATTGTTCTTAACGTAATGCTGTTTAAATAAACAGTTTACTTATAACAACAAATATAATTATAATTTATTGCATACCCAAACAACACACCCTCTATCAGACGTCTATAATACGTCACCTCATAAAAACGCCTTCCTCTATAAGACGTCGAAAAATATCGAGATCGCGTCTTATGGAGCTCTATAGGAGTTCCGAGGTGTGCTCTCCTTGAGATCTATAAGACGTCGATGAAATCCACGCGCCGCTCTATAGCACGTCTATAAGAGCGACAATTTCGACTTGGAGGGTACGCGATTTAGATGTTTTTAGATCTTAAAAGGACGTGCTATTCCCCTGCAAAACGTTGTTTATTTGTTCTTAATAAATTAGCTTAATTTAATTTGAATAATTTGCAGTCTATTAGAACACTTACGCAAAAATAATTGCTACGGTGATTTTAAAAATAAAAGTAAATTTACAGAAGTATAACAAAATGTATAAAAAATTAAGGTATTTATATTAAGGTAATAATCAGGGTGCAAACTCATAATATTCTTCGATTTTTTCGAGGCAAAAAACTAAATATTTCTCTAAGCTTCAATTGCAGTTTTCTTTGTGATACAAACCATAAACACATGTATATTTACATATATATGTGTGTGTGTTTGTTTTGTATCATGAAAAGAACTGTAATGGAAACCTAGAAAGTTTTAACTGTTTCGCCCCCCGAAAATTTGAGTTTGCATCCCGATTATTACTAAAATAATATATATACCTTTATTTTTATACATTTTATTATACTTCCATAAATTTACTTTTTAAATCACTCTAGCAGTTATTTTCGCCTAAGTGTCCTAGTCCAATGCAAATTGTTAAAAATAAATCAAGCTTATTATTAAAAGCAAATATACATATGTATTATAAATGTATAAAGAATACATAATTTTTATCTAATTCAACAGTTTAACGATGGCCATTTTAGCATAAATGAATTGGAAGCTTTTAAAAGCACATCAAATATTGGGATAGCAGATAATTGGGATAACACATAATATAATGCATATCTACTTAGTTTAAAAATAAATTTAATTAACTTTCAGAAAGAAATTTGAATACTGAATTAAATAAACTTATAAAGCTCATCTAAAAAATATTTAAAAATTTTTTAGAGATTTTGAGAGTAAAACTCATGCTTTTCTTTACTTTACCTAAATTATCTTAATATATGCTTTTATTTATTAAAAAGTTAATAAATTTTTCAATTAATAAAGTCCAACAAAATATATGTACTAATTTATTATTAAACTAAGATTTTTTTTACTTCCCTTTTGCAGATAGACATAAGTAAGAATTAAAACATTAAACCAAATGATAAACATTTTAACTTCTCAAATTATTCTATTTTAGCTAACTATTTGTTTTTATTTGAATTTTATGCTTGTAACATTTTTATCTCATTTGATAGCCCTTTCCTATCTTTTACTTCAATTATTTGTGATTTTTCTTGTTTCTTCTGCTTTTAAAGATCAGTAAAATACAAAGAGTAATATAGCACTTAAATATTTCACATATATACATATATATAATATATATATATATATATATATATATACAACATATATATACATACATATTATAGATATACATATAAATACATACATATAATACATACTTATATATATATACATACATATATATACAACATATATATATATACATACATATATACATATATATATATATATATATACATATATACATACATATATATATACATACATATATATATACATATATGTATATATATATATACATACATACATACATATATATATATACATACATACACATACCTATATATATATAGACATACACATATATGTATATTTATAATATCTATAATATATATATAAATATATATATATATATAATATATATATATATATATATATATATATATCTTACATATATATATATATAATAAATATATAAAATATATATATATATATATATATATAGTTATATATACATACATAGAGATATATTATATATATACATAATATATATATATATATACAATAAATATATACAATATATATACATATACATACATATATATATATAAATAATACATATATACATACATATACATACATTATATACATATACATATATATACATACACATATATATATACATATACATATATATATACATGCACATATATATATATATATATATATATACTTACATATATACATATACATATATATATATACTTACATATATACATATACATATATATATAAATATATATATATATATATACATATATATATATATACTTACATATAAATATATATATATACATATAAATATACATATAAATATATATATATTTTTTTTTTCATACACACACCGCATATATATATATATATATATATATATCTTATATATATATTATATATATAATATATATATATATATATTTATTGATTCCTATTTAATTTTTGTAAATGTATATAAATTACTACAGCTTTAAATTATTATCAATTTGAGCTAAAATATCATTTAAATCAAAATTTCTGTTATAAAAAACAAAATACTACAGAAAAGTACATTTTTAAAATAATATTTTACTTCTACAGATTCCTA
>CM063509.1:72389125-72391625 GCA_032207245.1 Pardosa pseudoannulata | reverse complement strand
GTCAGAACTAATTAGGATCAACAGAATTATTATCGTATCAGGATTGATGGATTAAGATTGTCTTCTAAATGCTGGAGAAATAAAAATGGCAACTGAATTCAAAATGAAAGAATTATTCCAAATTAAGTTTGATAAAATGAATTAAGTGCGTATGATCAAAAAGAATATATTTATTTATTTATTTATTTATGCATATATATATATATATATATATATATATATATATATATATATATATATATATATATATATATATATATATAACCTAAAAATGCATTATAAATAGCATCAAATACGAATTAAATTTCTTAACACATTATTTTAGCAAGCAATTAAGATGAGATTATATGAAATACAAGTAAAATAGAGTCGCCAGGACTAATTAGGATCAACGGAATTATTATCCTAACAGGATTAATGGAACGAGTTTGGCTTCTAAATGCTGGATAAATAAAAATAAAATATATATATATATATATATATATATATATATATATATATATATATATTACATAAAAACACATTATAAGTACCATCAAATAAGAATTAAATTACTTAACATATTTTTGATTATTTTAACAAGTAACTGAAATGAAATTATATAAAGTATCGCCAAAATAGAGTCTTCAGGACTTATTAGGATCAATGGAATTATTAGCCTATCAGAATTAATGGAATGAGATTGTTGTCTAAATACTGGATAAATAAAAATGGCAACTAAATTAAAAATGGAAGAAATATGCCTAATTAAATTTGATAAAATGAAGTAAGTGCGTAAGGTCAGAAACAATATATATATATATATATATATAATATATATATATATATAACCTAAAAACTTATTATAAATATCATCAAATAAGAATTAAATTACTTAACACATTTTTGATTATTTTAGAAATAGAGTCGTCAGGACTAATTAGGATCAAAGGAATTGTTATCCTATTAGGATTAATGGAATAATATTGGCGTCTAAATGCTAGACAAATAAAAATGACAACTAAATTCAAAATGAAAGAAATATTTGAAATTATGTTTGGTAAAATGAAGTAAGTGCGTAAGGTCAGAAACAATATATATATATATATATATATATAAAACACATTTTTGATTATTTTAGCAAGTTATTCGAATGAAACTATATGAAATACCGCCAAAATATAGTCGTCAGAACTAATTAAGATCAATGGAATTATTAGTATATCCGGATTAAAGAAATGAGATTGGCGTCTAAATACTGGATAAATAAACGTGGCAACTAAATTAAAAATGAAAGAAATATTCCAAATAAAATTAAATAAGTCAAGTAAATGTGATCAATATACAAGAAACAATACATTAACTGAAAACACATTTTTAACACCAAAGGTTTAAGATACTTTAAAGATTTTCATTATCTAGGTATTTCATTAAGAAAACCAAATAAGTGGTGCCAAAATACAGTCGCCAAACGCAATTTAGATGTATTTTTAAAGAGTGTTTTATTTCTACCTTCCCTTTACCTTCGAACAATTTGACATGTCTAATACCTTTCTAGGGTAGTCCTGAATCGTGGAAATGAATTTGTCTTTAATGTAGAATAACTGAATATCCCCTGACTCGAAAATAAAATCAAGAAACAGAATTTTCTGCAACTTTCATGAAGAGATCGGTCATGGCAAATACCACTAATGAATGGCTCGACATATACGAAAGAAGTTAATGATAAAAGAAGTTCTTAATAAATAATAATGTTACCTCACGTAATAAATCAATTTTGAAACATACATTACATTTTTTAACCGAGTTCTGCGATTATAAAAACGTAATTTCCGATGTTAAACAACTTCATTCATAAAATATTTTTCAGCAAGGAGAAACAGAAGCAAAAATTTTCTTTCAAAATAAAATAACGGTATGACCTTTTATAAGAAGAAAACAATTTTCAACTTCTATTGTTGAAAAAGAGCAACGGAAAGCAGGCGGGAAAAAAAAAGGGTCACGTGCTCTGTTCGCAGACGGTAATCGTTTGGAGGTGGAGGGGAGGTGCTGAGTAAATTCAACACTTCCTATTCAAATAAGCCCCGAGTAAAAAAGAAAAATCTATTCCCGAGGCATTCGTCAAAAAAGGTATCTGTGTTCTACGTGACAGGTATTCGCATATGTTTTTGCTCAGAGCAGCATGTTTCATTTTTGCTTACTGCGGCAGGAGTTTTCGTTCCAGACAATGTTTTGATTTAAATTTTGTCTGCGTTTTCGGTGCATGATAGAAAATGTAAAAGTCCTGTTTCGATATACATTACAAAAAGTAAATAAACAACACGAATGGAATGAGCTAATTTTACAAGAGGTGTTTGAGTGATGTATTCAAAGGAATAGCTGTGTAAGTTCATGTAAATATTTATCTGAAGAAAAGGTAAAGGTGTTTAACACTTTTATAGATTTCACCCGATGAATTAAATTTACGTAAGGAGATGGTAGATATAAGAAAGTATTTTTATAAATTATTAACATAAAATTT
>CM063509.1:72369125-72376625 GCA_032207245.1 Pardosa pseudoannulata | reverse complement strand
AGGTGTCAAGACCTGCCTTTTTTTATTTAACGTTTATGAACCCTGCCCTTTTTTTTTCCTTTACAAATTTATATAAATTCCGAAACCAATTAAAAACTATTACAGAAAAATATAGAAGGAGAATGAAATATAGGTCTGAAAACACTTATGAAAATAAAATTAACCACTTCCGGTACGATTTAATAATGAAAAACTGTGCGTGAAGTAACCATTTATTTTTTATTTAAAAAACTTTTTCCATTTTACAATTCTTACATATTCCTAATAAAAATCCACTTTTTACATAGTGTTAAATAATATCAGAAAAGGTATATTTAAGAAAATATCAAAGCAAAACATTAATAAGGTATATAGATAATAGTCTTCAAGCTAGTGGTACTTTTCAAAACAAAGTGCAAAGGAATACAGAATTGTTTACACCGCTAGGTAGTCTCACTTCTAATTTGATTCTTGTAACACACAGGGCATTTCTTAGTAGGTTTTCTTTTATTCTGACTCATCAATTTGGCAGTGACTTGTACCAAGAAATTCTAAATAAACAATATGTAATAGTGACCTGGAATTTCCACAAGTAACAAAAGTCTTGCTAAATTCAGTACACTAGAAATTATAAACTAAATTAATTATCATATTTAACATTAACTTTAGTCGCATGACGAGTGTAGCTCGTCATTGTGCGGAATGGAATGAAAAACGAATGACGAGCTAGACTCGTCATTTTACCGGAAGGGGTTAAGACGAACACAACCTATGTGATTGAATCATTATTAAAATGCTTAAATTTACATTTGTATTTTATTTACAAGATTTGTTGGTGGAAATCAGGACAAGGGTACTATTTTATACTAGTTACCAAGCCTATAGTACCAGATTACGTTAGTACTGTTTTTTATAACTTTTTAGAATTTAATTATAAGAACAAAAGACGAAAAAAATGATTAAATTTATTTTTATATTCGGATAAGATTAAAGGAAGGGTGTTTTAAAATTTAGACAACAGTGGTTTTGCCGCAAACCACTTGTTAAAAATTTCCCCTGTTCTTTTAATATACATATGAATGATTTTAATAAATATTCTATATTTTTGACACTTTAAAATATCAATAGTGTTCACATTTCGCGGTTTTTGAAGGGTGTCAAGCCCTGCCCTTTTTTATTTAACGTTTATGCGCCCTGCCCCTTTTTTCCTTTACAAATTTATATAAATTCCGAAATCAATTAAAAACTATTACAGAAAAATATACAAGGAGAATGAAATATAGATCTGAAAATATTTATGAAAATATAATTAAGACGAATACAACCAAGTGATTGAATAATTATTAAAATGCTAAAATTTATATTTTTATTTTATTTACAAGGTTTGTTGGTGGAATGCCTCGACAAGCATGATACTTTTTTTTACTAAATATCAGGCCTATAGTACCAGATTACGTTAGCATGGCATTTTTATAACTTTTTAGAATTTAATTATAAGAACAAAAGACGAAAAAAGTGTTTAAATCTATTTTTAGAATGGGACGGAATTAAATGATATTTTGACACTGTGAAATATTAATAGTGTTCACATTTCAATGATTTGAACCTACTAGTAGATTTTCTGGCGATTGATACTTGAGCGCAGACCACGTACTAGTACGTTTTCTGATGATTGATACTTGAGAGCGGGACACGTAATACTACATTTTCTGACGACTGATACTTGAGCACGGGGCACGAACAAGTTAGTGTAACAACATGGTTTGTTTGTGGGTACAAAAATAACGGTATGTACAGGAAAACGAAGCTGAACGTTCTTGTCTGCTACATAGATTCTGGAAACATTTAGACAAATAAAAACTAGTTTCTACATCAGTCGATGTGGAGCCACAGAATTGAAGAAATTAAAACTACATACTACTATTTCTATTTGATTTTTCATATTTACGATACTATTATAAATTTATCCACTAAAAATTATATTTTCAGTTTACCAAATTCTTAAGGTTGTTATTTATATATTTCTAATTATATATTTGTTTATATATTGCAATATATAATACGAAAAGTTTGTTTAATAGTTTTATATCTATTGAGATTTAACTGAATAACTAAATTGACGCGCAAAACGCCCGCTCCCGGTACAATTCCGCTGCGAAATGTACCCGCTCACGATGTGTTAACGTTGACGCGCCCTGCCCTTTTTTCCTTTTCAAATTTATATAAATTCCGAAATCAATTAAAAACTGAGAAAGTGCCCTTTTACATAAAACATGTCTTTTCATTCTGAAAAGGGTCCTTTTTTTCTCTTTGAAATATACGCTTCTAAATTTGCTTTACATGAAAAAATTAAGATTTACATTGTTCTCCCTTATGATCCGAAATAAAAATAATAACCCAAAACAATACTTATAAATTGTTTAGCTATTTATTTATTACATCTATTTTATGATAATTAATCCACGGTAGATCAGCTGTCAAAGGCAACCATCTTGTGTTGCGAGATCGATAGTCGAACTGGCTCAAGATCTGTTGTATTCATTAACGGCGGTGGTGGACATAAAACAGGTTCATGGTCGCAATGCCCTCCCGATTCCACTACCGAACGATGGCCAAATGGTTAGGGCATTGATCTTTCAAACCGGAGTTCGAGGGTTTGAATCTCAATGCGGCATGTTTGTTAGTAGCCATTCGCAATCGACTTTAAGCAGTAGGTCCCTATCTCATTAGCACTCATATTTCAAAAAGTATACCGTAGCACTCCAAACCAAACCATACCAAACCTCCCAGTTCTCAAATGATATCTTTTTCAAGCCAAACCTGGGGTGGGGGGGGAGGTGTACTACTTAGGACTTGCTTCTAAATCACCTTTAGGGATCACCTTTAGGAACCTTTAGGGATAGGCGCGTAATTGGCTAGAGAGCGCCATCTATGAAGGAGGTAAGTGATATTAGAAAGAGAACGTTGGAGGTAATGGTAGTGTGAAGACCCTATTTGTTCAGAACACTAATGACCGAAATCGGCCTAACTGGGTCCCACCTGCTTGACCAGACTACTATAGAGCGGACACAAAGTGTCTAGGAAGTTATCATTTTTATCAAGAAAATTAAGAAAAATACTAACTTTAAAATAAGGTATCACTTACCTTATTCATCTCTTAGGGTTGCCACGTTCGAATCTATGTCGGTAAAAATATCCATTAAAAAACAATAATGATTTACTTGCAACGTTTTAAAAACACGACACATTTAATATGTATTAACGATTACAAACATTACACACAAATTAACACGCATATATTACAAAAAAGCCGATTTCCTCCGAAGCGATCATTTTCCGTTCTCTACAACTCGAGATCTCGGTGTCTACTAACATTCCTGGTGGCGCTGCTATCGAAGCGTTGCAGTAAATGCGATGTTATAGGAGTTCGTGATAGAAGTTGACAGTCCGGTTGAATAGGCTTCACGCCCTGATCGGTCGCGGCAATGATTCCAGAACATTACCACGATAATTCCAGAAGGGAACAGCTAGCGAATGAGAATTCGACTAATTAACTAGCTGTAACCTTAACTGGAGTTTTCAGGTAACTGGAATCGTAACTGAACAGAAAACGGTTGGCGGAACCGTAATTGACCCCCAGGTGTAAAAAAACCTAAAAGTTTGCGACTCGGGGCTTTTCGACATTTTTTTACGTAGATGCTTTGACCTCGTGGAGGTTTTCGCGACTTTCGACTGAGCCAGCTTTTTAGCAATTACGTTCGAGAGATTCGTAAGGTTCGCTCATATAAGGAACGGCAGGGTCTCGGACACCGAACGGGGGATAGATTGGGTTCGAGTTGAGAACTGGAAAAGCCTCCCCATCGTGTGCGAATATTTAATTCTCTTTTTTACAACTGTGACTATCGTGGATGTGTTATCCAAGCAACAATCCATTACATTTCGAACTGTTTAATTTAAAGTAAATTTAAACAGTACAGTCTCAAAGCTCGGACCAAAAATACAACAGTGTCTTAAATGTTTGCATAAAATTTGTATAAAGCAGTCTGTAGTGAGAATAAAAGAAATGTTTATGTTTTTTTTTGGCTGTGGAAATCTCAAAATTTCATCTTTAAATTATTAGGTTGGGGAAAAAGAAATCCATTATTTTTGCGGGAAATGAATGACTTTATTTAACATGTTTCGGATTGTCCGATTTGGGTCAAATATACACCATTTTATTCTATAATTTGTTGACCTTTTAAAGGTAGCTTCATAATGCTTCTCTCATAGAAATCTTGGTTCTTATTGGAGAAAAACTCTAGTAATCGATTTTCACAATCTTCTCTTGATCTCAATTTCTTATCACTCTAGAAGTTTTGCAATGGGATAAAAAGGTGGTAATCGCTTGGTACCAGGTCCGGACTATATGGTGGAAGCATTAAAATTTCCCAACCAAGCTCCCTGAGTTTCCGGAGAGTCACTACAGACGTGTGTGGTTTGGCGTTGTCCTGATGGAACACAACATCTCTTCTGTTGGTCAATTCTGGCCGTTTCTGGTCAATCGCAAGCTTCAAATGGTCCAGTTGTTGACAGTAGAGATCTGATTTTAGTGTTTGGCCATACGGAAGCAACTCAAAATAAATGATTTCCTTCCAGTCCCACCAAATACACAATAAAACCTTCCTGGCCGTTAGTCCTGGTTTGGCCACCGTTTGAGCTCCTTCACCGAGCTTTGACCACGATCGTTTTCGCACAATATTGTCGTATTTCACCCATTTCTCATTCCCACTCACCATCCGTTTAAGAATTGGTCGATTTCATTCCGTCGCAGACGGAAATGCGATCCATCATGTTTCTTGGTGTTAATTGGTGTCGCACCTAAACATCGAGCTTCTTTTGGAATCCAGCTTTGAACAAATGATTTTAAACTGTTTTATAGTCGATCTTTAGCTCCTGAGTGATGCTACGACTACTAACATGCCGGTCCACTTCGATTATTTCTGTGGTTTTATCGACATTTTCGACGACTGGCCTGCCTGTACGAGGTGCATCTTTAACATCAAAAATGCCTGAACGCAATCGACGAAACCAAAATTGCACGTAATTAGCTGTTACAGTATCGGCACCATAAACACTATGCACAATTTCAGCCGCCTGGCTTGCATTTTCACCTTTATCAAAGAAAAACTGTAAAATGTACCGAATTTTCTCTTTGTTGACTTCCATTTTTAACACCCTGTAACTCACAACTGAATGGACCAAACAAAAAACAGTAAAAAAATTTTTTTTAGTGTGAAATGTCACCTTGACAACGCGCATAAATTTGAAATTGTTTGATTGATGCTTTACGAGATATCGATCACTACCGCAATCTACCGAAAAAAATAATGGATTTCTTTTTCCCCCAACCTAATATTTTAAAATTAAATGCAGTGTTTAATTGAAATTCAAACCAGTCATCTCAATTGTGGAAGAAATTACCATTTAAAAAAATGTTTCATTTTAAAAGTACATCTCGCTTTTAAAATATTGCACAACAAAATGGGTTCTCCTTGATGTCGAATTTTTTTTTGTTCACCGTATTTACTCCTTATATGTGGCTTGATTATGATGATGATGTGTTGCATAAAAAGTGCACTAAAGTTTCGTTTTGTGTACAAGGATGTGACAAAAACTATTAACAGGTTTCTAAACAGGATTACCAACATTATTCGTTTTAAAAACCTAACTCATGTTATACATATGTAAATCTGATTATTTCTTGACATTTATTACTGAAAAGCTGAGTTGTGTGATGGAAGAAATGATTTCACCAAATAACAAAGTGGGTGTAATGACAAGTCAGGCAATCATTTGAAAAGAACACACCATAATTGAGTTCACCCTCTTCGAACGATAAAGTGATAATTTGCTGAGTCACGATTGTAGTAAAAAGGAGGTCAGAGAAAACATTTTCTTGAGTCGAAGGGCATAAACTACCATATAGCCAATTTGTATTCGAGCATCTTTTCGCATTTAGATAACTACGGAGTTGTTTTTTCTTATTGTAATGAAATGAAATGATATTTTATTGATTTGATGATAAACTACATATATGAGCCATTTAGTATTCACGAAGACTTCAACCTTTTCGCATTTAGAATTTAGACTACGGATGATATGTCACCACTTTATATTTAACAATCTTTTAGCATGTAGATAACTGCGGAGTTTCTTTACTATATGAAAATAATTAAATATTTTATTGATTTGATGATAAACTTTGCAGACCAGTTCTGTTTTGGAAGTATGAGTCGTTCTTTCGATTTAGATACGAATCACGAAGACTTCAACCTGTTGAAATTATGAATTTAGAACTGTTGATGATATGTCACCACTTTATATTTAACAATCTTTTAGCATGTAGATAACTGCGGAGTTTCTTTACTATATGAAATTAAATTAAATGATGTCTTATTGATTTGATGATAAACTTTTCTGTCCAGTTCGGTTTTGGCAGTATGAGATGTTCTTTGAATTCAAACACAAATCACGAAGAGTTGAACCTGTTGAAATTATGAATTTAGAACTCTTGATGCAATGTCACCAGTTCGTTTTTCAGAATCTTTTTGCATTTAGATAACTAAGGAGGTACTTTACTTGCTGAAATTAAATGAAATGATATCGTATTGATTTAATGATAAGCTATTCAGACCAGTTCGGTTTTGGCAGTAGGAGTCGTTCTCTGGATTGAGACACAAATCACGAACACTTGAACCTGTTGAAATTTTGAATTTAGAACTGTTGGTGATATACGGCCACTTTGTATTTAACAATCTCTTTTGCATTTAGATAACTACGGAGTTGCTGTATTTGCTGAAATTAAATGAAATGATATTTTATTGATTTGATAATAAACTTTTCAGACCAGTTCTGCTATGGCAGTATGAGCCGTTCTTTGGATTGAGACACAAATCACGAAAACTTGAACTTGTTGAAATTATGAATTTAGAACTGTTGATGATATTTCATGCATAAAAGATTCTGCATTTCAGAATCTTTTTTCATTTAGGTAATCGAGGAGTTACTTTGCTTGCCAAAATTAAATGAAATTATACCTTATAGATTTGATGATAAGCTTTTCAGACCAGTTCGGTCTTAGTTATGAACCGTTCTTTGAATTGAGACACAAATCACGAAGACTTCAACCTGCATTTCAGAATCTTTCTGCATTTAGATAACTGAGGAGTTGCTTTACTAGCTGAAATTAAATAAAATGATATCGTTTTGATTTCATGATAATCCATTCAGACCAGTTCGGTTTTTGCAGTATGAACAATTCTTTGGATTGAGACACAAATCATGAACACTTGAACCTGTTGATATTATGAGTTTAGAACTGTTGATGATATTCCACCACTTTGCATTTCCGAATCTTTTTGCATTTAGATAACTGAAAAGCTACTTTACTTGCTGAAATTAAATGAAATGTTATCTTAATTATTTGATAAGCTTTTCAGATCAGTTCGGTTTTGTCAGTAAGAGCCGTCCTTTGAATTGAGA
>CM063509.1:72351625-72364125 GCA_032207245.1 Pardosa pseudoannulata | reverse complement strand
TATATATATATATATATATATATATATATATATATATATATATATATACATATGCATATATATATATATATACATATTAATAAACATATATATACAGACACACATATATATACATGTATGTGTATATATATACATATATATGTATATATACATAAATTTATGCGTATATATATATATATATGTATGTATATAAACATATATATACATATATATACACACAGATATATGTGTGTATGTGCACCCGTAGCTGAAGGTGTGAATTGTAGTCCTAGTGGTCAGTTTTGAGCAGTGATTAAAAGGGTTAAAAGGAAAGACACACGAAAATTTTGTTGGAGAATATACATATATATATATATATATATTCCCTATCAACAAGCTAATTATGTATATAAGTATGTAAGTGAGATTCGCATTATTATTTTTTAGTACATGTACCAGCAATATTATGCCCATTCTTGAAGAGTGTAAAATTTTAACACGATCTTTGGAATGTCGGTGTGGTATACGGAGAAAGGGGAAAAAAGAGTTTATAACAAACCCTTTAAATACCAAACGTTTCTGAAATAAGAACATTTAAGCAGTCATATCTAACAGGTTATCGTACTTTATACAAGACAAATCATATATTAATACATAAGGTTTATTTAACTTTCATTGTAGCTGTCCGATATCTTATTAAAATTTTCCGACTCCCTTTATTATCTGCATGAATGTCTGAAACACCCTTCCGTCAGTTCCTATTACCTGTCAACCATTCACCTGTCACACACTCTCACCATTTCTGTTGCCAAAGCAAACATTCGAATGATATCCATCGGGGGGAAAAGCACTTTCATCTCCGTGGTATCTTCCAATACGCCTAAAACAAAGCCCAATTAAAAACACACTTCCTCCAAAAGAAGAAAGAAACAAAAGAAGTTTCTTTGTGGCGAACACCACCAGTTCCTCTTTCGACAATGGAATTGTAAAAACGAGAAGTATCTCCGCCAAGGCAATTCGTAGAAATAAACTATCGTTTGGTTTCTAAACAACAACTCAGCAGCAATGAGAGTTTGAAATGGAAAATTAAAATAAAAAGTTAGTGGCATCAGCAGAGAAAACAATACTTGAAATGAGGTTCACTAATTAAGATCCTCTGGATTTCGAGCGATATAATTGTTTCATGTTCCTTTCTTCTGTTTCAAGTTGTCACATATTTCTTCAACCGTTCCACTCATTTATTGCTTTCTTTAATGCGCTATTATATATCCCGCTGAGGGGTATTAATCCTGATGAAAATAACTCGCCAGTTTCGTTTGAAACACTTTCATGTTTGTTACGAATACTTGGACTTAAACAGGGGTTAAAGCGACAGTAGACCTTTAGAGCAAACTTTTTTCTTTTAAATGAATTTCCTTGAAGATTGACTATGTTATTAGTACTATTGATATATAAATATTTTAAAAAATGGAAGGCAAATTATTAATTAGTTTGGGAGTTGTTCATTATTATTTGTTTAATAGTTAGGTTAATTGAAAATACTCCAGGCGATCAATTTTGCATAAAATATGATAAAAAAAATTAAGTACACCTTATAGACTTTACAAAAAAAATGCAGTTGTTTCCATAAACATTCATAGAACATATAAAGGGGGAAAAATAATTATGAGGATGATACCCATATTTTGCAAAATAAACAGCTATAGCGTTTAATTAAAATGCATAACTAACATATTATATGTTTCAAAACATACCCATTTCAACTTGACTTTATTTTATAAACTCTAACGTAAATAATACTGGAATTTCAAAGACAATGACCTATTTTCAATGCGCCTGGATCACTTTAAACATTATTAATAAAGTACTCCAAGCGCATTGAAAATAGATCATTGTCTCTGAAATTCCAGTATTATAAAATACAGTTATTTTATAAACTCTAACGTATATAATGCTGGAATTTCAGAGACAATGATCTATTTTCAATGCGCCTGGAGTGCTTTATTACAAATGTTAAAAGTACTCCAGGCGCATTGAAAATAGATCACTGTCTCTGAAATTCCAGTATTATAAAATACAGTTATTTTATAAACTCTAACGCAAATAATGCTGGAATTTCAGAGACAATGATCTATTTTCAATGCGCCTGGAGTGCTTCATTACAAATGTTAAAAGTACTCCAAGCGCATTGAAAATAGATCACTGTCTCTGAAATTCCAGTATTATAAAATACAGTTATTTTATAAACTCTAACGTAAATAATGCTGGAATTTCAGAGACAATGATCTATTTTCAATGCGCCTGGAGTGCTTTATTACAAATGTTTAAAGTATTCCAGGCGCATTGAAAATAGATCACTGTCTCTGAAATTCCAGTATTATAAAATACAGTTATTTTATAAACTCTAACGTAAATAATGCTGGAATTTCAGAGACAATGATCTATTTTCAATGCGCCTGGAGTGCTTTATTACAAATGTTTAAAGTATTCCAGGCGCATTGAAAATAGATCACTGTCTCTGAAATTCCAGTATTATAAAATACAGTTATTTTATAAACTCTAACGTAAATAATGCTGGAATTTCAGAGACAATGATCTATTTTCAATGCGCCTGGAGTGCTTTATTACAAATGTTTAAAGTATTCCAGGCGCATTGAAAATAGATCACTGTCTCTGAAATTCCAGTATTATAAAATACAGTTATTTTATAAACTCTAACGTAAATAATGCTGGAATTTCAGAGACAATGATCTATTTTCAATGCGCCTGGAGTGCTTCATTACAAATGTTAAAAGTACTCCAGGCGCATTGAAAATAGATCACTGTCTCTGAAATTCCAGTATTATAAAATACAGTTATTTTATAAACTCTAACGTAAATAATGCTGGAATTTCAGAGACAATGATCTATTTTCAATGCGCCTGGAGTGCTTTATTACAAATGTTAAAAGTACTCCAGGCGCATTGAAAATAGATCACTGTCTCTGAAATTCCAGTATTATAAAATACAGTTATTTTATAAACTCTAACGCAAATAATGCTGGAATTTCAGAGACAATGATCTATTTTCAATGCGCCTGGAGTGCTTCCAAATGTTAAAAGTATTCCAGGCGCATTGAAAATAGATCACTGTCTCTGAAATTCCAGTATTATAAAATACAGTTATTTTATAAACTCGCACGTCCATAAAAATCACCATGCCAAATTTCGTAAATGTAGGTAGCTGTGTTTCTAAGCATTCGTGTTTATATATGTGATGAGGCGATTTAGTTCAGTAATATGATCGATTCATTTACACTAGGAGTAAAATGCTCGGGATCTAAATCTGAACTCGTCACACCTTTTGTAAAGGGCAGAGGACCATAAATTTATATTCAACGGATATTGTTGTCTTGTACGGTTGCTTCGGGCTGGGTTCTGATCCCAGTCCCAGATTAGAATCCCGTCTCCGTACTTGACACTAAATAAGAATGTACCTTTGTAGAGTTATTTATGAGTCCCTAAGGGACAGGGGTCGATTTGAAGGGATAAGGTGTTTCCACGTGGGCGTTTTCAAGCAGACCAATTAGATTTTACCAAGATCCCGATTGGACGATAAGAAGGAAGAGGGGAGAGGATGAAATCAATAAAATAAGAAAAATCTAAAAAAGAAAGATGTTCGGGAGCCCGACGAGAAGGTGTTCAGGAGACAAGTGTCCAAGTTCGACGAGTCCAGTCGAGGAGACAAGTCCAACGGGAAGTGTTCCTGTATCAAATATAACGGCCGCACCTCAAACACCCAGAAGGAATCCCCTGAACAGACCAACGGAAGATCCATACATACCCAATCCTGATCAGCCCTCAACCAACAGTCTTCCGGGCACACCATATTAACTCACAAAGGTACTCCCTTTTACATATATTTGAAATTGAGATTAGGTCCTCTCTCTTATATTTACATATTCACTTAAGTGATGAAAAATTATTGTAAGAACTAAATCAGAACCTAATTTGAAGATGTTGATAAAGCAAACTTTATAAAGATAGAATCAGATTGTGTGTACATAGATGAATATATATCATTATAATAAATTTACCTTTTTTTATTTTAAGTTGGTATCAGATGCTTTAAATTTAGCTTTTAGTTTATCTTCATATTTATGTCTGTAGTTTCTCAGAACCTGTGGTTGAATTGTACTAAAATATTTTTACACAACGCAACCAAAATAAATACCACTATACATTTGATTACATGTTAATACCCAAATATAAACGAGGACTAGACGACAATATACACCCGTACTAAACGTTTTACATGTAAAATTAATTTATTAGAATCTACAGTGTACCAAGAGATATTCATAAGCCATAATATTCGTTCTACAGACCAATATACGACATTAAAAACGAATGAAACAGGAATGAATTAAACAAGTACATCAATCAAAATAAAGAGGTCACCGGATGAAGTTTATGACCAGATTTCCTTATTGCTTAAATATGGTAATAATGACAAAACGTCCATGAAACATTTCTCCCATATCACACACAAAACAATATTTAAGTTTTATTCAAGTTGGAGTGGACAATATGGAATAACGGCAGTGGTGAAACTTATCGTTAATAATTTTAAATGCACCCAATTAGAGCTTTTTTCTTTCCCGGTAACTATTTCCTTAAGAGCTCCAATGCTCAATATCATTAGTATCATTGTCATCATTAATCATTCTTTTTCCTCATAGCTTTCTTTATATATACATAGAATTACTGTAGTCTTCTATATCGTTCGTATTTATCTTCTTGATACAGGTCTTTAAATAGATGTAGTTTAATTGTAAGTATTAACACACTGTATGCGGGACACGTACTAGTACGTTTTCTGACGATTGATAATTGAGCGCGGGACACGTACTAGTACGGGTTAGTTTAACAACATGGTTTGTTTGAGGGTACAAAAATAGCGGTATATACAGGAAAACGAAGCCGAATGTTCTTGTCTACTACATAGATTTCTGGAAAAACTGAGACAAATGAAAACTACTTTACTACTTTACTACTTACCACACGCTTATTTTAAGTACCCTATCTGCCATTAATCAACATGGCAGAAATTTTGCGGGCTAGCTTGGAATGCACGACTTTCTGCATATTAATACAACGATTTGGCCGACTGTGCTTCCACGCCTCCATTTGGCGTATTCTCTAAAGCAAAATAACAAATGAAAAAAAGCAAATTAAACAAAATAATTTAATATTTTTTTAAAAAGTGCTGTTTTTATATTTTTACCACATTTGCTTATTTTACATGAACATATGAAACAAATTAAGTAGTCTGTTACCTACTTTAAGCGTGATTGAGTAATTTAATTTTTTTTTTTGAATAATTGAAAATGTTCTACATATTTCCTGAAATTCGAATTAACCAATTTCGACTGTATTTCAGAATAAAGTGCATTAACACATTGTATGCTGGACACGTACTAGTACGTTTTCTGACGATTGATACTTGAGAGCGGGTCACGTACTAGTACGGGTTAGTGTAACCACATGGTTTGTTTGTGGGTACAAAATTAACGATATATACAGGAAAACGAAGCCGAATGTTCTTGTCTACTACATAGATTCTGGAAAAATTGAGACAAATAAAAACTAGTCTATACATTATTAGTTTTATGATTGCTCTTTTCATTTTTTATAATGTGAAAATGTTTATATATAACATAATTATAAAAAAATTACAACTATATACTACTATTTCTATTTGAGTTTTCATATTTATCCACATAAAAAAATATTTTTTTTGTTTACAAAAATCTTATGGCTGTTATTTATATAACGAAGCCAAATGTTCTTGTCTACTACATAGATTCTGGAAAAATTGAGACAAATAAAAACTAGTTTTTACTGCAGTCGATGCGGAACCACAGTGCGGGTAGGTTGATTAAAAAAAATCAATTTAGATTTAAAATTAACTTTTTATTTATCCTTGCGAAAATGATATTATATATATGTATATTTATATATTATATATATATTTGTATCTATACATATATTTGTTTATTTGTCTATTTATATATTTGTTTATATATTTCAATATAAAATACGAAAAGTTGGTTACAAAATTAAATAATTTTCGATAATTGAAATTTAACTGAATAACTATTCATTGTCATTTTATATTCTTTTTTTTATTTTTTATATATACATAATTATTGTAGTCATACGTTCGTATTTTTCTTCTTGATACAGTTTTAAATAGATGTATTTATGTTAGTATTAACAACTGTATACATACTAGTATTTTACATTGATTATAAAATACTAGTACGTTTTCACGATTGATAATTGAACAACGTATAGTATTTTCTATTGATAATTGACAATATAGTACGTTTTCTGACGATTGATAATACACATACTAGTAGTTTTCTGACGATTGATAATTAACAGTACTAGTATTTTATCGATTGATAATACACACGTACTAGTACGTTTATGACGATTGATAATTGAGCCTCACGTATTTATTTTCTGACGATTGATAATTACACACTAATAGTTTTCTGACATTGATAATACTTATATTTTAGTGTAATCACATGGTTTGTTTGTGGGTAAAAAATTAACGATATGTACAGGAAAACGAAATCGAATGTTCTTATCTACTACATAGCTTCTGGAAAAATTGAGACAAATAAAAACTTGTTTTACTAGTTAGTTTTATGATTGCTCTTTTCATTGTCACAATGTAAAAATGTTTATATATAACATAATTCTAAAAAATTACAACTATATACTACCATTTCTATTTGATTTTTCATATTTACGATACTATTATAAATTTATCCAATAAAAATATATTTTTTTGTTTACATAAATCTTATGGTTGTTATTTATATAACGAAGCCAAATGTTCTTGTCTACTACATAGATTCTGGAAAAATTGAGACAAATAAAAACTAGTTTATACATTATTAGTTTTATGATTGCTCTTTTCATTTTTTATAACTTAAAAATGTTTATATATAACATAATTCTAAAAACTTACAACTATATACTACTATTTCTCTTTGATTTTTCATATTTACGATACTATTATAAATTTATCCACTAAAAAATATATATATATTTTTTTTACAAAAATCTTATGGCTGTTATTTATATAACGAAGCCAAATGTTCTTGTCTACTACATAGATTCTGGAAAAATTGAGACAAATAAAAACTAGTTTTTACTGCAGTCGATGCGGAAACACAGTGCGGGTAGGTTGATTAAAAAAATCAATTTAGATTTAAAATTAACTTTTTATTTATCCTTGCGAAAATGATATTATATATATGTATATTTATATATTATATATATATTTGTATCTATACATATATATGTTTAGTTGTCTATTTATATATTTGTTTATATATTTCAATATAAAATACGAAAAGTTGGTTACAAAATGATTTTCGATAAATGAAATTTAACTGAATAACTATAATAGACAAATTAAAAACTAGTTTTTACATTATTAGTTTTATGATTGCTCTTTTCATTTTTTATAATGTAAAAATGTTTATATATAACATAATTCTAAAAATTTACAACTATATACTACTATTTCTATTTGATTTTTCATATTTACGATACTATTATAAATTTATCCACTAAAAAATATATATTTTTTTTTACAAAAATCTTATGGCTGTTATTTATATAACGAAGCCAAATGTTCTTGTCTACTACATAGATTCTGGAAAAATTGAGACAAATAAAAACTAGTTTTTACTGCAGTCGATGCGGAACCACAGTGCGGGTAGGTTGATTAAAAAATCAATTTAGATTTAAAATTAACTTTTTATTTATCCTTGCGAAAATGATATTATATTGCCGCATAAAGAAGCTTAACCAACTAGCTCTGTGGCCGAATGGTCAAAGCACGCGATCCAGACCCGGAGATTGTGGGTTCAATGCTTGACATGGCAGTTTATCCAAAGTACGAATTTTTAAGTTAAAAATGTTATTTATTGTTTCCTTATGTTCTTGAATATTCTAGATCTTTCTTTAATATGTAAATTAGTTATTTCTCGAATATTCTGTACGGGTATAAAAGCTGATACCCACTAGTTGTATTCAACTTCCCAATCTTGTAAAGTTGCTACTTAGCTTTAATAAATTCTTCTGTTAAGTTAAACGGTGTGTTCATTCGAATCTTCGTAACAATATATATATATATATATATATATATATATATATATATATTTGTTTATTTGTCTATTTATATATTTGTTTATATATTTCAATATAAAATATGAAAAGTTGGTTATAAAATGAAATAATTTTCGATATATTTAAATTTAACTGAATAACTATAATAGACAAATAAAAACTAGTTTTTACGTTTTTAGTTTTATGATTGATCTTCTCATTTTTTTATAATGTAAAAATATTTATATATAACATAATTCGAAAAAATTAAAACTATATATTACTAATTCTATTTGATTTTTCATATTCACGAAACTATTATAAATTTATCCACTAAAAATATATTTTTTGTTTACAAAAATCTTATGGTTGTTATTTATATATTTCTATTTATATATATATTTGTTTATATATTTTAATATAAAATACGAAAAGTTGGTTACAAAATGAAATAATTTTCGATCTATTGAGATTTAACTGAATAACTAAATTGACGCGCAAAACGCCCGCTCCCGGTACAATTTCGCTGCGAAATGTACCCGCACACAATGTGTTAATTAAGTTAACACTATACTACATATATGAAAATTGTTTGGACCAAACTACGTTAAAAATTACTCAAAATTTAAAAATCAAAACTGCTGTTATGTTATTATTTATTTTCTTATTTTTAATCATTTTTTTTTACCAAAAATTGCGCAAAACATTTTAAATGGCTCCTTTATTTAAAATCATGGCCCAGAAAGTAAGCAAGTCCCATTATATCTCCTTACAGATACATACAGCTAATGATATAACATACAAAATTTTCAAACAGATTCTCTAAAGAAACAAAGTACTTTGAATTTGAATGTAGACCAGATGCAGTATTCTAACAACGATTACAACTAATTGCAACTCTCTTATAAGGTGATCTCTGCCAGAAATAAATACCGAATTGTAAAATCAATATTTCTAAAACAGACTATTTTATATGATCCTAATACAGACGTATATACTCCGGTTTCAGCAAAAGAAAAAAAAATAGCTTGCCTTTCCCGCAGTAAAACGTAACACGGTGTTTTTCAGCTCGTTTACGGGAGCAGCCGAGTGACGACTCAACTTGTCGATAAGCCTATTAGGAAGCAGACGCCCTTTCACTGTTGCCTCATTCCTTTCGCTGACCGTGAGACTGGAACGCACTACACGGGCTTGAAATTGGACTCCAGCGAATAAAAAAGGAATAAGATCATTTATGGAAACCTCGAAAGAAGAACGATTAGCAGAGACTTCTTTTTATTTCTTTTTAGAACAGCACTATCGATATAACAAGCTATCTATCAGATTAAAGTGATAAGAGAGATAAATCGATACGTTTGAGTAAAAGTAGTTAGTGAAATACAGCCTAAAATGGTCGGGCAATTTAATCAAATCGAATTTCAACCTAAACGATGTCGAAGGATATTTAAGTAAAAGTCATTTAAAACGAGATCGACAGATTTACAATTATATATTTGTTTATATATTTCGATATAAAATATGAAAAGTTGGTTAAAAATGGAATAATTTTCGATCTATTGAGATTTAACTGAATAACTAAATTGACGCGCATAACGCCCGCTCTCAGTACAATTTCGCAGCGAAATGGACCCGCAGGCAATGTGTTAAGAAAAAACAATGGGAAAAAGACGGGACCAAAATTTTCGTTCCTTATATACGGGAGTTTGTTATATGTCATTTTTGCTCTAATAAAATTCGACTGTATTTGGAACAGTGAGATCATGGTATTGTAGAGTTAAAATGGAAATATAAAGCATGTTTAGGTTTTTTTATGCCAGAGTAAAACAGAATGTGAGTATGCAAGTTTAATTCACCGCATTGTATAGTTGCAAAAGGCACAAAAAGAGTCAATATAAATTGGTCCGGTTAAATTCAACAGAACTTCCTATTAATTAATTGAGGTAAACAGAACTTCCTATAAATACAGATTGTAAGGTGAGTATGAAAGTTTAATTCACCGCGTTTCATAGTTTCAAAACACACAAAAAAGTCAATATCAATTTCTCAGTAAGTTTTAATAGGTGGTTTTACTGATTTCATTGAATAGCATTTCCTATGAGTACAGAATATGAGGTGAACAGGGAAGTTTAAACCTTTGTATTACCATGGTCCATATCTGCAAAGTGCAAAAAAAATGTAATATCATTCCCTCCATGAGTTTCTATAGTTGGTTTAATTCAACAGAACTCCCTATAAATACAGAGTGAGGTGAGTATGACAATTGAATTTAACGCTTTGTAAAGTTGCAATTAAAAAAAAGACAATATCATTATCTCAGTAAGTTTTAAAAGGCGATTTTATAGATTTCATTGAATAGCATTTCCTATAAGTGTAGAATATAAGGTGAATAAGAAATTTTAATCCTTTGTATTACCATGGTCCATATCTGCAAAGTGCAAAAAAATTTTAAAATCATTCCCTCCGTGAGTTTCTATAACTTGATTTAATTCAAAAGAAAGTGTAATCCGTTGTATGTTTGCTTTGGTTTGGAGCGCTACAGTCTACTGTTTTGCACACGAGGGCTAATGAGACCGGGACTTACTGCTTAAAGACGATTCCGAACGGCTACGAACATCCATGCCATAGTGGGATTCGAACCCACGAACTCCGGTACCGACGATCAGCACCCTAACCAATCGGCCAGCGTTCGGCTAATCCGTTGTATGACCTTGTTGCATAGCTGCAAAATACACAAAAAGTCAATATCAATTCCTTGCGTTTTCGAGTTTTCGCGTTCCTAGAGTTTTAAAGGATTTTATTAATTTTTGTTATCCTACAACACTATAATGGATATGACTTGTAAAAACAAGAATCAATGTATTTTAAACTAGTATGTAAGCAGAATTTTCTAAAAACAAGTTTCCGTTAAATATTCTATTAATTTAAAAAATACATTTAGCATACATAAGGCTGTGTATTACCTTAATTATCTGCAATATAACACACAGACAAATCATTCGTGAACGAAGAATCATCGATGCCCATACTTCATGATTCATTTCCCTGCCATAAAACTCTCCAGAAGGAGTAAATACCTTTACAGGCGTCACAGAGCAACGCCAGAAAAATGACTGATTAGTATAGAAAATGTTATTTTATTATTTAACTAGGGAACTAAGAAACCTAGCGTTAAACAGGATATTTAATTTATTCTTCCAGTATTAATTAACGAGATAGAAAGAAATGGCTGCATATATCCCACTATAATAAAATAGTCAATTTATTTACTGAAAACATGTTCTTGTATATTAGCATTAGAACTTTTATTAAAAATAAATAGATTAATTTTTTTATAAAATAGATTAACATGATAAAAATTAATATAAGAATCGATTAACGGGTAGAAATTTTATTAAAAATAAATTGATTAATTTATCTACATTCGATAATAAAAACAATTTAACATGAAAATAATTAATCTAACAACATATTAACGGTACAACTTTTATTAAAAATAAATCGATTAATATTTCTGTGTTTGGTAATAAAAATAGTTTACATGATAAAAGTTAATTTGAAAATATATTAATGCTAGAACTTTTATTAAGAATAAATTGATTAATTGTTCTATAAAAATAGTTTAACAGGATAAAAATTAATCTAAGAATATTTCAACGATAAACTTTTATTAAAAATAAATCAATTAATTTTTATATGTTCGGTAATAAAAATAGTTTACATGATAAAAGTTAATCTAAGAATATATTAACGATAGAATTTTTATAGAATAACTTGATTAATTTTTCTATAAAAAAAGCTTAACATGATAAAAATTAATCTAAGAATATTTCAACGATAAACTTTTATCAAAAATAAATCGATTAATTTTTGTATGTTCGGTAATAAAAACAGTTTATATGAGAAAAATTAATCTAATATATTAACGATAGAACTTTTACTAAAAATAAATCGATTAATTTTTCTATGTTCGATAATAAAAAAGTTTAACCTGATAAAAATTAACCTAAGAATAATTTAAATTCAATTTAAATTATATAGTTAAAAATTTGAGAACATGAAATATTTAAATGATTCTCAATATGTATTCTGTAATATGTATTTAATCTCAGAATATCTTAATTTGGAGGAAAAAGTATTTAAAAGTGATAAAAAAATATTTTAGGGAATAACGTCATACTAATAAAAATGTTCAAATAATATCAAGCTAATTATTTGGCCGATCGCTGACAGATGAGAGTTATTCAACTCTATTCAGCAACACTATTGATTTGAAAAACGAATTAACGAATGGGAAGGAGAAATGATAAATCTGGTGACGCATTATATAATCAAAATAAAAAGATGTGT
>CM063509.1:72344125-72346625 GCA_032207245.1 Pardosa pseudoannulata | reverse complement strand
ATCGGCTTTAAGCTGTAGGTCCCAGCCTCATTAGCCCTTGTGTTGCAAAAAGTAAACCGTAGCACTGCAAACCAAACCGTGTAAATATTCATTTATTTATGTTCTATTTTATTTCGTGTTCCAGAAGATTCTGGTCCTTTCTTTAGTTTGCCAGAAAATTATTTTGGAATATTCGCCATTTCTCTGCGTTGTGCAATGGAACTTTCATCATTTTTAAACGGATTTCTGAAACTTTCCCTGCTGCTATAAAAGCCAAAGATCTCCCAGTCACAGGGAGTTTTGAGTTCAGAGTTCGGCAGAGCTTACTCTTTGTACTCTTTGATTAGACTCTTTGAGTACAATCAAAGTACTCTTTGAGTTGAGTTAATAAATTATATTAGATCTACTTCCCTTGTGTGTTATTTTGTTCCACATTAAGCTTCTACGTGACAATATGTATGTATGTATATGTATGTAATATGGGCGAGACTCATTCAAAATCACAACACAGTTAATTTAAGTAACAGTTTATTAAGTTTATCTAAGTAATGGTAAGAAACATGAAATCCGTAGAACAGGCAAACACCTTTACAACTTCGGGCACACAGACAATGCGATCCCGCACATACACTTTTGAAGTAGGGATTTCTCAGGTAAAAAGACTACGGATAATCCCTAAGCACAATTGATCACGTGATAAAAAATACCCATGTTTAAAGAGAACGAGCTAACTATTGGCTAAAGTAGTACAGACAGAGGCTGAATTAAGTCTATAGCGTGTCTGGAGGGAAAAATCAGAATTACCGCGAAAACCTCGAACTCACTTTATGAACAAAAGTTATTAAATTAATATTAAAATACTTAAATAAGGGATTTTAATATTACATGTATGTATGTGTAAATACATTTATTATATATTAACTACTTTTTTACTGATATATTACTTCTAATTGTGATTTAGATATATATTCTTATTTGTACTAAAAATAAATTACTATCATAAATAAAAAAAATGTAATTCTATCAGAATTTAGAAGATTTTATTCTTTTTTTAATTGGTACGCTATGAAAATTGATAAAATTTACAAGAACGTACGATGCAAACGATGAGAAGAGACGGACAGCATTGCCATTGTTATCCTTTATCAAAATCGCATTTGGCAGCTGCACATTCAACTGATTTATATCTGCCTTCTACAAGTAGTTTCATGCGACACTGAAGCAGAAAATATATCAAAACGGGAAACGAAGAAATACGGAATATTATTAATAAACGGGAATATTTATTTTATTTTTCAGAATTTTACAAATAAGAAAGATATGAAATCAAAGGAATACTTCTCTGGAATAATTGTAAAAAAGTAAAAGGAATTATACTCTTATATTAAGAAATTCCTTAATATAAGAATTTCAAGGAATTTTACTTTATAAGGATTTATTTCTTTTATTAAGAAATTATTCTGTAAAGGAATAATTCTAATTCTGGTTATAAAAACTACCAGATACTTCAATTGTTTTTCTTTGTGAAGGATATTACAAAGTAACCATATCCTCAATTTAATCACCATTTCTGTAGTTCTACCAAAGTAAAATAGTCAACATTGCTGAGGTGAGAAATACGGGAAATTTATATGCAATGTACATGGAAGGATGATAATTATATGGTTAACTTTAAATTAGAATATATTGAAAAGTTAGTGACAGTGAGAAAATGACGTCATACGACGGGCTATATGCTAGTATTGAATATTTTACAAGTTAATGTTTTCATACAATATGAAGTGAAAACATCTGAATTATCTTAAAGTACATCCTGAAAATATCCATCGGAATAAATCCCAGACTATCCAAAGCTTCTCATACATTTTCTATTCATTAGTCTTCCTCCCCAACTCATTTCACTTCCAATATTTGGCAAAGGGTCGCCACCAACTAGTCTTCCCCCACGTGCCGATAAACCTATATAAAGTCTCCCTGCCTCTTTGATGTCGTTCCAAGGGAAGGGAAAGCAACTCTCGCTAACACCACATATGTCTTTCGGGGGGCGTTGCAGGAAGAAATGTATGCAATAATTGAAAATCGGATTGACGTTGAACAGAAAAGGAAAGAATTAGGGTTGCCAGTACAACGGGGAGTTTGGCTTATCTCCCGCGATTTACTTGGATAGTGGTTACAAATCTTTTTCCAAACATCAAATAGTCCAACGAGATACATTTTGTCGTGGTATAAAACATCCCAAATTTTTTTTATAAATTGTAAATACTTAAAAAATAAAATTGTTTTACATAATATAAATTTATATCAAGTAAAACTGGATACTCAGTTATATTAATATAACCAAATCATATTTATAAATATTAAGTCTATAGTAGAAAACTGAAGTTAACTAATAATTATGCAGTGCAATGGGATAATTTTTATATAATGTTGTTGAACAACACTATGTAAGTTATTTTTTGTTGATTTGAAATTTTTTTGTAAATTTTAGTATTGTACGTATTTTAATATAATACAATTATAT
>CM063509.1:72331625-72336625 GCA_032207245.1 Pardosa pseudoannulata | reverse complement strand
CTTTTACGATTTTCATTATGCTACCAATTGGGAACATTGGCCATGTCTGACTATACACTGGATCTACAAATTGAGTAGAATGATGTATATAATAAATATTAAATAATAAGAAAAACAATTCGAATGAATTTAAAATGGAAGGACAGCCATAATATGGAACCATTGATTCATCAAGAAATGCTCTCCGGAAAGAGGAAATAATTTCGTCGCAGTATAGCGGCAACAGTCCATTGTTCCCAATTGGGAACATCAATAATTAATAAATTATTCCAGGTACATTTCTGATTATTAATGTCGATTTTCATATTTTTTAATAAATTAAAGTTGTTTTAAGTATATCAATCAGATTTTAGAAGCATTAGATTTTTTTTTTTTAACATTTATGTGAATTTTTAATTTGTGCTCTATAGAAAATGATGAAAAGGGTCATTTTTATGATTTTTTATACATTTTTCTATTAATCATAGAAATATAGCTTCCATTTTAAAAAATCAAGTAGACCTTTTACTACATTTGCTAATATTTTTGTATCAATATTGATGAAATTTAATTTTAAATAATTTTATTAATATTATGTTCCCTATTGGGAACAATGGACAGTAAAAGGTTTCGGATCAGTAGACTGTAGCGCTCGAAACCAAACCATATAGAGCAACACTTATATTTTAATGAAAATAATGAAGTGTTATGCTACCATCTGTTGAAAATGTAAAATGTCAAAGACATAGAGAGTTATGAAAATCATTCATATACCTTATAAACCTTAAAGTAAAAACAAGAAATAATATATTTAACAGGTGGTTTCGCTTTAAAACCATGGCCCTTTAAATGGTTAAAGGTACAGTAGACAAGACGAAGGGGCTTAGTCCGGACGTTGCGAGTCTGGTTCGAATGTTCGTTGTGATATCACTTTGACGTCAGCTTGATCATTTGCTTGCATAATGTCCGCCATCTGACGTCAAAATGACTTCACTACGAAGGTTCGAAAAGGAACCGCAACATCCAGAGTAAAGGGCGTAATGTGATGAGGCGATTTAGATCAGTAATATAATGGATTAATTAATTCGAGAAGTAAAATGCTTGGGATCTAAATCTGACCTCATCACATCTTTTGTAAAGTGGAGAGAACAATAAAAATTATTTCAACGTTTTTTTCGTCTCTTGCAAAAATACTCGGGGAGGGTTCTGATCCCAGTCCCAGATTAGAATCACGTCTCCGTACATGACACTAAATAAGAATGTACCTTTGTGGAGTTATTTATGAGTCCCCAATTTGAAGGGATAAGGTATTTTCACGTTGGCGGTTTCAAGGCTGGGTTAAGGAGACCAATTAGATTTTTACAACTATCCTGATTGAACGAAAAGAAGGAAGAGGGGGCAAACATGAAATTAATATAAAATAAGTCTAGAAAGAGAGGGGGTGTTCGAAAGTGGAGTCGAATCAAGGAGAGCAGGGAGGTCAGAAGTGAGAGAGGACAGGAGACGACTGTGTCAGTGAGACTTCGGGAGTCCAAGGAGAATAGCCTTGAGTTCGACAGAGACTCCGGAAACGTTTGGAGCATCTCGCGGCTACCAGCAGTGTTCCTGTGCCAAATATTACGGCCGCACCTCAAATACTCAGAAAGAAGCCCCTGACCAGACAGACGGAAGATTGAAATTTTCTACGACACATACCCAGTCCTGATTAGCTCTCAACCAGCAGTGTTCCTGGCACACCATACTTACCCACAAACGTACCCCTTTTTACATATATTTGAAATTGAGATAGGGTGCTCTCTCTCCCTCTCATATATATATATATATATATATATATATATATATATATATATATATATATATATATATATATATATACACCTAATTGATGGAAAATTATTGTCTAACTAAATTAGTGTGGTACCTAATTTGAAAGTGTTGATAAAGTAAATTTTATGAAGATAGAATCTGATTGTGTGTATATAGATGTATATATATATCATTATAATAAATTTACTTTTTATTTTAAGCTTATTTCAGTTACTTTCAATTTAGCTTTTTAGTTTATTTTCTTATTTTTGAGTCTGCAGCCTTTTAGAACCCGTGGTTGAATTTAGTACTTAAATATTTTACACAACGCAACCAAATAATACTTAGTCTTCGTAACTAACCAAAATAAATACCACTATACATTTGATCACAGGTTAATACCTAAATATAAACGAAAGCTACACGACACCTAATTCTGTACGAAATAATAGTTAATATGCATTAAATGTTTAAATTATAATAATTAAGGAGGGCACATATAGAACTAGTATAATTATAAAAGTAAACACAGGATATCCCCTATATAATAATAGCCTAAGTTGTCTGTCCGCGAATTTATGAAGCGGTTGTACCTGGAATGGATACAGGCATCCATATGGGATTTTTTATGAGTTAGGGTTAGCGAAATTCAAAGCGAGTTCGAAATCCACCCCATCCCCCTTTTCGAGCGTTTAATGCTATTATTTCAAGCCTTATCCTTCCTCTTATTCTATACGAAATTCATTCTTGATAGGATGGCAAAGGCGGAGAGTAATATTTAAATTTCTGGACTGTTTCTACTTAAATCTTCATATACTCTAATTAGTTTACTTACAAAGTGCAGGCGTTGTACGTTTGGTAGAATGTCCGCCCACTTGATCGTCGTATTTCTCGGGTTGACGGTTCTATCCCCGACGCAGCCAATTTTTTTTTAATGTCTGATAAATTTAATATTTTCTGCTTTTTCTTTTAAATTCTTATTCCGAAAGTTGTTTTATTATTTTTAAAATAAATTTTTACTATTTTTTCACCTTTTTATAATTTTTATTATTTTTATTTTATTAAATTCACGTATTGCTTTACGGATGTCCCTAGCCACATAAACATTTCATATTGTGTATCCTTAAACTTTCTTCTCATAATGTAATAATATATTGAGTTATCGGCCCGTCTGTCCTCGAAGTTATGAAGCGGTTGGACCTGGAATGGATAGAGCATCCATATTGGATTTTTGATGAGTTAGGGTTTGCAAAATTCAAAGCGAGTAAAGTTTATCTTTTCCTAAACTATAGATCCGATTCTGAAGTAAATTGCTATGAATAAGCTTCGTATCACATCGAAAAATACTGTTCTTTTTAAAACGTTCGAAATCCACCCCGTCCCATTTTCGAGCTTTTAATGCCATTATATCAAGCCCCATTTTAAGAGCAAGCGATTAAATTTATCAATTTATCACATAATAAATAGGTAAAAATAACAATTTTTTCTAGCATTATGACTTCATTCCTTTAACCATCTCATTTAATCATTTCTTATTTTAAATTATTTAAATATTTTCTGCATTATTTTCATACGTTTTATCACTAAACTTAGATATTACATAAATAATTTTCTTTTTTATTTGACTTAAATAATAGATTAAGTACATATGTGATAATTTTAATCGATTATTTTTATTGAAAGGTAATTCTCAGCCAAAAAAACAAACCATTTTTTTTACCTGCCTCATAGGGTTCTTTACAATTCTGGAAAATTAAAAATTTTACCGATCCGTCATATGACGGGCTATATGCTAGCATATAAATAAATCTTTAACTAGAAGCTTAAATTTTTATACTGCTTTTAAAAAAACTTTTGCTAAAGCTTTCGCATCATTATTTCAACATCATTCATGGAATATATCATTATTTTAAAGTTTGTACTTAGTAAATATTTAACTGTAGTCACGGAAGCGATAAACACGTGTAAACATTAAAGTGTGTCTTTTTGCATAAAATATTTTTTCTTAAAAAAAAAAAAAAAAAAAAAAAAAAAAAAAGTATAAAGTATATCTACTTCAAGTTTATAGAAAGAATTTATAGTTCAAAGACAAATCCCTCCGGTTCGGCTAAAAGCGTTGCCATTCCGCGTTTGCCCTTTTCTTAATCTCGCGGCACATCACGTAGTGGCAACGAAAGTTCGGTAACGAGATTAAGTATAAAGGAGAAACGTGGTGCGGGTCCATAAAGGCCAGTTAAAAAGGCGCCACCGAAATCAATTTAAGGGAATCTCCGGCGAATGGAAGCTTTTAGAAAACGAACGTCGCTTGCTTTGCAAAACGCGAGCGAAATGGAGTGACAGCGTTGCAGACGAAAATTCCACTCAGAACTGCGTAATTGACAATATGTCGTTAATGCGTGCTAATAATAACTTAGGAACTGCCAAGAACATGTTTTAAAGTTCATAAGATAAAGACAGCGAATTGAGCAAATTCGAGCTGGTAAAGAGCAGAAAGACGGGCTCTCTTTTAGAAGTAAATGTATCATAAATGACACATAAATGATGGGTTTTAGGACTTGAAATATATAAATGCAATATATCCCCTATATAATAATAGCTTAAGTTACCTGTACGTCAATCCTCGAATTTATGAAGCGATTGGACCTAGAATGGATAGAAGCATCCGTATTGGATTCTTGATGAGTTAGGCTTAGCAAAGCTCAAAGCGAGTAAAGTTTATCTTCTCCTAAACTATAGATCCGATTCTAAAATAAATTGGTATAAATAGGCTTCATATCACAACGAAATATACTGTCGTCTTTAAAACATTCGAAATCCACGCCTTCCCTCGTTTGCGACCATTTAAGGCCATTATTTTGAGCACTATTTTTTCCGGTAAAGAGCAGGCGATTACATTTATCAATTTATCACATAATAAATAGGTAAAAATAACATTTTTTTCTAGCATTATGACGTCATTCCTTTAACCATATCATTTAATCGTTTCTTTTTTTAAAATTTATTTAAATAGTCTGCCTTAAAATGGATAGGTAGGGCATCCATATTGGATTCTTGATGATTATGATTAGCAAAATTCAAAGCAAGTTTTCAAAACGTTCGAAATCCAATACTCCCCGCTCCCTTTCCAGCGTTTAATGTCATTGGTTTTTCACGTTGGCGGTCTCAAGGCGGGGTTTAAGCAGACCAATGAGATTCTTACAACTATCCCGACTGGA
>CM063509.1:72289125-72311625 GCA_032207245.1 Pardosa pseudoannulata | reverse complement strand
ATATATATATATATATATATATATATATATATATATATATATATATATATATATATACACATACATATATACATATACATATACAGCCCACTGTACTATATAAAAAAAACTACTTGAATCCAGAAAATCTTTATCTTTGAGAATAGCATAAACATTATATATACATTATATACATTAAAAAAATACTACAATTGTAAACTACTAAAAAAATAAACTACCTCTTTTAAATATAGAAAAAAATAAAACTAACAGTGTTCATTCTCTTGAACGCTTGGTGGAACATTATGCTCATTGTTGCCAATTGGCAACAACAAAAAATCTGGTAACAGCAAATAATTTACAGTTAATTATCCAAAGAAAGTCATAAATATAGTCTTCATACGTTACCTTTTCATGTAATAGTTTTTACTTGAGCACTGCAGAACAAAATAGCTTATTAAAAAAAAACCCAAAAAAGCACATTCAGCAAACAAATGAACGAATAAATCTACCTATACTCTTAAAAAAAGTAAATTTTCCATCTACATGTTGAAAATTTATTTAATAATACCTACAGTGTGTATTTTACTAGCAGCTTTGGATATTAGAGCTTCAATGTTATTTTAACAGTATTTTAGAAGACCAAATTGGGTATGTTGCCAAAATTCAACACATGGCATTTGAGTGTTAACATTTTTATAGTGACTATGATATTAAATGCAAAGATTTTAGATTTTCACATGTTCTAATTTAAACCCGCTCTAAAATGTGCAGGTTTGTTTTAAATGACTTAGAGATTTGAAAAATGCAAAATATAAAAGAGGGAAACTATTATAAATAAAGAGGGATACTATTATAAATTTATCCACTAAAAATATATTTTTGTTTACAATAATCTTATGGTTGTTATTTATATATTTCTATTTATATATTTGTTTATATATTTCAAAATAAAATACAAAAAGTTGGTTAAAAAATGAAATAATTTTCGATCTATTGACATTTAACTAAATAACTAAATTGACGCTCAAAACGCCCGCTCCTGGTACAATTCCGCTGCGAAATGTACTCGCACACAATATGTTAAACAAAAATTCTTTTTTAATAGATTTTTGTGTCTTATATGCTTTATGCAATAACATTATTTATCATCATTATATAAGTATTGTTAAAAATTGAATATTAAATAAAAACGAATGCCCTTGTTCCCTTAATGGGCGAAGTGAAACATCATTATTCAACTGTAATATAACTACATTGAACTACTCTTGACACTGAAAATTAATTCGAACTTTATTGCATTGTTTCAAAAGACGTGTGAGCTCTATTCACACCTGCAACATTTATATCAGTCAGTAAACCATAAACTTTCGAAACAGAAATAAGAAATATACACACACAGAACTAGTTCACTAAACTCTGTCAAGTGGTTGGCAAACAGCCGACCAGCTGAGGGTGAAAATAATAAAAAAAAGACATCACCTAATACTCACGCACAACATCGCTTGGAATCTTTTCAGTTTTATTTTTATTTTTTGCTCATTTCTTTATTTATTTGTTTCCTAAACAATCCATCATACCTCGTGAGTTCATCGAGAATATCCGGCTGAGGGTAATGATCCACAGGTGGTGATCCGGAGGCTACGATTCCATTATTAGTTTTTTTTTTCTATTTTTAAAGTACTCTCAACCCTTACTGGTGATACTTTGCCTCTGCAATTTGTTACAATGTTTATAAAAGTATATGCACGAATGAAAGGTGAAACTGACTAGAGCCAAGCGCTGCCAAGAATAAGTACTACAGCTAGATGTTCTATTCTTTAAATGAAATAATCTTTGGTAGAGCTTTTTGTAGAGTTTGTTCACATAACATACGCTTATATACGAGGGTCACTCTGAAATGCTTGAGATATAACTAGGTCTTTAAAGTTATACTTACAAAATTTTAGGTGTATTCAGAATAGTCTCATTCAGCATCAATGCACTTTAAACGAATTTTCCACAGATAAAATGCCTCAAGCCATTCAGTTCTTGGAATAGATGAAAAATGCATTTATAGCCACATCCATCTCTTCACCTGAATGAAAACGACGTCCACGTAAGTTCTTTTTCAGATTAACCCTCTAAGCGGTTCGCACGTACAATTCCACCAAACCGATGATGTCTTCAAAGCGGTTGTCACGTACAATTTTCGACTTCCAAAACGTTCCGAAAAAGGATGTAATGTACATTTCTGCCAGTGTTTTCCCCTATGGAGTTTTGAGGTAGGAGGGTCAGGTCGATTGTTTAGGAACTGCACACCTACTCTCTGAGGCACAAAGACGCTGATAGCTTTTCATGGCTTTGTAAATCTCTATTTCGAAGTATTTCGTTTGAGGTAACAGATGTATCTCTAATCGCACCCCTTAAATAGCTTGGATGATTTTCGTAAAAAAGATAGAAATCATTCTCTTAAAGAATATTTTTATTTGTACTTCTAGAACCCATTATTTCTTATGGGATGAGCTTCGAGACTTGACGAGCTTTATGTGTATTAAAAATTAACAATCTATAATGTCTATTTATATATCGATTTATAACCGGAAGTAAAGGGACAATAACGAGAGTGGGTTTCCCGTATTCCAATCTAGTCGACAAAGGGTGAAGTAAAAAGTAAAAAATCACAGAACACTTTGGTCACTGACACAATGAAACTTTAGAGTATTTTTGGAGACTTTTTCCCTCGGTGTGTATCACTCGGAGGGTTAAAGAATAAACAAAAGTCAAACATAGCTAGATCAGCTGAATACGGTGTATGTTCTATCACTTTCATTTGTTTTTGTTTAAGAAACTCAGATTTAATCCGGCTGTATGTGAAGATGCACTGTCAGGGTGTTGCATTTGTCCCCTCACATTCACTTCTTGTAGAATTTGTGGAGACATTTAGTGGTATACCAGTTTGCTGTTACTGTCTTTTGTCCTTCCGACTCGATGGCTTTGACTATAGTCCATGTAAAATCTATTGGCGCTTCAAGGTCACACTTTCTCGTTTCCCCAGTCATCGGTTACTATGGTAGCGACCAACAAGCCTGTGCATTCACCCTTATTTTCAGCACTTCAGTTGAGGATTTGATTCCAATACGTTCAGACGACTTGCTTTATTATTATAAGTCAAAATTTTCAGTTGTGCATAAATGCGTTAACTATTTACATAAAGAAAATTTTAACAATATGTATAAAATGGTTATAATAAATCACAGATGTTTTTGTAAAAATACGAAAATTCCTTTTAATTTAGAATTCTTACTAAAACATTATGAATCTCTACCTTCTAAAGAAATTTTCACTTTCTAAAAATGTGTCAACAGAACCTTAAATCTTTAAATACATAATAAAATTATACAAAATATTGTTATTGCATTAGGACCTCTTTCAATTCTTGTAAAATCATAAAATAATTAATACAGTATAATTTTGGAATAGAAACTTTACTATGGTACACATAACTTCATAATATACTTATTAACATACAACTTAAATTTAAGGGATTCCAGAACTACATTCTCTTAAATAAATTATTAAGAAATACTTTTGATATTTAAATTAAAAGAATCACACAAATATAAAGAAAAATAGTGAGAAAGTATAACTAATTACTCATTAAAATTAGCGAAATATTCAATCATCTTAATGATATTATTTCTGTAAATAATGCAACTGAGTCTGCAAAAAAAAAAAAAAAAAAAAAGAAAAAAAAAAGACTTGCTTTTTCAGTAGAATTTTTTAAGTCTTACGGATTAGAATATAACATACAATTTTTTAATTGTAATTTTATGAAATGAGATTATATCTTAAATTTATGAACTTAGAAACAAGTCTGAAATGACTCACAAAATTTTGTGTAAAGTATTAAGTATTCTTCAAAGTGTAGTCTAAATAAACATATGTTCATCACGCACGGAGACCCCACACGATGCATGACACCCCTTAACACAGTGGGAAAAAAAAGTAAAATCATTCCCCAACTGTCGTTACCATAGTTACAGTTGGTCATCGGGGAAAAATCAGTGACCTTGAAGTGCCTATTGAGTTTACACCTAGGGTTTGGTTTGGTTTGGAGCGCTACGGTCTATTTTTTGCAACACGTGGGCTAATGAGACCGGGATCTACTGCTTAAAGCCGATTCCGAACGGCTACGAACATCCATACCATAGTGGGACTCGAACCCACGAACTCCGGTTCCGAAGGCCAGCATCCTAACCATTCGGCCATCGTTCAGCAATGCAGCCTAGGGAAAAAGAAACATTATGTCAGGAAGTTTTAGATTACAAAGGGAAAACTCCGCCAAACGATCGCCAATTTTTTCCCTAAACTTTAATTCCTACTGATTTCTCTTTGTAAATACGTGAAAGTGAAAAAAAAATGTATATGGTAAAACAAGGCATAACCCAGATAACATGCATACTTGCAATAAGTTTGATTTTTTTTCGGATAATGTCTTGTCATAGCAAATTTTACACTACAAACTTGCAGCAAACCTCCTGGAAATTCCAGAACATAAAACTCCAGAACATAAAGCGGCAACTCCTTTGCAACGGTATTTTGCTGCAAAACTGTGGCAATCTTGTCATGACAACCTTGAAGCAAGCAAAAATTCTGCAGTCTTGTTTCAAAGTTTCAGACTTGTCATGCTGAACTTGCTGCAAGTGTGCAGGCTTGCAAAGCAAGACTTCTGCAAGTTTCTTTCAAACTAAATTTTCTAAAGGGAAAAATTTGTCGGATCTTTCCTGTCATTTTACACGACAGCGTTCCACTTCACTTCACTCCAAAAGAAAGGACACGGCGCTGCTTTCATTGTGTGATCTTTTTTTCTCAGATGTAGTTCGGTACATAAATTTTTGAATGCATACTTTATTTTATTTTTTATTTGCACCCGTAACACCATCCATGTGTCCGGTCGAAAAGCACAGCCCGGTTCTTGACCTTATTAACCCATTGTGTGCGGGTACATTTCGCAGCGGAATTGTACCGGGAGCGGGCGTTTTGACCGTCATTTTAGTGATTCAGTTAAATCTCAATAGATCGAAAATTATTTCACTTTTTAACCAACTTTTCGTATTTTATATTGAAATATATAAACAAATATATAAATAGAAATATATAAATAACAACCATAAGATTATTGTAAACAAAAATATATTTTTTAGTGGATAAATTTATAATAGTATCGTAAATATGAAAAATCAAATAGAAATAGTAGCACATAGTTTTAATTTTTTTCCGTTACTGTGGTTCAGCATCGACTAATGTAAAAACAATTTTTTATTTGTCTACACTTTTCTAGAATCTATGTAGTATCCATGTTGAAAATTTGTTTAATAATACCTTCAGTGTGTATTTTACTGGCAGCTTTCGGTATCAGAGTTTTAATGTTACTCTAATAGTATTTTAGAAGACTAAATTGGGTATGCTGCCAAAATTCAACACATGGCATTTGAGGGTTAACGTTTTTACAGTTCCGTTAAAAACTATGAATTTAAATGCAAAGATTGTAGATTTTTACAGGTTCTAATTTCAACCGGTTCTAAAATATGCAGGTTTGTTTTAAATGTCTTAGAAATGTCTAGAGATTTTAAAAATGCAAAAATTAAAAGAGAGAAATCAAATGACATTTTTGAAGGTTTAAAGGCAATGTGTCCCCTTAACAAATGTGTGGGTACATTTCTCAGCTGACTTGTACCGGGAGCGGGCGTTTTGAGCGTAAATTTCATTATTCAGTTAAATCTTAATAGATCGCAAAATTATTTAATTTTTTAACAAACTTTTCTTATTTTATATTGAAATATATAAACAAATATATAAATAGAAATATATAAATACCAACCATAAGATTATTGTAAACAAAAATATATATTTTTAGTGGATAAATTTATAATAGTATCGAAAATATGAAAAATGAAATAGAAATAGTTGTATATAACTTTAATTTTTTCGAATTATCTCATATATAAACATTTTTACATTCCAGAATCTATGTAGCAGACAAGAACAATCGACATCGTTTTCCTGTATATACCGATATTTTTTTACCCACAAACAAACCATGTTGTTACACTAACCCGTACTAGTACACTCAAGTATCAATCCCGCGCTCAAGTATCCCGCGCTCAAGTATCAGTCGTCAGAAAACGTACTAGTACGTGTCCCGCATACAATGTGTTAAAAATAATTTGGCATATGCATATAATACCACACAAATTGATGGAATAAAAGGATAGTAAAGACTTAATAATTAATCATAAAACTTAAATAACTTTATTTGTAATGTCTAATTTGTAAAAAATAAAATAAAAATTTATTTAAATCGAAAAACTTGATTTAATTAAATTGGATTGATATGATTGTGTAAATAAAAATTTTTATCAACCCTGGTACTTAATACCTGGTACTTCTTTGAAGTATAAATAAAAATAGTTAAGTTATAAGTATTAACACTAGAATAAGTTATATGTATTAACCTTTTCAGAGGGGCTGGGACAGTATGTGTCCCGAAAATGAATTATTTCTTCAGACAGCCCCTTTCAAAAGGTTAACATAAGTTTTTACCAACTATGGTAATTACTAATATCTTTGAAGTATAAATGATCATAATCAAGTTATAAGTATTAACACTAGAATGTCAAGTGAAGTAATAAGTAGTCAAGTTAAGTGTCATTCAAGTATTATCACTATAATACAAGAATGAAGTTTAAATAAGCATACTTGTGAACTAGTTCTGTGTGTGTATATTTCTTATTTTTGTTTCGAAAGTTTATGGTTTACTGACTGATATAAATGTTGCAGGTGTGAATAGAGCTCTCACGTCTTTGGAAACAATGCAGTAAGTTCGAATTAGTTTTCAGTGTCAAGAGTTCATATTAGCACACTGTGTGCGGGTACATTTAGAAGCAGTATTGTACCGGGAGCGGGCGTTTCGTGCGTCAATTTAATTATTCAGTTAAATCTCAACAGATCGAAAATTATTTCACTTTTTTAATCCAACTTTTCGTATTTTATATTGAAATATATAAACAAATATATAAATGGAAATATATAAATAACAACCATAAGATTTTTGTAAACCCAAAAATACATTCTTAGGGGATGAATTTATAATAGTATCGTAAATATGAAAATTTAAATAGAAATAGTAGTATAAATTTTTAATTTTTTCGAATTATGTTATATATAAACATTTTTACATTATAAAAAATGAAAAGAGCGATCATAAAACTAATAAGGTAAAAAGTAGTTTTTATTTGTCTAAATTTTCCAAGAATCTATGTAGTAGACGAGAACATTCGGCTTTGTTTTCCTGTATATACCGTTATTTTTGTACTGACAAACAAACCATGATGTTACACTAATCTGTACTAGTACGTGACCCGCGCTCAAGTATCAATCGTCAAAAAAAGTACTACTATCTATCCCGCATATAATGTGTTAATTCACTTTATTCTGAAATACAGTCGAAACTGGTTAATTCGAATTTCAAGAAATATGCAGAACATTTTCCACTATTCAAAAAAAAAAAATTAAATTACTCAATCAGGCTTAAAGTAGGTAACAGACTACTTAATTTGTTTCATATGTTCATATAAAATAAGCAAATATGGTAAAAATATAAGAACAGCACTTAAAAAAAAATATTAAATTATTTTGTTTAATCTGCTCTTTTTCATTTGTTATTTTGCTTTAGAGAATACGCCAAATGGAGGCGTGGAAACACAGTCGGCCTAATCGTTGTATTGATAGGCATAGAGTCGTGCATTCCAGGCTATAGCCCGCAAAATTTCTGCCATGTTCATTAATGGCAGATAGGGTACTTAAAATAAGCGTGTGGTAGTTGTGTTCTCCTATTTTAGAAACGATACCTTTGGACTTGTCAGATCAAGCCTGGGGGTCTTCTGCTCGGCACCTGATTCTATATTACGAAGAAGCAGTGGGAGCAATATTCTTGTTTATAAAATTCCTCTGTAAAAACTATCTACAACCTTATTACGTGCTAATAGATGGTCATTGAAAGCAAACCGTGTAGAGTCGTACAAACTACACTGTCTTCAAGTGTTTGTAACAAATATCTACAACTTTATTACGTGCCAATAGATGGCTGCTTATTGGAAACAGAACCTGTAGAGTCGTACAAACTACACTGTCTTCGACTGTTTGTAAGAAATAGCTACAACCTCATGTGCCAGTATATGGCTTCTCATTAAAAGCAAATCGTGTACAGTCGTACCAACTCCACTGTCTTAGTGTTTGTAACAAATATCTATATCCTTATTACGTGTCTGTAGATGGCTACTCATTGAAAGCAAAACCTGTAGTGTCGTACAACTACACTCTCTTCGATTGTTTGTAACAAATATCTAAATCCTTATTACGTGCCAGTAGATGGCTGCTCATTGGAAGCAGAACCTGTAGAGTCGTACAAACTACACTGTCTTCGACTGTTTGTAAGAAATATCTACAACCCCATGTGTCAGTATATGGCTTCTCGTTAAAATCAAATCGTGTAGAGTCGTACAAAATTCACTGTCTTCGAGTGTATGTAACAAATATCTAAAACATTATTACGTGTCAGGAGATGGTTGCTCATAGGAAGCATAACCTGTAGAGTCGTACAAACTGTATTGTCGAGTTTTTCTTAAAATTATCTACAGCCTTGTTATGTACCAGTAGATAGCTGCTCTTTGGGAGAAAAAACCCGTAGAGTCGTATAATCTACACTGTCTTCCAGAGTTTGTAACAAATATCTACAATCTAATGATGTATCAATAGATGGCTGCTCATTGGAAGCAAAGCCTGTAGAGTTGTCCAAAATACACTGTCTTCGAGTGTTTGCAACAAATATCTACAATATTATTACGTGCTAATAGATGGATGCTCACAGTAAGCGGAACCTGTACATCCGTACAAACTATATTATCGAAATTTTGTAAAAACTATCTACAACCTTATTACGTGCCTGTAGATGGCTGTTCATTTGAAGCAGAATCTGTAGAGTAGTACAAACTATATTGTCAAGTTTTTGTTAAAATTATCTACAACCTTATTATGTGCCAGTAGATGACTACTTATTGGAAGTAAAAACTGTGTAAAGTCGTAAAAACTTCACTGCCTTGTAGTGTTTGTAGCAAATATCTTCAACCTTATTACGGGTCAATAGATGGCTGCTCATTGGAAGCAGAACCTGTAGACTTGCAAAAAAACTACATGGTCTTCGAGTGTTTGTAACAAATATCTACAACCTTATTACGCGATAATACGTGACTGATCATTGGAAACAGAACCTGTAGAGTCATATAAACTATATTGTAAAGTATTTGTTAAAATTATCTACAACTATATTGTGTGCTAGTAGATAGCTGCTCAATGAAAGCAAAACCTGTAGAGGTGCACAAACTTCACTGTCTTCGAGTGTATGTAACAAATATCTACAACCTTATTACGTGATAATAAGTGGCTGATCATTGGAAGCAGAACCTGTAGAGTCATACAATCTATATTATCAATTGTTTTGTTAAAATTATCTACAACCTTATTATGTGTCAGTAGATGACTGCCCATTGAAAGCAAACCATGTAAAGTCGTAAAAACTTTACTGTCTTTGAGTGTTTGTAATAAATATCTACAACATAATGATGTACCAATAGATGGCTGCTCACTAGAAGCATACAAACTATATTGTGGAGTTTCTGTTAAAATTATCTACAACCTTATTACGTGACAGTAGATGGCTGTTCATTTGAAGCAAAACTTGTATAGTTGTACAAACTATATTATCTCCGAGTGTTTGTAAAAACTATAAACTATCTATAGCCTTTATTACAGGGCAATAGATGGATGCCCATTGCAAGCAAAACCGTTGTTAATTAGCATTAGGTCTGATGGCACAGTAGCGGTATAGCCGTATAATAGTAGTATAATAAGAATACTATATTAATTTCCATATTTTAACACACTTTTCTAGGATACCACAAAAGGCATCGTTTCAAAACCACTCAGTTAAGGCGTTCAATAATGTTTCAAAAAGGGAATAAAGAAAAAACTTCCCCCCTCTGCTTTCTCTTTTATCCCCGTATGACACCATCTCGCTTTTGGGGACCCTCCCCTTCCAACAGAAGCCATTAAGCGCCTTTAATTAATCGCATGTCGCAGTTGAGTAGCCACGGCGGTAAATTACGCCAAAGGGAAAAGGCAAGAGGGGAAAAGGGAAAAAAATGGTACTGCCTACTGTAAACCATAAATCGACGAAGAAAAAGGGGAAACAAGTCTCAAACAGACAGGGAATATTAAACCTGTGTTTTCTAAACATTCAACAAGCAACAGTATTGTTTCATGAAGTACTAATAACTAGCATGTAGCCCGTTATATGACGGGATCAGTAACATTTTTAATTTTCTAGAATTGTAAAGTACCGTATAAGGTAGATAAAAAAATGGTTTGTTTTTTGGCTGAGAATTATCTGGTACAGGCTCATTAATTTGTTTATCTTCATACTCATCTAAAGTCTCCCGGTAATGGGAATGCAGTTAACACTAGATTGCCCGAGATTTCTTGTATACCTATATTGCCCAAAAACAGTCAAAATGACTGTATTGTAAAAAAATAACAAATATGTAAAGAAATTTGTTTAAAATTAATTTTTAATATTATATAATAAAGGAGGGCGGAAGTAACTACAATTATTCATAAACCCATTTATATGTTATAGAAAAAGTCACCAAATTCTAAGAAATTGTGTCATTATATTTCATAATTGTTTTTCTAATTGAAATTAAAAAACAGTCAAAATGACTGCCTTGGGCAATCTAGTGTTAAGAATCCCGTTCAATTCATTTAGTCAAACCGTGTAATTATTTAAAAAAAAAAAACACACGAACGAACAAACTTCTTAATTTTCAAAGATATATAACTTAAACGCTGCATATTTAATTAGCCTGTGAAATTAACCCGATCTTTACTGACCGCATGTTAGTTGCCAACTTTAACACTAAACATACCAACACTTAATACACACCTATTTCTAATATAGCCGGTCAAATGAGCGGACTTTTATTTTTTCTGATTATAAATGTATGAAATATGAAAACTGGAAGGAAATAGACAAATCAACTTTATTATAATTAAACAAAATTGTATATTGTCAATTTTTATGTATTGCAAAGACAAAGAATAAGAATTTTTAATTCATTTCCCATCGCATTTTTTATATAAACCTTATGGGTCATTTGACCCGTTGTATGGTATGTTTAGTGTTAATTTATCCCGTAATACTACGTGATAGGATAGACAACAGAGGTTTTAATATTGATAGTGATTATTTGGCGGCATATATGAATGATGTCTGAAATTGAGCGAATCGATTGCAAACCGTGTGGTTATGTGTAAAAAACAAACACACAAACGAACAAACTTCTTAATTTTCAAAGTTATATAACTTAAACGTTAGATATTTATTAATCCGTGAAATAGACTTCTACACTTTTATGAAAAGAATTTGTTGTTAATACCGGTGATAAAATTTTCTTTGCAATAAAAAATAATCGATGATTCAATTTAAAAATTATCGCATATGTATCTAATCTATTATTTAAGCCAAATATAAAAGAAAATTATTTACATAATATCTAAGTTTAGTGATAAAACCTATGAAAATAATGCAGACGATATTTAAATAATTTAATAAATGATTAAATGAGGTGATTCAAGGAAAGACGTCATAATGCTAGAAAAAAAATGTTATTTTTACTTATTTATTATTGATGCAGGTAAAAAAATGGTTTGTTTTTTGGCTGAGAATTATCTGGTACACGCTCAATAATTTGTTTATCTTCCTACTCCTCTAAAGTCTCCCGACAATGGGAATGCAGTTTAGAATCCCGTTCAATTCATTTAGTCAAACGGTGTAATTATTTTTAAAAAAGAAGCACACGAACGAACAAACTTCTTAATTTTCAAAGATATATAACTTAAACGCTACATATTTAATTAGCCCGTGAAATAGACTTCTACACTTTTATGAAAAGAATTTGTTGTTAATACCGGTGATAAAATTTTCTTTGCAATAAAAAATAATCGATGATTCAATTTAAAATTATCGCATATGTATCTAATCTATTATTTAAGCCAAATACAAAAGAAAATTATTTACGTAATATCTAAGTTCAGTGATAAAACCTATGAAAATAATGCAGACGATATTTAAATATTTAATAAATAATTAAATGAGGTGATTCAAGGAAAGACGTCATAATGCTAGAAAAAAATGTTATTTTTACTTATTTATTATGTGATGCAGGTAAAAAAAATGGTTTGTTTTTTGGCTGAGAATTATCTTGTACAGGCTCAATAATTTGTTTATCTTCATATTCTTCTAAAGTCTCTTGATACTGGGAATGCAGTTTAGAATCACATTCAGTTCATTTAAAGAGATAATTCAAAGTTATCTTAGCTACGTCAAAATTGTTGTTAAGTTCTAAATTTTTTTGCCTCTGTAATTTATGGAAGTAAAGGAATGAAATTATCGTTTCCACTACATCCTGGAGGTAGATAGAATTTAATACCGGTTATACCGGTCATAAAATGTTCATTGTAACAAAAAATAATCGATGATTCAAATTAAAATTATCACATATGTTCTTAATCTATTATTTAAGACAAATAAAAAAGAAAATTATTTACGTAATATCTAAGTTCAGTGATAAAGCGTGTGAAAATAATGCAGACGATATTTAAATAATTTAAAATAAGAAATGATTCAATGAGAGGGTTAAAGGAATGACGTTATAACACTAGAAAAAATGTTATTTTTACCTATTTACGTGATAAATTGATAAATTTAATAGTGTTCTCTTAACCGGGGAATATAGGGCTTGAAGTAATGGCATTAAACGCTCGATAAGGGAGGAAGGGGTGGATTTCGAACATTTTAAAGACGACAGTAATTTTCGCTGTGATATGAAGCATGTTTATACCAATTTATTTTAGAATCGGATAAATAGTTTAGGAAAAGATAAATTGACTAGCTTTGAATTTTGCTAACCCTAATTCATCAAGAATCCAATATAGATGCCTCTATCCATTACAGGTCCAACCGCTTTATAAATTCGAGGACAGATAACATAGGCTATTATTATATAGGAGATGATGTTTGATAAAATGTATATGGCATTACATGTTACAAGAAAATAAAATTTGATTGAAAAGGAAAAATAAACTAATTACTATTATAAATGTATCCACTAAAAAATCTATTTTTTGTTTACAAAAATCTTATGGTTGTTTAATAATGTCAAAATTTTTTAATAATGTAAAAATATTTATATATAGCATAATTCAAAAAAATTAAAACTATATACTACTATTTCTATTTGTTTTTCATATTTACGATACTATTATAAATTTATCCACTAAAAAATCTATTTTTTGTTTGTGAAAATCTTATGGTTGTTATTTATATAATTCTATTTTTTTATATATTTCAATATAAAATACGAAAATTTGGGTGAAAATTTAAATAATTTTCGATCTATTGAGATTTAACTGAATAACTAAATTGACGCTCAAGCTCCCGGTACAACTCCGCTGCGAAATGTACCAGCACATAATGTGTTAAAGCTGATACCGAATGGTTATGAAGATCCATGCCAACAGCGGGATTCGAACCTGCGAACTGCAGTACCCCTGAGAAGCTGGTTGTTATTTATATAATTCTATTTGTTTATATATTTCAGTATAAAATACGAAAAGTTAGTTAAAAAAATTAAATAATTTTCGGTCTATTGAAATTTAACTAATAACTAAACTGTTGCTCAAAACACCCGCTCCCGGTACAATTGCGCTGCGAAATGTACCCGCACACAATGTGTTAAAGCCAATTCTGAATTGTGACTAAGATCCATGCCAACAGCGGGATTCGAACTTGCGAACTGCAGTATCCCAGAGAAGCTGGTTGTTATTTATATAAATCTATTTGTTTATATATTTCAGTATAAAATACGAAAAGTTGTTTAAAGGATGAAATAATTTTCGATCTATCGAGATTTAACTGAATAACTAAATTGACGCTCAAAACCCCTGCTCCTGGTACAATTCCGCTGCGAAATGTACCCGCACACAATGTGTTAAAGCCAATTCTGAATTGTAACTAAGATCCATGCCAACAGCGGAATTCGAACCTACGAACTGCAGCACCGCAGAGCAGCTCTCTAATTTTTGGCCTAATGAAAAGATTAATTATCCAAAATAGAGTTACTTGTAAGAAGAAAATTAAAATAAAATGTGTCATTTTTGGGGGGGCGGACGACATTGTTTTGTTTTTGAAGAAATTCTTAAAACCACAGGTGTAACATACTCTAAAAATTCATTTAAATTTTGAAAGAAACGTATTCTTTTATAACGGAAACTTAAAATCCCAGGCCAAACGCTAGGACGTGTTAGAGTTAGTAAATTGTAAAAACATTTCATAACTCCCACCATCTACTTAATAGAATGGAATAATTTTCCGATACATTTTTTTTGACATCCCCGACAGAAGCATAACTTCCTTCATAAAATATCCGTGATGGACAAAAATTAAAAGAAAAAGAAGACAAACTTCTTTCAGTACCTTGGAGTTTATGACATCGCGTTGTGGACTGGTGGGCGTTGTTAGAATGCGAAGAGACAGGGCGTATCCCGCACTAATATAAGAACCTACTGTCCTAGATAAAATACTTCCCTGGATAGAAAAGACAAAAAAAAAATAGAATATCGATCTCGAAAAGACAGACTCTTAAGGGAGTATGCGCACTTCCACTAATGGTAAATGGTCTTAAACTATTAAAACTATTAGCATCTGATAAGAATATATAGTTAGGAGGAGAGATGGGGCAATCTTTGGAAAATGGAAAACTCTCCTGCGCGTGTGGCATTTATCAGATCGTTAAAACTAATCGTTTAACAACCTTAAAGTACCCGATCGTATTTGGAGCTAATGTCTGTTAAAATGAGGTTCCGTGTTAATTTTTTGAACAATCATTTTAAAAGAGGGTAATAAAACATTGAAAATATCAAAATTGTAATAGAAGTTTTTGTGATAGATTTCCCCGGTAAAAAAACACAATTTTGTTCAAAACTTCGAATGCCCGTCCACTCGTGACCTTCGAGAAAGCACAGGACGCTATTCACATCTTACAACAATACTTGGAGACCACCGAAGATATAGACAACATCCTATTTAACTGTGTTCAGAAATTAGATGACTTTGTAAATGCCAACAACCTTAAAAATAATTGCTTTTTTCAAATGAGATTTACATGGTATGTACACTAATTAAAACATAATGAGGCCAAAATGACGTAAGCCTGTAGAAAAAATCAACTATTCCAATCGTTTAGCGTTCTTGTGAGTAACAGCCTAGATGTGTCTCCTGTAGTAAGAATGGAATGTCCTTGGCACTCTGCCTTGTATATATATATATATTGTTCTAAACATTCAGCTGCATTCCTTTTAGAATATAAGAAAATGCGAAAGTATACAGGAAAGAACAAAGACAATCTTCATTCTACAAAATGATGGGAAGGAACAGTTCTTATTTCCTTCCATTTTCGTCTAGGGCTGCTACTCACGGCGATCACCTACACAAACTAGATTATCTAATGGCGTCACTAGAAGTGCATTTCAGCACATTGGGCTATGTCGAAGATGGGAGCTTTTGCTACACTGGGGGGGGGATTTTCGTCATAATGACGTATCCATTTGAAAAATCTATTCCGATCGTTTAGCGTAACTGTAAGTAGCAGCCTAGATTTGTCTCCTGTAATACGAATGGAATAGGGCGATTTCACTCAGAAGTGCACATCTCAACTTGTTGCGTAATTGACGCTAGTTGTCTATAGTGCCAAGAGATGGCGCCAGGTGTTCCAAGAAAAAGAGGAACAGACTATGTTCTAAAGAATGTTGTTTTTTGAGTTTTAGTTAGTTCTTAGTTATGTAAGTTGTTGTGAGTTCTGTTTTTGTGTGGTATATGTGTGTGCTTTGTCTAACGGGGAAAAAGTGCTAAGTCCCCTGTAAATATGTTGTGCTGTGTGTGGAATAAAATATAAAAAGTTCTAGTTTGATTTATATATAAGTTTATAGGTGTAGATTAAAGGTCCCATGGCTGTCACTTTACAGTGGATCTCCTATTCCAGCATTACTACCCAGGTAAGCATTCCCATACTGTTTATTTTTCTGGTACTCTTCTGTTCGGTATGAGCGAAATGAGAAGCTTATATGAGATGTTTTGTGTTATGGTAGATTTTTTAGAACTGAACCTGCATGTAATGTCGTGTAGACATTCCTAGGTTATTTCCTTAATGTTGGAACTTTGTTTTTCTATTAGAGATATTTATTGTTAAAGAGCTTTGTTCCAACACAACTTATGATGATTCTGGCTTTAATTTCAAACGGAATTGCAGATTATTGGTTGCTTATTGGCTATAGTACACATAAAAATGAATGGGAAGGGCATTAAAGCCGTTATGACGTTGCTTGAAATCGCTCTATTGGCACTCTTCCTTGTAGATAGCATCAGCAGCGGATGGTTATGCCCATAATAATATAGTAGTTTCCCAGAAATTTCGTTTCAAATTTTCAATGCATAAATTGACTACCTTTACAAACCATCAAATTTCTCTATCTTGTATCCTATACCTTCATTTAGTAAGCGAGAGTGTTTTTATTTTCTTTCTCGAAGTTCCCCGTTTTCCTTTTTAAAACCAGTCTCACCAAAGTAGTTTAACAGCTAATCGCGATTAACCCATAGCGCTAACCTGTGGTGGGATGCAACTCCGTTTAAAGAGATTAATTGCAGTTAACCGTTCAACGACTTTGGTGAACCAGTCTTTACGACCGCTCTCACCAAAGTCATTTAACGGTTAACCGTGATTAATTGAGATTAGCCGTTCAACGACTTGGTCAACCGGCCCTTAGAATCGGTTTTACCAAAGCGACTGTTGTTGACTGGTCTCACCAAGGTCATTTAAAGGGCTAACCGTGATTAATCGCGGTTAGCCGTTCAACGACTTTGGTGAACCAGCCCTTACGGCCGGTCTCACCAAAGCGACTGTTGTTAACTGGTCTCAGCAAGGTCATTTAAAGGGCTAACAGCGATTAATCTCTGTTTAATAAGAGAATTGTGGCATATTTTGACGTCAGCTTGATCGTTTTTCTCGCATAATGTCTGCAAGCTGACGTTAAAGTGACGTCACAACAAAAGTTCGGACCAAATTGCAATGTCGAGAGTAAGGAGCTTAATTTTGTACATCTGTTTTTTAAACTGCTAAAAAAAATCTAATTTTTAAAATTCGAGCCACATAACTTGTCACCTGATGCCACCCTGTAAATCTTATCAGTCAACCCCAGATGGCAGCACAACACATTTCTTTTAATCTTTAATAATAAGAAGTAAATATTTCCCAATGGCAGGATACATGCTTATATACAAACATACCTACACCCATATACATTCATACACACAAATGCGTATGTATGTTCATGTACATACACCTACATGAAGGGCTATTTGCTAGTATACAATGCGATCAGTGTTACAGCTATTATATAAATAAATAAGGTTTTCTAAAGAATTGGAGAGTATTAAACATTTAAATACACTTTTAACCATATCACCATTACCGAAATTCTTTGCTGATTTCCAAAACAATACGCTGTCTCTTAGTAATTATATAAACATTACACGATAAAATTATTGATGTCGATTAACGTAATGAGGTTATAATGAGCCGTGATGCTAGCGCAAAACAAAATTAAAGTCTAGTACGTATCTGTTCTAGAAGTACGTATGAGCAAAACTGAGTCATAAAGATGCTGCATAAATTAAACATTTGTTAAACCCCTGTGAATATTGTAAAAGAGTGTTGATTTGAGAGACTATATTTTAGGTACTAATTATTGTTTTCGGTGCTATTACTAAAACATAAAACCACTTTCCATTAAACGAATAATTATTTCTCTTGTTAATTTATTTCGAACAGAATAAATTTGTAAAATAATTACTAGTTTTCATTTTTCCTATGATATGCATGAACACTTTTCTTTCAAATTGTATTATGGAAATGTTTAGTTAACGAAGGATAAACATCCGGAAACAGGTACCGCAGCTTGTGGGCTCGAATTCTTTGCTCGCAGGGATGTTAGCACATTGTGTGCGGGAATATTTCGCATCGGAATTGTACCGGGAGCGGGCGTTTTGCACGTAAATTTAGTTATTCTGTTAAATATCAATAGATCAAAAATTATTTCCTTTTTTAACCAAACTTTCATATTTTATATTGAAATATATAAACAAATAAATAAATAGACAAATAAAGAAATACATATGTATAAATACAAATATATATATATATATATATATATATATATATATATATATATATATATATATATATATATATATATATACAGGGTATCTGCCAAAATAAAATTTTTCAAATCCATGACTTTTCATGACTTTCCCTGATTTAGCAGATTATTTTCCATGACTTTAAAAAGCTTTCGTTAAAAGTATATATGAATAAAACTTCTGATGTACATACAAATGAAATATATCCTTTTAGAGAAATTACAGGAATTTTATCATAAAAAAACTATAAACTTACTTTATAAGTGTTAATAAACTCACATACATAAAAATAAATTGTTGTATCTACATACCTAAGTTTAATCATATAGCAATTTTCAATCAAAATGTTTCCAATTTGAATTCAGGGTACTTTGGTATTATTCAGGTGACCATGAATAATAGCCAAATATAACCCTATAATGTTTATATACAATATCCCTAGAGATAAACTTAACTAATTATTAAAAAATAATTGTTATTATATTAATAAAATTTTAATCTACAATTTAAGAAAAAACCAGAATAACATACATTTACCCACCCATTAAGCTTTCTTGCTTTGAGTTTCCTTGGTGAACAAATTTTACTTGGCAATAGGGTCAGTAAGATAATACATAAATACCAAACTCAGTAACTTCAGCCAAATGACAAGTAAAAATAGAATTAAACAATTCAATGCATTTTTTTTAATCAGTAGTTTAGCGGATCCATGACTTTCCATGACTTTTACTCATTCTACTTGAAAAATCAAGACTTTCCATGACAAAATTAATCCATTGTCTAAATCCATGATTTTCCATGACTTTCCCTGACTTTCCAGGTGCGCGGAAACCATATATATATATATATATATATATATATATATATATATATATATATACATATATATATATATATATATATATATATATATATTTATAATATCGTTTTCGCAAGGATAAATAAAAGGTTAATTTAAAATCTAAATTGATTTTTCCCGTTCTGTGGTTCCGCATCGACTGATGTAAAAACTAGTTTTTATTTGTCTAAATTTTTACAGAATCTATGTAGTAGACAAGAACATTGGGCTTCATTTTCCTGTATGTACCGTTATTTTGTACCCACAAACAAACCATGATGTTACACTAACTTGATACTTGAGCGCGGGTCACGTACTAGTACGGGTTAGTGTAACAACATTGTTTGTGGGTACAACAATAACGGTATATAAAGGAAAGCGAAGCCGAATGTTCTTGTGCACTACATAGATTCTGGAAAATTTAGAGAAAAAAAACTAGTTTTTACATTATTAGTTTCATGATTGCTCTTTTCATTTTTTTTATATTGTAAAAATGTTTATATTAAACATAATTCGAAAAAGTTAACACTATATTAAACTACTATATTCGATTATTAATATTTACGATACTATTATAAGTTTATCCACTGAAAAATACATTTTGAGTTTACAAAAATCTGATGGTCGATATTTATATATATATATTTATTTATATATTTGTTTCTATATTTCAATGTAAAATACAAAAAGTTGGTTAAAAATTAAATAATTTTCGATTTATTGAGATTTAACTAATAACTAAATTTACGCTCAAAACGCCCGCTCCCGGAACAATTCCGCTGCGAAATGTACCCGCACACAATGTGTTAATATCCGAAGTACGCAGGTTCGAACTCTTCTGCGGCATAGGTATTCATAGCTGTTCAGAATCGGCTTTAAGCGGTAGGTCCCTGTCTCAGTAGCCCTCGTGTGCAAAACACTAAATCATAAAGCCCCAAACCTAATCAAATCATCTTTCCTTGAATAAATATTTTAGACAAAATTAAGCGACAATCTTTCTTTTTATATATAAATTTCTTACAGAAAGTAAAAATTAATTTCCAATTATTAAAATAACTCAATTTTTCAACAACTATAATGGAACAAAAATTTTACAACCTCGTGCTCACCATTTATATTTTATAACACCAACTAACTCAACAAAATCTACGGTGGTCATATAATTTCTTTATTTTCCAATACACGTAGAGGAAATTCCCAAATTTCTTATCTTCCCCTTACCGTATAATTTTCTATTATAATGTGGTCACTTACCTCTTAAAATTTAGCCACTGAAAGAGAACCCGGCAGCATACAAGAGAGCCTTATTGTTTACACGGACTGCTCAAATATTCGAGTCACATAAAAGGGAGACGAGGAACAAAATAAAAACGGTAGCAAGTGGGACTTAAAACATGATCACGTCTAATCTCAATGATGAAGAACAATAGTGAGTTTTAAAAATCGTCTGCCGGTTTCGACCAATTTAAGCTCGCTGACTTCCTGTGTTGAGAAGTAATGTGCCTTCAACGAAAAATAATACTTTGAAAAAGTTTGCCGTAAGCTCGCAAAAGTAAAACACGCCAGTCCAAAATTAGTGCGTGGAGATTATTTATCAGGCACGTTTGGCAACGATAAGAGAGGGAAAATAACTTGTCCATTCAGCAGAGATGTGTCGCAGATACTATAAAACCATTCAGGCTTATGTCAGTTGATGTCACAGGACAATGGGTACAGGGGTATTTTGGTGTCGATTTTAATCTGACAAATTTTTAAACTCTTGAGAAAGTAACACAGAAAGATATGTCTGTATTTTCAAAGGATATTACAGTGGATTCAACGTATCTAATACATATCTTTTGATATATATATATATATATATATATAGATAGATAGATAGATAGATAGATATACATACATACATATATATGTAATATGTATATATGTATATATGTCTGTATGTATATATATGTGTATGTATATGTATATATATATATACATATATATATATATGCATACATATATATATATACACATATATATACACATTGTCTACCAATAAGTATTTGGACACCTATGCAAATGACGATATCTGTGGTTCCTGAGGTACGTCACGGCCTCCAACGGTATACATCGTGTAAGAAACAGTATCGGCATTAGTCGCATGCAAGATGCCGCGCAGTTCGGAGCTCTCTGATTTCGAGACAAGTATAATTATCGGGTATCACAAATGTGGCCGATTCTTAAGGAAATTATATAGCGATCTGAAGTACCCAAAATCGTCAGTGACCTATGTGGTTAAGAAGCGGAAGGTGAGCGGTGATTGTCGGAATGTGACCCGAGTCGCCAGACCAACGAAACTGGGAGATAGAGACCGACGAGTGCTGTCCAGAGAAATTCGGAAGAACCGCACAAAACCTATGTTCGTCACCCGCGAGGAGTTTCAACAGGCATCATTTAGTATTGCTTCAATGAATCCATCCGTAAGGAAGCACATCTACATGGCTCTCATGGTCGTACTGCTGCGAATAAGCCTTTGATCACACCAACCGCGATGCTCAATTAATGTGGTGCAAAGCTCATCGAAATTCGACCGTAGATCAGTGGAAGAGTTTCTTTGGAGCGACGAATCAAGATTCACCGTTTATCGTTCGGACGGCAGGGTCTGGGTTTGGAGTCTGCCTGGTGAACGTCTCCTGCCAGAATGCATTGTGCCAACAGTCAAGTTCGGGGGGAGGTGGAATTATGGTCTGGAGGTGTATCTCTTGGTATGGAATGAGATCCTTGGTCCCCATTCATGGTAAGCTCAACGTCGATGCCTACTGCACTATTTTGGATGACAATGTGCTTCCTACGTTATGACAGTTTTACGGGTTGGACCCCTGTTACTTTCAGGACAACAATGCCAGTTGTCATTTTTCGAGCCAAGGCTTGGTATGGTGCCAATTAAGATCATCGAATCGACTGGCCTGTCCAGAGCTGAGATCTGAATCCTATCGAAAACCTCGAGACGAGTTGGATAGCCGAATTAAGGGGTGCACTACCAGTCTATAATCGGTGAAGAAACTTGTATGTCTACTACAAGCCGAGTGGAAGACAATACCACTAGCTGTAATACAAAGACTTGTGGGAAATATGCCCCGGAGGGTTCACGCTGTAATTGCCTTTCGAGGAGGCTCTACCAACTATTTATTTTGAATAAAGTTAGTTTTTCTTTTCTATCACAGTTGTCCATATACTTATTGGTAGACAGTGTGTATATATATATATATATTTATATTTATTAATGTGTATA
>CM063509.1:72249125-72279125 GCA_032207245.1 Pardosa pseudoannulata | reverse complement strand
TTAGGGTAGAATTTGAATGACAATATTTATTTTGTCAACTTAAATCAACATTTTTTGGAATACTTCATGATTTCTTTTCCTTATCTGGTATAATATAGTGATTCGTTTTATATGTGAATAAATTGCTAGTCCCAAATAATTTGTTGTTAACATTTCTCTCTGATTTATAAAAAATATAGCAAATAGATCAAAGTAGAACCACAAGTGTTTATAGAAATCGAACAGAAGTAAAAGACTGTAAATAGAACCGTGTCAATAAAGCCTGGAAGAATCTTCATGTCAAATGTTTGACGAAGACAATTCAATTGACGAGATTCAAATAAAACTTTTTACGATGCCGCTCTGCTTTTGTATTTGAACTGTTTAGACGTTCATTCCAAATTTACCTTCTTTGTCAATATGTAGAAAAGCCGCAAACGTGCATTTTAATGGTACGAATAAAAAACCGCTAATATAGAAGATTTGTTTTGATTTGGAGTGCTATGGTCTACTATTCTGCTACACGAGGTGTAATGAGACTACAGCTTAAAGCAAATTCTGAACGGCTACGAACATCCATGGCATCACTGGGATTCGAATCCGTGAACTCAGGAAGTGCAGCATTCTACCATTTAGCGATCGTTCAGTCTAATGAAGAACATAAATTTCAAATTAATATGAAAATTTAAAAAAAAAAAATCAGGAGTAATAAGTTATCAGAACTAAAGCCAATTAACCCTCTAAGCGGTTCGCACGTACAATTCCGCCAAACCGATGATGTCTTTAAAGCGGTTGTCAAGTACAATTTTCGACCTCCAAAAATGTTCAGAAAATGGATGTAATGTACATTTCTGCCAGTGTTTGAAGTAGGAGGATCAGATCGATTATTTAGAAACTGCATCCCTCTTTGACTAACATTTATTGAGGGATACACCCCTATTCCTTGAAACACAAAGACGCTGATAGCTTTTCATGGCTTTGTAAATCTCTATTTAGAAGTAATTAGTTTGCGGTAACATATGTATCTCTAATTGCACTACTTAAATATCTTGGATAACTTTCTTTAAAAAATATAATTATCTTGAAGTATATTTTAATTTGTACTTTTAGAATCCATTATTTCTTATGGGATGATCCTCTAGACTTGACGAGCTTTATGTGTATTTAAAATTAACAATCCATAATATCTATTTATATATCTATTTATAACCGGAAGTAAAGGGACAATAACGATGGTGGGTTTCCCGTATTCCATTCTAGTCGACAAAAAGTGAAGTAAAAAATCATAGAATGCTTTGGCCATTGACACAATAAACCTTTAGCGTATTTTTGGAGACTTTTTTTAATTGGTGTTTTCCATTCAGAGGGTTAAAAAATCATCGTTATTCTAACATACATTTTCTGATAGAAATCCAATTCATTAACCTGCGATTTGGCTATTCACACGATCTCTGCTTGGTACGCGATATCACGTGATCGAGTTCTCAACAAATGGCTGATCACATGTTATCGCGTGGGCATCCCTATTAAATTTCTTACGTAGCATTCACACTATGGCCATGATGGCCATGGTTCACGGCCACTATGGCCATGGTTATCCATTTTCTGATGGTGACCTTGAACGGTGGTTTACGGGTTGCATCCACACACTAGGCCACTAAATGAGCCGAGCGCGTGGATTAGTCCATAGGATTTACTGCGCACTTTAGTTCCGCATCTGGCTGCCTTTGAAAACCGCTTCCTCCGCCAAGGTCATTCTATCGTCTGCAATCGTCTGTCGATAAGCCATATCTCCCCCCCCCCCAACGGTGGTAATGGCTTGCAGTGGACCATAGTGGGAGGGGCCTTTAGAAGAATAGTATAGTAGCTGTAGAGAAACGACAAGTAATATCGATATAATAGGGAAGAGATTGACTTTCTTGGGGTGGGGATTTTTTACTTCGTTATTTGTTGATTTAGGATGAAGTTTAGTTTTCATTTGAGCATTGTTATTTTTTTTAATGTGAGTTCTTGAAAATAATCGGTGCAATGCCGGATCAAGCAAAAAAAGTCTAACAAGTACAGAGGTGGAGGAGTTATTACTGGATTCAGGCAACGGCTTTTTTGCAGGGAGTAATATTGATGATATAAAATAAGAATTTATTGAAAGTAAATGTTTGATCACAATAAAAACTATATAACATTCTTCAGTGACAGCGCCATTTGTACAAGATACCTATAGAGGTGACTGGCGAAATCTAAGGGTCTTCTGCTTGGTCTGTGTTTCTTATTTACGTGGACCCACTTTGTTTTTCTGTGTTGTCCTAGGGAGTAATATTGACCGCCTGTACGATACTCCCATAATAAAATGGTTAGAAAACATATGTGAATGCTATAGAGCAAGTGCTATGCATTAACCCCTTAACGCATTTGCCCGTGTCTGACACGGGCGAAATTCAAATTAAGCATGTAATAAAATCATTTACACTTTGTTTGTATAACAATTTTTTTATATACTTTTTACTCTTTCCAGGCTCCCTAGTCACCCCCAAAACTGAGATTGTAAAAACTAACTTACATTGTACCTATATATCCCTTTTCTGTGAAGAAAATATGTCATATTTTATAATTTTTTCTAAACTAAACTAGTGCTTTAAGGGGTTAAATAGCACATAAAGAAATCCCAACTTAAAGTTTTTTCACTGACGAAAAATAATTTCGAACTCTTTTCGTGAGACCTGCGATGTTTACATTAACAAAACTAGTTGTTATTAACAATAGAAAGCTGATAAAACAAAAATCTAACAGAGCCAAGAGATTTCAAAAGAGCCCTCCTCCAGGTGTTCCGAAGTTCTAAACTTCATCAGTGACGGCACCATTTGTAAGAAATACATCTAGAGGAGGTTGGCCAAATCTAATGGTCTGCTTCTAAATTACGAGGAAACATTTACTGTGTTGTTCTAGGGAGTAATATTGACCTCCTGTTTGGAACTCCCATAATAAAATGGTTAGCAAACATCTGTGAGTGCTATAGAGCAAGTGCTGCCATATTACAAATAATAATAATTTATACACCATTTTATATGTATGAAAAAAAAAGATATAACCGGTTACCTTAAATAACAGATTTTTATCTTTTAATAAATTAAATAGCACATAAACAAATCCTAACTTAAAGTTTTTTCACTGAGGAGAAATCCTTCTGAAATCTTTCCTTATGACCTGCGATATTTACATTAACAAAACTATTTGTTATTAACAGTAGAAAGCTGATAAAACAAAAATCTAACAGAGCCGAGAGATTGCAAAAGAGCCTTTCTCCAGGTGTTCCGAAGTTCCACACTTCATCAGCTATGGCGCCATTTGTAAGAAATACCTTTAGAGGTGGCTGGCAAAATCTAATCATTTTCTGCTTGGTCTCTGCTTCTAAGTTACGTGGAACCACTTTGTTTGTTGTATTGTACTAGTGAGTAATATTCACCGCCTGTATGATACTCCCATAATAAAATATCTAGAAAACATCTGTGTATGCTACAGAGCAAGTGCTGCTATATTACAAATAATAATAATTTATACACCATTTTATATGTGTAAAAAAAATAAAACCGGTTACCTTAAATGACAGATTTTTATCTCTTAATATATTAAATAACACATAAACAAATATTAACTTCAAGTTTTTTCACTGAGGAGAAATCCTTCTGAAATCTTTCCTTATGACCTGCGATATTTACATTAACAAAACTAGTTGTTATTAACAAAGAAAGCTGATAAAACAAAAATCTAACAGAGCAGAGACAATGCAAAAAAGCCCTCCTCCAGGTGTTCCGAAGTTCCACACTTCATCAGTGACTGCACCATTTGTAAGAAATACATCTAGAGGTGGCTGGCGAAATCTAATGGTCTTCTGCTTCTAAGTTACGTGGACCCACTTTGTTTGTTGTATTGTCCTAGGGAGTAATATTGACCGTCTGTATGTTATTCCCATAATAAAATAGTTAGGAAACATCTGTGAATGACTATAGAGCAAGTGCTGCCATACTACGAATAATAATAATTTATACACCATTTTATATGTGAGAAAAAAAAAACGATAAAACTGGTTACCTTAGATGACAGATATTTATCTCTTAATATATTAAACAGCACATAAACAAATCCTAACTCAAAGTTTTTTCACTGAGGAGAAATCCTTTCGAAAACTCTTTTCGTTATGACCTGCGATATTTACATTAACAAAATTAGTTGTTGTTAAGAAAAGAAAGCTGATACAACAAAATTCTAACAGAGCCGAGAGATTGCAAAAGAGCCCTTCTCCAGGTGTTCTGAAGTTCCACACTTCATCAGTGAAGGCACCATTTGTAAGAAATACCTTTAGAGGTGGCTGGCAAAATCTAATCATTTTCTGCTTGGTCTCTGCTTCTAAGTTACGTGGAACCACTTTGTTTGTTGTATTGTACTAGTGAGTAATATTCACCGCCTGTATGATACTCCCATAATAAAATATCTAGAAAACATCTGTGTATGCTACAGAGCAAGTGCTGCCATACTACGAATAATAATAATTTATACACCATTTTATATGTGAGAAAAAAAAAAATGATAAAACCGGTTACCTTAAATGACAGATATTTATCTTTTAATACATTAAATAGCACATAAACAAGTCCTAGCTTAAAGTTTTTTCACTGAGGAGAAATCCTTTCGAACTCTTTTCTTATCACCTGCGATATTTACATTAACAAAACTAGTTGTTATTAACAAAAGAAAGTTGATAAAACAAAAATATAACAAAGCAAAGAGATTGCAAAAGATTTCCTCCAGGCGTTCTGAAGTTCCATACTTCGTTAGTTACGGCGCCATTTGTAAGAAATACCTCTAGAGGTGGCTGGCGAAATCTAATGGTCTTCTGCTTCTAAGTTACGTGGACCCACTTTGTTTGTTGTATTGTCCTAGGGAGTGATATTGACCGTCTGTATGGTACTCCCATAATAAAATGGTTAGCAAACATCTGTGAATGCTATAGAGCAAGTGCTGCTATATTACAAATAATAATAATTTATACACCATTTTATATGTGTAAAAAAAATAAAACCGGTTACCTTAAATGACAGATTTTTATCTCTTAATATATTAAATAACACATAAACAAATATTAACTTCAAGTTTTTTCACTGAGGAGAAATCCTTCCGAACTCTTTTCTTATGACCTGTGATATTTACATTAACAAAACTAGTTGTTATTAACAAAAGAAAGCTAATAAAGCAAAAATCTAATAGAGCCAAGATATTGCAAAAGAGCCCTTCTCCAGGTGTTCTGAAGTTACACACTTCGTCAGTTATGGCGCCATTTGTAAGAAATACCTTTAGAGGTGGCTGGCAAAATCTAATGGTCTTCTGCTTCTAAGTTACGTGGACCCACTTTGTTGTATTGTCCTAGGGAGTAAAATTGATTATCTGTATAGTACTCCCATAATAAAATGGTTAACAAACATCTGTGAATGCCATAGAGCAAGTGCTGCCATATTACAAAGATTAATAATTTATACACCATTTTATATGTGAGAAAAAAAACCATGAAATGTTACCTTAAATGACAGATATTTAACCTTTTAATACATTAAACAGCATACAAATCCTAATTTAAAGTTTCACAGGATCCTTTAGAACTTTTTTATGACCTGTGATATTTACATTAACAAAAATTAGTTGTTATTAACAAAAGAAAGCTGATAAAATAAAAATCTAACAGAGCCGAGAGATTGCAAAAGAGCCTTTCTCCAGGTGTTCCGAAGTTCCACACTTCATCAGCTATGGCGCCATTTGTAAGAGAACGAAACGCAAAGCAGAATGTGTACCCTTCACAACCGCAGCTGTAACTGTCAACATACTAAACACCGGGAGGAAATTGTGTGCACCGTCAAAACTATTATCAGAGATTAATTTTCTCATTAACGTTCTTCGCATTTCATCTTAGGGATTAATTAGTCGACACGCCTAGTAATTTCTTGAGAGCCGATGCTGGATTAACCTTGACAATCGATCAGCGAGAAAACCGTATATACATATTCGTTATATCACAGGGATTTTTTTAATTATTATTTTTTACCGGTTTCATCCACCGGCGCGGAAAAAATGGGAGAAACGTGGTTATCATGAAACGAGTGGATTAAAAATTTAATTAAAACTGGCAACGTTTTCTTTTGGGAAATTCATTAGTTTAGGCAGCTAAAGCGTATATGCAAATGAAACTTTCTTTTTATTTTGTTGTTACTGTGTTACGTAAAACCTTCAATTTATTTACTATATTACATTTTTAATATGGCAAAAGATATACAAATTGCCTGACTTAGAAGTAAGAATAATATTTGAGAACGTTCCGAATTTTTCGCGTATTCTTACGTTTGCTATGGTTTGGTTTGGTACGCTTATTTTTAGAGTATCTTAAAATATCTTTGGGGTTTTTATGGTTTGGAACAATGGAAATACTTTTTCTGAGTGTAATCTTAAAATAGCTTTGGGGTTTTTATGGTTTGGTTTGGTTTGGAGCGCTTATTTTTAGTATATCTTAAACTATCTTTGGGGTTTGCATGGTTTGGTTTGGTTCGGTTTGGAGAGCTTATTCTTAGTGTATCTTGAAATATCTTTGGGGTTTTTATGGTTTGGAGAGCTTATTCTTAGTGTAATGTGAAAATAGCTTTGGGGTTTTTATGGTTTGGTTTGGCTTGGAGCGCTTGTTCTTAGTGTAATCTTAAAATAGCTTTGGAGTTTTTATGGTTTGGTTTGGTTTGGAGCGCTTATTCTTAGTGTATCTTAATATATCTTTGGGGATTTTATGGTTTGGTTTGGTTTCATTTGGGGCGCTTATTCTTAGTGTATCTTAATATATCTTTGGGGATTTTATGGTTTGGTTTGGTTTGATTTGGAGCGCTTATTCTTAGTGTATCTTAAAATATCTTTGGGATTTTTATGGTTTGATTTGGTTTGGAGCGCTTATTCTTAGTATATCTTAAACTAGCTTTGGGGTTTGTATGTTTGGTTTGGTTTGGAGCGCTTATTCTTAGTGTATCTTAAACTATCTTTGTGATTTTTATGGTTTAGAGCGCTTATTCTTACTGTATCTTGATATATCTTTGGGATTTTTATGGTTTGATTTGGTTTGATTTAGAGCGCTTATTCTTAGTGTATCTTAAAATAGCTCTCGGGTTGTTATGGTTTGGTTTGATTTGGAAAGCTTATTCTTAGTGTAATCTTAAAATAACTTTGGGGTTTTTATGGTTTGGTTTGGAGCGCTTATTCTTAGTGTATATTAATGTATCTTTGGGGGTTTTTATGGATTGGTTTGGTTTGAGGTACTTATTCTTAGTGTAATCTTAAAATAGCTTTGATTGTTTATGGTTTGGTTTGGTTTGGTTTGAAGCACTTATTCTTAGTGTATCTTAATATATCTTTGGGGTTTTTATGGTTTGATTTGGTTTGGAGCGCTTATTCTTTGTAATCTTAAAATAGCTTTGGGGTTGTTATGGTTTGGTTTGGTTTAGAGCGCTACGGTGTAATATTTTGCTACACGAGGGCTAATGAGACCGTGACCTACTGATAAGACGATTCCGAACGACGACGAACATCCATGCCTGTAGCGGGATTCGAACCTGCGAACTTCGGTACCGAAAAGCAGCGCTCGACTATTTGGCCATTGGGGAATTCTTATGAAATAAAATGTTTGTATGAAACTTTTATTTTTGTGTGACTTACGTTTGCATGAAAATCCAAATTTCTTCCCAACTTTAGTGTTAACGTATAGCATACCAAATTTCAACATTTTATAGCTAATAATTGAGTTATACTGGCAGCGTTAATTGCCGTTATATTGAAAATTTTCGTTACAAAAAGTGGAGATTGCAAACAGAAGTGGAATTGAACATCTAGTGGTTGTAACAGTACTAAATATAAAATACAAAGCTTGACAACAATACCTATACAAAATTAGTACAAAAATTTATAATGGTTGAAAAGATACGTTTTCATTCATCTCGAAGCAATTTTAAACACAATAACCAGGATTATATCCTTTAATCTACAAATTAATTTACGTGGTCCGGCTGCTTTTAATGAACAGCGACAGATCTTTGGCTGTGTCATGCCTCTATCCCGCATCTCTCCAGTTAAATTTGTTTTTGTTTGTTTTGAAGTGCTATGGTCTAATTTTTTGCAACACATGGGCTAATGAGACTGATACCTACTGCTTAAAGCCGATTCCGAACGGCTACGAACATTCATGCCACAATGGGATTCGAACATACGAACTCCGGTATACACCCTAACCATCCGGCCATTGTGTGGCCTCTCCAGTTAAGAGATCGCTGTCTATGTCGACTGTGCTACCATGGTTTTAGTGCAGATATAATCAGCAATGGTTAAAACGAATATTTAAAGCTTCAAGGTGAAATTTGTTTAGGTGCATACGTACAGATGTAACGCATAAACTTGTCAAAATTCCTTTAGGCGTGGTTTGATTGTGGAGCGCTACGGTCTACTTTTTGCAACACGAGGGCTAATGAGACCGGGACCTACTGCTTAAAGCCGATTCCGAACGGCTACGAGCATCCATGCCATAGTGGGATTCGAACCCACGAACTCCGGTTCCGAAGGCTAGCAACCTAACCATCGTTCGGCTCCTTTAGACGTGGTTAAAATCAATATTTCTATTAAAATCTGAAACTGAAATTTTTCATGGTTACAACACTTCCCTTACTTCGCAGAAGGAAGCAAAAAAATAAACTTTAAAAATCCATTTTAATTCTAAGGGAACGAATTTTATAACTGTAATTACCCCTTTTGAAATTTCGTATTGGACAGAATTAAAAATGGAAAAAAAAATCCTTTATGTAATTAAACTTTTCACGACGGCTACTTTTTATTTATCGACGTTCCCGTTTATGTAATGCAATTAAACCAATGTACACTTAATTCACTGTTATTAAGAGCGAAATCAGCAAGACTGCCGCTTTAGTGAGTTATATCTACATTTAAGCAGCATTAAAATGAACTAGTTTTTATTTTTATAACAAAACATCAAAGGGAGATAAAATTTAATTATTTTACGAACTGAATTGAGAGTCTAGTCAAAGCAGGAATTCCGTCATCGCTGATAAAATATTTAATTAAATTCCGGAATTTTTTTAACCAGACTTTTATAAAATTTTTTTCGTGGATTTTAAATCATCTTTTATTATGAACAGGAAATAGATAAACTATTTTTATAGAAAAGAAAGTTAAAAATTGTTGGCTTTTCTATTTAATTTCTTAGGTTTTTCGTATCATTAATCTATTATTATAATTTTAATTGAATAATTTTCACTTTTCAATTTTAATCTACTTACGCTACACCCAAACACTCATAAATTTGAGTGCATACGTGTAGGCCAAAAATTCACCTAGAGGTAATTAGATACAAATATTACAAATTCTTAAAATAAACATTTTTAATGTTTACTACCACCTAACTATGTGAAAGTTTTTTTCAGAGAACACTGGTTGGTTTTGGACGGGAGAGAAGCACTAAGGTAATAACTTTACGGTAATCCTTTTTTGCAACACGAGAGCTAATGAGACCGGGACCTACTGCTTAAAGCCGATTTCAAACGGCTACGAACATCCATACCACTTTTGAATTTTAATCTGCTGAACGATGACCGATTGGTTAGGGTGCTGGCCTTCTGTACCGGAGTTCGTGGGTTCGAATCCCACAGTGGCATGGATGGTCCTAGCAGTTCGGTATCGGCTTTAAGATCTATGTCTCGGTCTCATTACCCCTCGTGTTGCAAAAAAGTAGACCGTAGCATTCCAGACCAAACCAATTTTAATCTACTTACGTTACATTAAAACGCTTCGAAATTTGAGTACATGTGTGTACAATCATTCACCTATAGGTAATTAGATACAAATGTTACAAAATTTTAAAATAAACATTTTTACTTTTTCCTACCATCTACCTATGTGATAAGCTTTTTCAGAAGACAGTGGTTGGTTGGGAGCACTCCGTTCTACTTTCTTTGCAACACGAAGGCTAATGAGACCGGGACCTACTAATTAAACCCGATTCCGAAAGGCTACAAACATCCATGCCAAAGTGGGATTCGAACTTTCGAACTCCGGTTCCGAAAGTCAATGCCCTAAATATTCGGCTATCGTTCGGCCAGAGAACACTAGCTTCATTGACCTAAGCCGTTTACTCACCTTTATGCAATTTATAACTTTTAACCATGACGATGTAATTGCAAATGCCATGATTAAATGGCCTTATTACTATGGGCTTTAATCAGTAGGTCCATATCTAGTTAGACCTCTAGACAAAAATTTGGCAGATGTTCTCCAAACCAAACTAATTTTTATATATGTATATAAAGATATCTGTAAGAAAAGATATGTATGTATGTTGTTGAGGTTCACGCCGTTAGGTGGCGTTTTTGTCATGTTCCACGAAAAAGAAAGTGAATTCTCTCGGTGTGTGTGAGAGAGAGAGAAGTGGCACCAGTGTGAGATGGTGTTCTAAACTGTAATAGTAAAAATGATTATAAATGTGTATTAAAATATACTAATGTTTATCAACCGAAGTATTTTATGTGACATCCAACATATGTGTATATACAGTAGACTCCGCTTAATGTACTGCGGTTAATGTTATTAATCGCTTATTGTTATCGAAATCACAAATGAATGGAGAAAATCGGGACCAAGTATGTTTAAATTATCGCCTTATGTGATCGTTACATCGGTTAATGTTATCAGTCTCCGAACCTCATTTTAACTGGCAAAGGAATATTTACAATGAAATTCAGAAGGAACCCAATCTTTTCTTTTCTTTCGCTCTTGTTTTAATTTCGAAGAATTCTCCCTCTTCCACCTAGGGAAATGAGGAATGAACAGAGGATTGGGGTTTTGTACGCTCCTGGAAATTTTTAGAAATACGCACACCCTGCTGGTATTCAATGGTTGTCAGATAAGCAGAAGGTAACACATTCTTATCGGAACTGAGAAGGAGCGTATGCACATTTTATCCCTTGCTCGTTTACATGCAGTTTGTCGATATGAAAGCCAGAAAGCGAAATGATTTAACATCAAAACAAAAGATCGAAATTTTAAATTGTTACGACAGGCTACCAAATATGAGTCAGCGCAATGCTGCAGCGCAGTTCAACATTTCTCACTTCTGAATTGCATTGAAAGTGTCGAAACGTGGAGTACAACACCGCTCCGATGACTTTAAAAAAACATCATGATTAACAACAATTTATCAACGAGCTTCTTAGATATATTTAAATATATATAATTTATATTATTTATATATATATATGTATATATATATATATATATATATATATGTATATATATATAATAATATATATTTATTATATATATATATATATATATATACATATATACATATATACATGTGTATATATATATATATATATATATTTATATATATTTTTGTATATATATATATATGTCTAGATATATAATATATGTATATATATATATATATATATATATATATATATTATATATTATATATCATATACACATATATATACATATATATACATATATATATATAACATATAATGTATATATATATATCTGTGTGTGTATATGTGTGTATATATATATATATTTGTAACATAGATATGCATATATATACACATATTTACAAAATCATTACAAAAATGTTTAACACCCTCTATAATGTCGAACCTTAAAAAAAAAAAAAACGGGAAATGCATAACCTATTACACACCTTCTTATACAAGAAAAACTATCCGATTTACCCTGGTATGACGAGAAACGGCTCCTTAAATCCCATAAATCCCACACTTACGGAATTCTATTCGCGTAGATTTTGTCTTTGAGACGTGACCCCGCTGTCATCGGCAGGTTTGTTGTGACGCGCTCTGTTTTGGGAGCGCGCGTATATTTTTCCCCGCTGAGTCATCCCGCACCTGAAGAGACGTGATGTCACGCCGATTTCGCGGAGCGGGAGCAACCTGCCCGATTTGGGCGCTTCCGTTTCCATTTCGAACGCTCGATTATGCGCTACCGAAAATGAGAACGCGAAATGTGGCGGTCGACGCCTATATACATCGGTACCGTCAGTAAAATGTTGAAAAAGAAATTTTTGTTCACAGTTCTTTGTTAAATGTTTGTGTTTTCTTAAATTGCTTCTTTGGATATAGAATAATAACCGATCATAAGTGTTTAATTCATTCGCGGAAATATTATATCGGTAAAGCTGTGTGTTTTTTTACAATGAGATGTATACCTATCTGATTACCACTCTTAACCAAAAAAATACAACTCTTGTACTTTGGACGGTAACAATAAACTTTTCGAGCAATTTTAAATATTTTTAACAATGAGGAATTTGCACATGTGGGGGATTCGAGCAACTTAGTGTTTTTCGGATAATTTCAGACTCGTATATTCCAAAGATGTTCTCAAAAATGTAAAAAACTGGGTCCATCATTTAAAAAATTATTTTTAAAGTTAAGCGAAAATCACGTGACATCAAAACGCTCCGTGATTGGTTGTGACGTCATCGTTCATGCAGACCAATATTTTTGTATTGCTTTTAAGCGCGCACTATTTTCCGATTTTGTTTTTGTAAGTTCCTAAAATTTTCTAGCTATCAAAATTTATTTTTATTTAAACCTGAAGGTTTATTTTATCGATCTAGATAGCTTAGTTATCTCAATTTGTCATAAATGTCTCTTCTACCTGGATTTACCAAAGGACAGTCGGATAACCTCCCGAAAATTGACAGCATGTCAATGTTTTCTTTCTTGGCAAAAAACCCGGATTTTATGAATTCGAGAGAAATAAATTTATGAGAAATACGAGGAATTAAAACCCAAAGATATGTAAAATCATTTATATTTTAAAATCATTTATATTAATGGTCTTCACAAACCCATAAAGATGATTTGTATGATAATTTGGGGTTTAATTTCTCATCCCTTTTCATCGCAGTTGTCCAGATTTTACGTGTATGTGGATCTTTCGGGACGCTGAAAAATATCTTCTCATTGCAATTAGTTGTTGTATTTTTACAGAGTGGCACAATACAATATTTAGAGTATGATTTTTTTTAATGCCAGACATAACAAAAAAATTTCTATTATATGCGATACTTTACACAAAAACAAATTTAAAAGTCGCCTTTTAACATGTAAACAGCATAGGCGCTCGGTGTCGACATGAACGATGACGTCACAAACTCGGCGGAGAAAAAGTATCGTTTTTGAGAGACGTTAAAGAGTCCGCTATAAAACCCATTAGAAATCACTCATTAGGCCCCCAAATGAAAGAAAAATAGCTACTGTCCTGCTTACTTTTTTGTCTTCTATCATTTAAAATCAAAATTAGAAAACGTGAAAATTCCTCATTATTTCATTGTCTAAGAAATATTTTTTTTTAAATTCGGGGAATGCCTTTATTACTAACCTACTTGCCTTTTTATTAGAGTTCTACCACTAGAATATAGCCCGTTATATGACGGGATCAGTAAAATTTTTAATTTTCCAGAATTGTAAAGTACCCTATGAGGCAGGTAAAAAAATAGATTGGTTTTGGTTGAGAATTATCTGGTACACGCTCAATAATTCATGTATCTTTACTGACCGCATGTTAGTTGCCAACTTTAATTTATCATGGCATATTACGTGATAGGATGGACAGCAGAGGTTTTAATATTGACAGGGATTATTGGGTGGTATATATGTATGATGTCCAAAATTGAGCGAATCGATCGCAAACCGTTGGTTATGTATAAAAGACAAATACACAAACGAACAAACTTCTTAATTTTCAAAGATATATAACTTAAAACGCTAGATATTTATTACTGCGTGAAATAGACTCCCACACTTTTATGAAAAGAATTTGTTGTTAATACTGGTGAGGAAATTTTCATCGTAACAATAAATAATCGATGATTAAATTTAAAATTACCACATACACCAAAAGAGCCAAAACTTTATGACTACCTGTCAATAACGAGTTTTGGAGTGCACCACAGTTTCAACCCGACTTGGCATGGATGCCACAAGTCCTTGGTAGATGGCCGGAGACAGATTGTACCAGATCTTTAAGCAACAGTTACGCAAATCAGAGATATTGCGAATGGGTGGTCTTTGAACTCTGAGCTGCCGTTACATGACATTCCAAATGTGTTCTATCGGATTCAGATCCGGTGAGTTAGGCGGCCAGGACATTAACTGGAATTTAGCCTCATGTTCCTGGAACCACCCCAACACAATTTTAGCCTTAAATACAGTACTACTTAATTAAACTTACGCTTAAATACCATACCACTGTGACATTGTAAGCATAAAATTTAATTACAAAATATCGTGCTGCCATCCCCTATATAATAATAGCCTAAGTTGTCTGTCCGCGAATTTATGAAGCGGTTGTACCTGGAATACATACAGACATCCATATTGGATTTTTTATGAGTTAGGGTTAGTGAAATTTAAAGCGAGTTCGAAATCCACCTCATCCCCTACTTTTCGAGCATTTAATGCTATTATTTCAAGCCTTATTCTATACTAAATTCATTATTATAGGATGGCGAGGGCGGAGTGCAATATTTAAATTTCTGGACTGTTTTTACTTGACCTTTATATATTCTAACGATTTCCTTTCCACGTGTAAGCTGCATGGATAGAGTGTCTGCCATTTGATTCGTACTTCTCAGATTAATGGTTCGGATTAATTTCGAATTATCGTACAATACTGCAAAAATTAATTCTAAGTACTCGATCTTATAAAAGTTAGAATTTTACTTTTCTTTTTAAATTTTAACGTTATTATTAATCCATTTTTACATCGCTAGAGGAGGTGATTATCGTCATGTAAAATATTAAAAAAATTTCGCATTATGAAATTCACTTTAAATTAATTTTTTTTTTTTTCTGTGATATGTTCCAGCAAACCAATCCTACATAGAAATTTTTCATTTTTTTGTATAAAATATTTACTCAGAAAATAAAAATCCAATTTTTTTTTACCTTCTTAGTACTTTTACTCAAGAACATTCTGGATAAAAAACATTTTGATCTCAAAATATATTATATATGTACTATTTAATTACAAATTACGAAATAGTTACTACTATGCTATAAGCATTAAATTTGATTACAAATATAGTGTGTTATCATAAAAATTATTAATAAGAGATTTATGATAAATTTCAAATAAATAACCGATTGACAATATATACGCTTAAAATAAAATTATATTTCTCTTAATTAAAAAATTACCTTAAATATTACTACTGTGTATTTAGCATAAATTTATTACAATATATTGTTCATAAAAATTTCAATGAGTTTATAAATTTCAAAGTAAATGAGATAACGATTGACGATATAGTACTCTTAAAATAAAGCTTAAATACTGTACTATTTAATTAAACAAACTTACGCTTAAATACTGTACTACTGAGCTATGGTAAGCATTAAATTTGATTACAAATATAGTGTGTTGCCACAATCAAAGAAGTGTCATACCATGGAGTTTATGATAATTTCAAAGTAAATGGGATAACGATTGACGATATAGTACGCTTAAAATAAAGCTTAAATACTGTACTAATTGATTAAAATATACTTACGCTTAAATACTGTACTACTGAGCTATGGTAAGCATTAAATTTGATTACAAATATAGTGTGTTGCCACAATCAAAGAAGTGTCATACCATGGAGTTTATGATAATTTCAAAGTAAATGGGATAACGATTGACGATATAGTACGCTTAAAATAAAGCTTAAATACTGTACTATTTAATTAAACAAACTTACGCTTAAATACTGTACTACTGAGCTATAGTAAGCATTAAATTTGATTACAAATATAGTGTGTTGCCACAATCAAAGAAGTGTCATACCATGGAGTTTATGATAATTTCAAAGTAAATGGGATAACGATTGACGATATAGTACGCTTAAAATAAAGCTTAAATACTGTACTATTTAATTAAACAAACTTACGCTTAAATACTGTACTACTGAGCTATGGTAAGCATTAAATTTGATTACAAATATAGTGTGTTGCCACAATCAAAGAAGTGTCAAACCATGGAGTTTATGATAATTTCAAAGTAAATGGGATAACGATTGACGATATAGTACGCTTAAAATAAAGCTTAAATACTGTACTATTTAATTAAACAAACTTACGCTTAAATACTGTACTACTGAGCTTACGGTTACTGATCCATTGTAAATGATAATAATGTGATAACTAATGACGATAACAATACGAACTGATCATATAGTACTTAATTTTGAATTATTGTAACTATATATAATGTAAAAAGTTAATACTATTTAAGACTACTTACAAATAATTTAGTATTCCTTTTGCATGCGGCATTTAGTAAAGCAAGTAAGCAAATAGAATACTTAAAAATCAATTACAAATATAGCGGGTGCGTGTTTAACTTCTTAACGTGCACGCTCAAGTAACTCGAGCGCGCTAAACTGGCCAAACTGCCCACACTCGAGATAATTCGAGCGGCGTTGTACTTTAAGTTACTATAATTTTTCACACTCGAATACAATAGAGAATTAAAAATAACAATGTAAAAGCAAAAAAAAATCGTTTTATTGATATTTATCATTTACATTGGATTGTAAGCAATAAAATATTTTTTTTTCCTAAATTCAGCGTTCTAAATTTTTTACATTAAAAAATTGATTTGTTTGTCTGGCCTTTTTTAAAAAACTGTGCATTAAGGGGTTAATCAAAGAAAAGTCAAATCATAATGGAGTTTATCCCAACCACAAAGTTAATGGCAAAACTTTGCGGTTAGCGGTCCATCGCAAACGTTTAATGATTTAGAATTTAATTTTGAATCATTAAAACTATACACTGTACAAAAATTTAATGTGCTTTGGTACATAAACTTTAGGTGTAACGAGTAAGCGAATAGAATACTTAAAATCAATTACAAATGTAGCATGTTGCCGCAATCAAACAGGAGTCAAATCATGGAGTCTATGACAACCGCAAAATAAATAAAACTTGCGGTTAGCGATTCATCGTAAAACATTACAAAACTCACTCCGCGGAATGCGAGTCCATGTACCTACACCAACGAGGTAAAACATAAATAAACGGGCAAACAAAGCAAACCTATCTAACAGATAATTTCCATTCACAGCGAAAACCCAGTTCACCTCCCAAACCATTGCAAAACATTCGGTAAACTTACGTAAAAAAGATCTAAGAAAAACAATCAATCCCCCAGACTCCATTTCATTCTCTTCCCCGCATTGTTCGAAAAAGTCAAGAGAGCTAGCTATCATTTCTTTTTATGGTGAACGGCATAATGTTTATAAAAGCCTTTTTTGCAACTACTACTATCTGAAAAAGGATTTGTATAGGATGAGTAAAAATGAATCAAATGAACTAAAAGTTATGTGTAAAAGAAATTGGTTTCCTTACGTAGTCATCTTTTTTTCATCTAAAGCTAAATCTTTACGTACTTCAGAGATTTTCCCGCTGATCTCATGGATTTGTAGCTGTTCAATCGGCTTAAAGAGTATTTCCTGGTATCATCAGCTCTGTAAAAATTACAGAACGCACTCCAAATCAATCAATTAACAAGATAACATTTAAAATTTTCATTATATGGTCAAGACGTTTACCAATTTCAAATTAAAATGCGGTTATGACGTCATGTTGTACGTTTTTTTGTACGGCAAATAGTGCGTAGTTGGGCATTTATAAGATTTTAAAAGTTTTAAATGTCAAAAAATCGAAAAAAATACAAAAAATATTTTTTGCAGATATTTTCAAAATATTAGAAAAAAATTAGATATTGAAATATTCTTTGTAGAAAATATTTTTTTTACAGAGCAAGTTACCAATCGGTCCTTGGGCTGCATGTACAGACGAATTTTTTTTCCCACGAACTTTCTGAAAAAAAAACTAAATAGTATTTTCTGCTTTGAAATTCAATAAATATCTCTACAAAATTGTCTTGCAAATTTATTCGCTTTTTCCTGATATATTTACAGATCTGGTAATAAATAAAATTATAATAATAATATCTACAGTATTTTACTAAAATATTAGTTAATATCGGTAATAATAAATTTAAATATTTTCCTTGTAGTATAAAAGCAACGTTACACTTAATTTAACAAATGTCATAAAATTATTGACAAATCTAAAATATTCAGTAATTATTAACATTTTGTGTCAATTATTCAATAATCTATATTACTTAAAAAAAAAGTGGTAGAAAGATGTAATAAAATATTCAATTATTAATGCGTTCAACTATCAGTTATTCAACTAGGTATATCACTGTCAAAAATAATTAAGTGGTAGTTATATGTAATGCAGTATTCCATTATTAAAACATTACATTCATCGTAGAAATGTAATTAAATATTAAAAAAAAACTTTTTAATAATTTTTAATAAAATTCCCTTTTTATCTTATCCATTTGTTTTAGAGCGATATGGGGCAGATCTTTTGTAATAATAGTAATAATAATAACAATAATCTGCAGTATTTTGTGACATAAAATTAATATCTGTAGTAATAAATAGTTTTGCTTGTAATAAGTAAATGTTATATAATTTATTTAACAATCCTCATAAAATTATTGAACTTTTAATATTCCTGTCAAAAATAATTACGTGGTAGAAAGTTGTAATAAAACATTTCTTTTTAATATTAAATTTTTTAAGATTTTCAACCAATAATTTTTATAAATACTTGAAAAAAATAAACATAAATATTAAATATAATTAAAAAAACCTTGTTAAAAAATTCCTAAAATATTAGTAAGTTTTTGTAATTAAAAATTAATACAAGATAAATTCTGACATAAATTTTTTGAATAAAAACTATTTTGTAATAAAATATATTATAAACATTCATTAAAAAATGTCATTCATATATATATATTATATATATATAATATTATATAATAATTATATAATATAAATATATATATATATATATAAAATATATATAATAATATATATATTTTGTATATATAAATGTATTATATATTATGTATATATAAATATATATAAAATTTATATATAAAGTATATATATATGTATGTATATAAATATTTTGTAATATAAAAAAATATATTTATATAATATATATTGTATATATATATATATATAATATATATATTTTATTTGTATGTATATATATTAAAAATAATAATAATATAATATAATATTTGTATATATTATATGTATGTATGTATATATATATGTATAATATATATATTATATATATAATATATATATATATAAAAAAATTATGATATATATATGTATAATAAATTATGTATATCATAAAATGATATATAATGTTTAAATATTTTTATATACAAAATGTATGAAATAAAATAATATAATTATAAATATAATATTTTTTTTTTAAGCTGATTATACCTGTTGCAAAAGAATTTTCTATCACATTAATGCAAAAATTACTTCCATAAAATAAATATCTTATATAATATGCTTCGTTTAAAAAATTATGACTGTTAGCTATAAAAATATTTATATTTAAAATTTTCAGTATGAGAAGATTATTTATTGTCAAATAATTTTCTAGCATACCATAAAAATTCAATAAAATATTTTCATAATTTAAGAATATCAAAAAATTATGAAATACTACAGTAATATAAAAACATAATTTATTTAAATTTTTTATTATAAATTCACTTTTAGCTAGAAAATGTATTTTTGTTATGAGCGATATCAAATATTTTATGTATTTTTAACAGTACATCACCTGTATTTTCTTACTAGCAAATTTAACTCGGTAGCAATAAATAGTTTTGCGAATATCTAATATAAAAGTGAATAAAACGGATAGCATCAATGAAAATTATTATTCTAATTTAAAAATTATTCTTAAGGACTTTTAAGCGTGGGATATAAAAATATTCAATTATTAATATATTTCGTTCATCTATCTATTATTGAAATAATATTATAATTATATATATATATATATATTATATATAATATTATATATATATAAATATAATTATATATATATATATATATATTAATATATTACTTTGTAATAATAATAAAATAAACAATCTGCATTTTTTCTGACATAAAATTAATATCTGTAGTAATTAATAGTTTTTTGTACTACATTATACTCAATTTTAGAATCCTCATAAAATTATTGAACTACCTCTATTACAGTGATAGAAAGATGTAATAAAATATTCAATTATTATATAACATTCTGTAAGAAATGCAATTAAAATATTAAAAATAAAACTTTTACTAATATAAAATTCGTTTTCAATTTTAATAAATTATTATTTTATCTTTTGCCCTAGAACATGTACCCTTTGTAATAATATTAATGTAAAATAATAATATAAAAATATTCAATTATTAATATACATTTATCGCAAAAATGTTAATAAAATAAAAAAGAAAAACTTTTAGATATATAAAATTCCCTTTTCATTTTATCTTTTTGTTTTAGAGCGATACGAGACAGATCTCTTGTAATAATTATAACAACAATATGCAGTCATAAAATTAATATCGGTAGTAATAACTAGTTTTTTTTTTGTAATACATAAATATACTTATTAACAATCAACAAAAATTATTGCTATGTTTTTCATAATAGAAAGATGTAATAAAATATTCAATTATTAATATATTTCTGTAAGAAATGCAATTACAATTAAAAAATAAAATTTAATATAAAATTCGTTTTCCATTTTATCCTTTTGCTCTAGAAATGCGTGACCGGTCCTTTGTAATATTAATAATAATAATAATAATAATAATAATAATAATAAAATATTCAATTATTAATACATTCATCACAGAAACGTTATAATTAAAATAAAAAACTTTTAGATATATAATATTCACTTTTCATTTTATCCTTTTGTTTTAGAGCGATATATGACAGATCTCTTGTAATAATAGTAATAATAATAACACATCAATCTGCAGTATTTTCTGACATTAAAATTAATATCGGTAGCAATAAATAGTTTTTTTTTTTTCTTGTAATACATAAATATGTTATACTTGACTTAACAATCCTTAATTTAACATACAGTGATAGAAAAATGTAATAAAATATCACTTATTAATACATTTCATTCACCTGAAAGAAATGCAATTAAATATTAAAAAATAAAATTTACTAATATAAAACTCATTTTCCATTTTATTCTGCTCTAAAATATTGACCGGTGTAATAACATTAATAATAATAATAAAAATAAAATATTCAATTATTAATACCTTCCATTCATCGTAGAAATCTTAATAAATATCAAAAATAGAAAAACTTTTACAAATATAAAATTTACTTTCCTTTTTATCCTTTTGTTTTAGAGCGATCTGAGACAGATCTCTTGTAATAATAATAACATAAACAATTTGCAGTTTTTTATGACATAAAATATAATATCGGTAGTAATGAAGTTTTTTTTTGTAATACATATATATACTTGACTTAACAATCAACATAATATTATTGAACTATCTTTTTTACAGTAATAGAAAGATGTAATAAAATATTCAATTATTAATGCATTTCATCCACCTAAGAAATGCAATTAAATATTAAAAAGTAATACCTTTACGAATATAAAATTCGTTTTCCATTTTATCCTTTTGCTCTAGAAATGCGTGACCGGTCCTTCGTAATAATATTAATAATAATATTAAATATTCAATTATTAATACCTACCATTCATCTAGAAATGTTAATAAATATAAAAAAAATGTAAAAAATTTACAAATATAAAAATTCATTTTTCTTTTTATCCTTTTGTTTTAGAGCGATCTGAGACAGATCTCTTGTATTAATAATAATAACATAAACAATCTGCAGTTTCCTATGACATAAAATTAATTATCGGTATTAATAAATAGTTTTTTTTTGTAATACATAAATATATTATACTTGACTTAACAATCCGCATATTTTATTGAACTACCTCTATTACAGTGATAGAAAGATGTAATAAAATATTCAATTATTAATACATTTCATCCATCTAAAAAATGCAATTAAATATTAAAAAATAAAACCTTTACTAATATAAAACTCATTTTCCATTTTATTCTTGCTATAGTATGCGTGGCCGGTTCTTTGTAATAATATTAATAATTATAATAATAAAATATACAATTATTAATACCTACCATTCATCGTAGAAATGTTAATAAATATCAAAAAAAAGAAAAACTTTTACAAATATAAAATTCACTTTTCTTTTTATCCTTTTGTTTTAGAGCGAACTGAGACAGATCTTTGTATTAATAATAATAACACAAACAATCTGCAGTTTTTTATGACATAAAATTAATATCGGTAGTAATGAATTTTTTTTTTTTGTAATACATAAATATATTTTATACTTGACTTAACAATCCGCATAATATTGTTGAACTATTCTATTACAGTGATAGAAAGATGTAATAAAATATTCAATTATTAATACATTTCATCCATCTCGAAATGTAATGAAATATTAAAAATTAAAACCTTTACTAATATAAATTCATTTTCCATTTTATTCTTTTGCCATAGAATGATGCGTGACCGGTTCTTTGTAATAATATTAATAATAATAACAATAATAAATATTCAATTATTAGTACTTTCCATTCATCGCAGAAATGTTAATAATATCAAAAAAGAAAAACTTTTTACAAATATAATATTTTACTTTCCTTTTTATCCTTTTGTTTTAGAGCTATCTGAGACAGATCTCTTGTCATAATAATAACATAAACAATTTGCAGTTTTTTATGACATAAAATATAATATCGGTAGTAATGAAGTTTTTTTTTGTAATACATATATATACTCAATTTTACAATCCTCATAAAATTATTGAACTACCTCTATTACAGTGATAGAAAGATGTAATAAAATATTCAATTATTAATACATTTCATCCATCTAAAAAATGCAATTAAATATTAAAAAGTAATACCTTTACGAATATAAAATTCGTTTTCCATTTTATCCTTTTGCTCTAGAAATGCGTGACCGGTCCTTTGTAATATTAATAATAATAATAATAATAATAATAATAATAATAAAATATTCAATTATTAATACCTTCCATTCATCGTAGAAATCTTAATAAATATCAAAAATAGAAAAACTTTTACAAATATAAAATTTACTTTCCTTTTTATCCTTTTGTTTTAGAGCGATTTGAGACAGATCTCTTGTAATAACATAAACAATAAACAACATAAATAACATAAACAATAAAGTAATCTCTTATAATAACATAAACAATCTGCAGTTTTTTATAACATAAAATTAATATCGGTAGTAATGAATAGTTTTTTTTTTGTAATACATAAATATATTATACTTGACTTAACAATCCTCATAATGTTATTGAACTATCTCTATTACAGTAATAGAAAGATGCAATAAAATATTATTACATTTAATCCATCTAAGAAATGTAATTAAATATTAAAAAATAAAACCTTTACTAATATAAAATTCATTTTCCATTTTATCCTTTTGCTCTAGAAATGCGTGACTGGTCCTTCGTAATAATATTAATAATAATAATAATCTGCAGCATTTTCTAAAATAACCCCGTCAGTCATTACCGCCCAAATAAGCGAAAACGATTTTTCTCGGGGAAATTTTCGCTCAAATGGAGATGTATATTCTCGCTTCTCAATTTATTAGGTTAGGGCGCACGACTGAAGCCGATGAAGGAAAACGGTCGCCATGGCAACGACTCTCAACTGTTATAATGTGGGGGGCTGGAATGAAGAGTAAATGACTTGAATACGATATTTTATCAGTTTCGGAACTTCATTTTCTCCCGTAATTTTAACAAGAAAATGGTGGGGAGGAAGGAAGGGTAAAATCAGAATATTAAGGAATCTTGTTAAACCCGAATTTTGACGGATATTAATGGAAAAAAATGCCATTATAAAGGCGTAAATGTCGAAATTATATAAGACTTAATATATACTTCAATATTATTTCAAAAAGATTGGATTCTTTTCATTTTTTGTTTGCCTTACACAGAGATGATTTAAAGATAGAAGGATAACTTGCAGTACACATTTTCATCCAAGTAATTGCATCGTGTATTTGCATCCATTTGGTAATTAGTAACTACATATGGAATATTTCATACCAATAACAAATAAAGTAAAAAGAGGGAATTTAACATAGAAGCTTCTCAAAAGCCAACACAAGCAAGAGATAACTTGTAGTACATATTTACATCCATGTAATTGCATCCATTTGGTAATTAGTAACTACATATGGAATATTTCATACCAATAACAAACAAAGTAAAAAGAGGGAATTTAACATAGGAGCCTCTGAAAAACCAATAGAAGCAAAAGAAAACTTGCAGCAGATAATTCGTATCCATGTAATTGCATCATGTATTTGCATCTATTTGGTAATTAGTAACTACATATAGAATATTTCATACCAATAACAAACAATGTAAAATGAGGGCATTTAACATAGGAGCGTTTTAAAAGCCAATACGAGCAAAAGATAACTTGCAGTACATAATTTGCATCCATATAATTGCAACATATATTTGCCTCCATTTGGTAATTAGTAACTACATATGGAATATTTCATACCAATAACAAATAAAGTAAAAAGAGGGCATGTAACATAGGAGCGTTTTAAAAGCCAATACAAGCAAAAGATAACTTGCAGTACATAATTTGCAACCATATAATTGCAACATATATTTGCCTCCATTTGGTAATTAGTAACTACATATGGAATAATTCATACCAATAACAAACAATGTAAAATGGGGGAATTTAACATAGGAGCGTTTTAAAAGCCAATACAAGCAAAATATAACTTGCAGTACATAATTTGCATCTACATAATTGCAACATGTATTTGCCTCCATTTGGTAATTAGTAACTACATATGAAATATTTCATACCAATAACAAACAATGTAAAATGGGGGAATTTAACATAGGAGCGTTTTAAAAGCCAATACAAGCAAAAGATAACTTGCAGTACATAATTTGCATCCATATATTTGCAACATGTATTTGCATTCATTTGGTAATTAGTAACTACATATGGAATATTCCATACCAATAACAAACAATGTCAAATGAGGAAATTAAACATAGGAGCCTCTCAAAAGCGAATAAAAGCAAAAAAAATCGCAAATAATACATGTTTGTTAATATATTAACATTCATAATATTTAGTTATTAAAAATGTTAAAAATAAACAATTTTCTCAGAAACAAACAATAAACTATTTAGTAACTAAAAGATTATTATTTAAGTCTTAAAAATGGGATAAAAAAGAAAAAGAAATGGAATTAGCCGTATTGGTCTCTGATGTAGTGTCACACACTACACGAGATTGCAAAGGATTAATACAAGTTCGCAATATCTAATAAAGAATAGCTAAACTATGAAGTTTTAGGCATGATTTGCAAAAGATGATTAGTTTTTATGGATCGCCTTACAAGCGAGATTCGTCAAAGAAAATCATGAGAAAAAAACTGATGTCGAGTCACACGCTACACGAGATTGCAAAGGATTAAATCAAGTTCGCTATATCTAATGAAGAATCGCTACACTACCAAGTTTTAGGCATGATCTGCAAAAGTTGATTAGTTTATCTGGATCGCATTATAAGCGAGACTCGTCAAAGAAGATCCTGAGAAAAAAACTGATGTCGTGTCACACACTACACGATATTGCAAAGGATTAAGTCAAGTTTGCTATATCTAATAAAGTATCGCTAGACTACCAAGTTTTAGGCATTATCTGCAAAAAGTTTATTAGTTTCTCTGGATCGATTACAAGCGAGACTCGTCACAAAAAATCCTGAGAAAAAATTGATGTCGTGTCACACACTACACGAGATTGCAAAGGATTAAGTCAAGTTCGCTATATCTAATAAAGTATCGCTAGACTACCAAGTTTTAGGCATGATCTGCAAAAGTTGATTAGTTTAACTGTATCACATTATAAGCGAGACTCGTCAAAGAAGATCCTGAGAAAAAAAACTGACGTCGAGTCACACTCTACACGATATTGCAAAGGATTAAATCAAGTTCGCTATATCTAATGAAGAATCGCTACACTATTAAGTCTGCAAACGTTGATTAGTTTCTCTGCTTCGCTTTACAAGCGAGACTCGTTAAAAAAGATCATGAGAAAAAACTGATGTCTTGTAACACACTACACGAGATTGGAAATGATAAGTCAAGATCGCTATATCTAATAAAGTATCGCTATACTACCAAGTTTTAGGCATGATCTGCAAAAGTTGATTAGTTTATCTGGATCGCTTTACAAGCAAGACTCGTGAAAGAAGATCATGAGAAAACGCTGATGTCGTGTCACACATCACACGAGATTGCGAAGTATTAAATCAAGTTCGTTATATGAAATAAAGAATCGCTAGAACACTAAGCTTTAGGCATGATCTGCAAAAGTTTATTAGTCTTTATGGATCACATCACGAGCGGGAATCGATAAAGAAGCTACTGCGATAAAAACTGATAATGAGTCACACACCACTCGATACTACAAAGAGTTAAATCAAGTTCCATTACCAAATAAAGAGCCGTTAGATCACCAATTTCGTAGGCACGGGTTGTAAAAGTTGATTAGTGTTTATGGATCACATTACTTCCTCTTGAAATCCACTAAACTCCACGCTTACGTACAACGAACATTAAAAAACAAATAAAGACCTATCACGCATTTCATCAAATTAATGACCTACTTTACTTAGATTCATTGTTTAACGAACGAGCGGGCAGGCTTCAATTATAGCTTCGGCGACTCATTAAAGACGGTAAATATTCAAAGCATAAAAGCTAATCGACAACGAACCCTAACGGTATTAAAATGCAACATTACGGTGGCGAGCGTATCATTTCAAAATAAGTTTCGATTAATTACGGCTCCGAGTTAACCTTCTTTACCTCTGCTCAAAATTCAAAGCACGACCGGTTTAAATATGGAAATAGTAAATGCGGAATCGTATTTCTAGAAGTCCCGTTCCTGGCTTCTGCGCATGTCCGACGCATAATGAACGGCGAGCATTGTCTCTCGGAATGCCTCGGGACTGAAAGTATGAATGATATTCCAATTCCGTATACTCGAAGGGGACCTCATTATCTGCTATAAGATTTATAGTTAGTGAAATGAGTAGAGTTGAAATGGAAAGGGGGAGAAAATTTCTCTCCTATATGACTTATTCAGAGAATCGCCCGGCGTTGCTTGAGATAATGTATTATAAATTTATACAGGCGTACAGTCACACAGACACACATATAGGTAGATGCATACATATGGATATATATATGTATATATATATATATATATATATATATATATGTGTGTGTGTGTGTGTGTGTGTGTGTGTGTGTGTGTGTGTAAGGAAAATTTTCAGGGGTTTTCAAAACTTAAATCAAGGAAAAATTCTCGCGTCATTTTCCATTCCCCTTTTTAACCCCTGACCTAAATTGACCACTGGGGCTACAGGTTTCGCCCTCGGAGAAGGGGCCTGGCCAATTATAAACCTACATGGCCCTAGCGGACAATTTAGGAAATTTCCAAATAAAAAGGAGATACACGCTAGCGGAGACAGATTTTTCTAGAGATATTTTCCCACAGATGTTGACCCAGGTGTTAAGTGTCTTGTACATAGAACTTCATGCTAGGTGACCCTTCAGTTTGTCCCTATGATGAAGTGGGAACCCGTCCTTCAAAGTTATTTTAATAATGGTCTTTAGCTGAAACGGTATCATTTTTATGGCCATGATTGCAACCCCCCATCGAGAAGTCAGTCTCATTACAGATATATATATATATATATATATATATATATATATATATAGATATATATATATATATATATATATATATATATATATATATATATATACAGGTCCGCATGCATATGCATATATACAGGGGGCTAGCAGGTGTGCAGTGTGTGAATGCATGCAGGCGGCAAAATGTGCCGGGTAGCTGACAGAATATTAACTAGGTATACGCATTGATGGGGGTGGCCAAATACTGCCCAGCACATGCGGCTAATAACCTAGAAACGGACTTGTATATCTATGTACGGATATATACATATATATATATATATACACACACAGATATATATATATATACATATATATATATATATATATATATATATATATATATATATATATATATATACATATATATATACATATATATATATATATATATATATATATATATATATATATATATATATATATATATATATATATATATATATACACACGTACACACATAGTTATATATATTTTTGCATACACGTATATTTATGTACACATGTATATATGTGTGTGTTTATGTGTTATATTAAAATTTAATTATAATTTATATATTCCAAATATACAGAAATTTAACGGCTTGTTAATCTGGATATGGTTAATCACCAGCGTATTATACACACACACATACACACATATGCATGTAATACCAGAGCTCAAGGGTTTAGAGATGAATTTAAACGTAGAACATCCAGAATGAAATATTTAATACTTGTATGCCGATTCCATGAATACCATGATCAAGACAGCTCTATCGTTGACTTTTATTTTTCCCTTGGAGATCCTTAAAGTTTTTAGGCTCATCAAGACATCCATCCACCTTTTCTTGGCTCTACCTTTTGGCCTATTGCACATAAGCCCCCAAAGCAAGATGTTTATTACTTGGCTCTCAGAATCCATTTAATCTCTGAATGTGCTCAGACATATGAGAATCTGTGTCTTGATTAATTTTACAAAGCTTTTATGTTTGACAAGAGCTTCTAGGTCGTCAGTAGTTCTTATTCTCCAACAATTCTTACTTGCCTCTAGGTCGTCAGTAGTTCTTATTCTCCAACAATTCTTACTTGCCTCTAGGTTGTTAGTAGCTCTTAATCTCCAACAATTATTACTTGCCTCTAGGTCATCAGTAACTCTTATTCTCCAAAAATTATTACTTGCCTCTAGGTAGTCAGTAGTTCTTATTCTCCAACAATTATTACTTAACTGTATTAGACCATAAATGTTTCTAAGTCATTTTAGCTAAAAAAAATTAGTACATTATTTACATCTTTGTGACAGAGACCAAATCTTACATCCACAATTCAACACGGGATGGATAATAGTTCTGTAAATTTTTAATTTTACTGTTCTATAGATCGATTTATTTCAGATATTTGAAATATAAAATCTAAAATGTCTCCATATTTACTCATAGACAGTATACATAAACGCAATGCAACATTTCAATTTTTCCCAACTACCAAAGAGAAATGATATTTTCAAATTTTAGCTATAAAACAAAATCCTAGCAATTATGTCATATGTTCTTTCGACCAGAACGTTACATATTTATACACATTTCAATCTGAGTGAAAAAAAAAATTAATTTTTTTATTCAACCCGTGAAAACCAGTGTCATAACAGAATTGACATAAGGCATCAGAACTAAAAAAACAAAGCGATAAAATATCTCGACATACTTTTTTTTTCTGATTTACGTAGCACCGGAGCGGAACAGCCCAAGTCGTTGTCCATTTTATTCAGCGAAATATAATGACATAACATTCAAATTCACCCTCGCCGAACTGATTTATTGCCTCGGCTATAGAATCTGGCAACGTGACGAATGAATACTTAGTGGTTGCCACGGTAACGATCCCATCTCACTTTCCCTGCATATATATATATATATATATATATATGTATATATAATATATATATATATATATATATATATATATATATATAACATATATGTATATATATATATATATATATATATGTATATATATATATATATATATATATATATATATATATATATATATATATATATATATATATATATATATATATATATATATATATATATAAATATATATATAAATATAAATATATATATATAAAT